>VWZF01005393.1:3119-15314 GCA_013396755.1 Sclerurus mexicanus | reverse complement strand
GCTGATTTTCGCCTTTTTTTTTCTATTTTTTGTATGCTTTTTTTTTGGAGAAAGTGTGTGTGTTGTTGATTTTCCTTCCTCTTCCAGAGACTCAAGCGAGTTCGCTGGGCACGAGAGGGGAAAAAAAACCCAACAAATACACACAGGAGCATTTTTGTAAAGGGAATCCCTCTTTTTCTCCTGGATTTGTGGATGCACCGATGAGAGATCCAGCCTTCCCAGGGACTGCCATGGCTTACCACCCCTTCCACGCACCCCGGCCGGCTGACTTCCCCATGTCCGCTTTCCTCGCAGCCGCCCAGCCGTCCTTTTTCCCGGCTCTGGCTCTGCCTCCGGCGGCGCTGGCGAAGCCCATGCCGGACCCGGGGCTGGCCGGGGCTGCCGAGGCCGGGCTGCACGTCTCGGCCCTGGGACACCACCACCAAGCCGCCCATCTGCGCTCGCTCAAGAGCCTGGAGCCCGAGGAGGAGGTCGAGGACGACCCCAAAGTAACGCTGGAAGCCAAAGAGCTTTGGGACCAGTTTCACAAGCTGGGCACCGAGATGGTGATCACCAAGTCTGGGAGGTAAGAGCCGGCCCCGCACGGCCCCGCGCAGCCCCCACAGCCCGCCCCGCACCTGCGCGGCCGCGCAGCGCCCTCGCCCCTCGCTCCATCCCGCTTCCCATCCGCCCCCGTGCATCCGCGCGGGGAGTTTCGANGATCCCAAATTAAATTGGTGCGCGTTGATTGAGCGCCCGGAATCCCCCTCTCCCGTTGTTTACGCCGCTTCCTTCTCTGCTGCCAAACTTTTCCCCGCGTCCGGGGTCGTCCCCGGCCCTGCCCGTGGTCCCGGGCCCGGGGGAGGCAGCGGCGAGGCTGCCGGCGTGCTGGGCGAGCGGGTCCGAGAAACGGGGTAAAACCAGGATGTGTTTTCGCCCTTTATTTCCCGGAACGGGCTTTTTGAGGTTTTCCCCTGCTTTCTGCCGCGGTGTGAGCAGCAGAGAGGGATGAGAAGAGGTGGGACGTGAGGAGGGCTGGGAATCCTCAGCGAACTGAAGTAGAAGATGGTGGTTTGGGAGCGGCAGCTGGGGCAGAACGGTGCGGGGGGCTCGGCGGGGCCGCGGCCGTCGGGGGCCGTCGGCGGGCGGGCTCAGCCCTGTACCGCTCTGGGTCTCTCCGCAGGAGGATGTTTCCCCCGTTCAAAGTGCGGGTGAGCGGCCTGGACAAGAAGGCCAAGTACATTTTGCTGATGGATATAGTGGCGGCCGACGACTGCCGGTACAAGTTCCACAACTCCCGCTGGATGGTGGCCGGCAAGGCCGACCCGGAGATGCCCAAGCGCATGTACATCCACCCCGACAGCCCGGCCACGGGGGAGCAGTGGATGGCCAAACCTGTTGCCTTTCACAAGCTCAAGCTCACCAACAACATCTCGGACAAGCACGGCTTTGTAAGTGCGGCTGCGGGGCAGAGCGTAGCCCCTTCCCGGGCAGGGACCCCGGCCAGGAGCGGGGTTTTGCCCGGAGGTGCCGGTGCTGCCCGCCCGTGCCCTGCCCGAGGGGAACGGAGGGGCTTTAGCGGCTCCTCCAGCCGGGCCGGCCTGGGCGGCGGGGCCTGCCCGGGCCTTGCGGTGGCCTGGCTGTCCCGCAGCTCCCCAGCTTCTCCTCCTGCCTGGCACAGAGGGGCAGCTTCTCTTCCCCCGGGGGAAAAGGGAGGGTTGGGCTGCCGGCAGCCTCGGGGTCCCCTTGGCTCCCGCATCCTGCCGCTCCTTCCCGGCCCTCGAGGCTCTGCGGAGAGAGGGACTTAGGGTGGTGGATGTGCGGGGCCGAGGCCGGGCGGGGGATGCAGCGAGAGCAGCCCCGACGGGGCGGCGGGGCCGCGACCGAACAGGGGCCGTGCCTGGTGGACGGGCCGGGCCGAACGGGCACCTGCGATGGATTCCCGCGGCCGGGAGCAGGGCTGGAGGGGTTGGCAGCCGCGGCTCCACGTGAACTGCGCCTGAAAGCCCCTATTTACTTCCCTGCTTATCATACCTGCATCACCTAGAGGAAGTAAAACCAAACACAAAAAAAAATATATAGCCAAAAAAGCTGCCAACCCAAAATAAACAAAGAGCCGGGAAGCAGAGAGAAAGAAAAGAAAGCAAGCGAAGCATGCTGGCCATTTGCAGAGACCCGCAGAAAGCGGGGTCAGGACGCGAGGGGAGCGCGATGCTGCGGGAATGCACGCAGGGGGAAATCGCAGCGCCCCAGCCGGCTCTCCCCTCTGGACAAGCATTTGGGGCGGTAAAGGGAAAGTTCATCGTGCCGCCTTGGTGACACGGTAATTAGCGGGGAGCCGGGGCCGGCGGGGCTGCGGGACCCCGCTCGTGCGGGGAGGGCACCGCAGCTCCACACCTCCCGGAGAACTTCCCTCTGCCTTTTTGGTTTTTCCCTCCTCTTTTTATTTTTTCCCCTCTCTTTTTTTATTTTTTTTTCGCTCTCTCTTTTTATTTTTTCTCTTAAGGCAGGAAACAGCGTCTTTGTTAAATAATACATTGCGAGGTTATTTATAGACAGTAAGGTAAATCGATAGAGAAGGAGTCTAAAAAATACCTTTNTTTTTTTTTTTTGTACTGGTTACAAACTAGTTTGATTCAGCGTTTTTAACGGTTCGCCTCCTTCAATTAAAGATTTCTGGTATCTGTCGTTGTCCAAAATCCGGACTGTGTTAAATCTGGGAGATGAGGGTTTAGCCAGTGCCCATCTGGTCCGAGAGGGATGATTATTGTTTTTAAAGGAATGCAGATTTGCACGCCTGAATGAGACTTTTTGCACCATTTTCATGATAAATCCCGTCTAGATTATATCAATATAACAGCGATCCGACAGTTCATCAGCAGGTGATTATTGCCTAGGTTAAAAAAAAAAAAAAGAAAAGAGAAAAAAGAGGGGATTTTTTTTATTACCTTCTAAACCGAAATGAAGTGATAATTATTTAGCCATTTGGCCGACGTTATTTGACAATAATTGCTCGAGCTTTCGCCCTTCCTACACCAATTCCGGGCGGTGAATTCTGAATTTCAGTCCAACCACAGCAGGTTGAGGAATTATTTAAACGTTATCGGGCAGGAAAACAGGCAGTGAGGAGCAGGGGATTGGAGCCGCCCCAGGGGCGCGGCTCGGGGGTGTTCAGCCACTTCCGAAAATCCTCAGCCAAATTGCAGGGAAATCGGTCTTTTAAAAAAAACCAACAAACCAAACTGAAAAAATAAAACGAGAGGGTAAAGAACGGCTTTGAGTGTTGGCGAGGCTTTTAGACACCTGGCTGGGGAGAAAAAAAAAAATGTCTGTTCCTTCTGCAACGTTGCTCCGAGACATAAATTTACCATGGATCGTGGTGAAACGCTCCTTTCAGTCGCAGGCGCTGGCACCGGCTCCTGCCGCCCCCGACTCTAACCCAGAGCCTTTAACGTGATTTTTTGTGGTGGTGAGGGAGAGTAGCTTTTTTTTTTTTTTTTTTAAGGATGGAAATATGAAAAGCGGCTAGAAATGTGTCGAAAAGTCGACCCGCGTTCACAGGGTTGTAATAAAACAGGGATATTCCTTTTGCTGCTTTATTGCCATGCTTAACGCCCGCAAAGATGCTGCTGTGCCTGCGTTCCCTGACCTCCTTCTTTGGGAGCAGATCTTGCACTGGCATCAACAAAAGAATAAGAAATCTCCCTCTTTGGCATCCGCCGGCATTTCTTCCTCACGGCGAATTTGTGGGGTGTTTTTTTGGGTTTTTTTTTGGTTGCTTTCGGGAGAAAAGGCATTTTTTTAGGGAGGGAGCTGGACGCGCGTGTCCCGCGGACTGCGGGGCTGATGGCAGCCGCGGGCTGTGCTCTCTCGCCCACCCAGACCATCCTCAACTCCATGCACAAGTACCAGCCCAGGTTCCACATAGTCCGGGCCAACGACATCCTCAAGCTTCCCTACAGCACCTTCCGCACCTACGTGTTCCCGGAGACCGACTTCATCGCCGTCACCGCCTACCAGAACGACAAGGTACGGCCGAGGAGCCCCTGTTCCCTGTCCCTGTTCCCCGTCCCTTGCCCTGCTCTCACCCCTTCCCCAGCCCTCACCCCGTTATTAGGGTGTGTTTTCCTACATGCGTGTGCGTGAGGATATTTCACGGGCAGAGGGGCAGAGTCGCCAAAAAGCAGTAATAGGAGAAAGGTTACACTCCAAGTCCTCAGAGCAGGGTGCATCCTCATACTACTTCTATTGTTAATGCTATTTTTAATACTATTAATAATGCTAGTATCAGTATTTCGATTATTGCTATTAATAATTTCCTCATGGAGTTCGTTGTGCCTTTCTGGGCCGTGGGAGTCTTTGCTGCAGGCCCAGGCTGTGGAGAGCAGCACCAGGCCTGGGCAGCCTCACCGAGAAAGTGCCCTGGGCTCTGGAGGAGCCAAAAAGTAGAGCCAGATAAGCTAATTTTAGTTGCTTTCGTGATTTAGCAAGTGTCACCCTGTGAGCAACCAGAGCCAGGAGAGCTCGGTGGGGAGCAGAGAGCCTCTGCCGCGCCCCTCCAAGAGTTGTGTGTGTGTGTGAGTGTTTTAACCCAAAAGCTGACCCCCACCTCCACCCCTGGCTGCCTGATGCTAATTGACAGCTCTGTCTGAGGGTCCTGGTGGGCTTGTTTCCCTCGTAAAGTTTATGGCGAAGAGTCACAATCGATTAAAGAGCACTTTGTCTGCTCGCCCGCCGCGGGCTGCGCGGGGCGGCCGCCGGCCCCGGGCCCCGTCGGGCGGGGGATGNTGAAAAATAACTTCCTATCATTAAGACGCTATTAATAATTCAGGCCCTAACCTCAGCATCATTTTTAATAAAGCATGCGGTGTGTTAACGCGGGGCCGCGTTCCGCAGCCCGCGCCGCGCACCCCGCGCTCCCCGACGGCGCGGGCGGCCGGGGCTTCACGCCGCCTCCTCCGTCCTTCTCCCCCCTTCGCAGATCACCCAGCTGAAAATCGATAACAACCCCTTCGCCAAGGGCTTTCGGGACACGGGCAATGGCCGGCGGGAGAAAAGGTAAGGGGTGCGCCCGTCCCCCCGGCTCCGCGCCCGCGGGGGCACGGCCGGTGCCCGACGCTGCCTCTCGCCCTTAGGAAGCAGCTCTCGCTGCCGTCGCTGCGGATGTACGAGGAGCCCTGCAAGCCCGACCGCGACGGCGGCGAGTCGGACGCCTCCTCCTGCGAGCCCTCGGCCGTGCGTGATGCCCTCCACTCGCCCGTGGGCGCCCTCCCCAGCCCCCTGCGCCTCAAGGGCAGCGGCAGAGGTAACGGAGGAGTCGCGGTGCCCAAAACGTCCCCAAACTTCGGGTTTCTGCTCCCTCGGGGCTGCTGCGTGCTGGTTTCATGGGGGCGGTGAGGCAAAACACCAAGGAAAATAAAGATGGGGATGCGCGCGGAGGAGCCCGAGGGTGGGAAAGGCAAGAACTGAGCAAACTCAAATAGCATTCGCGAGTTGCAACGTTTTTCTCTTTATATATTTTATCTTGATATATATTCCGTCTCCTATACATCTTATATTTATATTATACAAGGAGAAATGGCAAGGCAGAACGTGCGCTCTCCATGTTAGCCTGGCTTCTCACTGGTGTGTGCCCTGCCTTCCGTGGCAAACTCACACTCCCCTAGGGAAAAAAAAAATTAAAAAAATAAAATAAAAGGAAAAGAAAAAAGAAGCAAAAAAGAATTAATACATTTTAAAGGGGGAAAAATGTTGTAACTCCAGGCTTTCAAGCTGGTCAGTGAAAATAAACCAGCAGCTCCACGCTGCAGTTTTTCGATGCTGGGTTTTGTCTTGCCGCACTATCAATCTGCTCTTTAAACTTTCCACCAGCCCGATTCCCTGCAAGCCTTCATCAAAACTGCAACCCCCCTTCCCGAGCTGGAGGGAGGGTTTATTACACCCCTCTCCACTTTCAAAGGCTTCCCCGAATATTCGGCCCAGCCTGCAGAACTTCACCTCACCCGCACCAAAAGGCTTTTTTCGTTTAGTGGGGCTGGTCAGGCAGGGGTTCAGCTCCCCTTGCCCTCGCCAGCCCCTCACGTCCCCCTTCCTCCTCTGAGAGCTCAATTGGTTTTTTGAAATTAAAGCCCCTTTTAGGAGAGTCTGTGCCATACTCGCTGCCTTAAAACTGCCTCTTTAACCTGTCTCAACCTGCACATTTGGAATAAATCCACAGCGCGCAGTTGATCAGCTCCATGTAATTAAATATATAGAGGACCGTTCCCCCCGTGCTGTCCACCTCCCGCTCTCCTCATCCCCCGCTTGGAGTTTGCAGCTAACGAGAGCGATGCTGTAACAGATTTTGGTTCTCCATCAAACATGTTTTTCCTGTTTGGCAGAGCAGCAGGACTGCTGTTGTTAATCCCCTTTCCCCAGAGCGGCCATAGCGCGAGGGCCCGTTTCTGCCCCCAAAATGAGCTTCTCCCATTAATAACGACCGTGACTTCGCTGCCGCAGCCTCTCCCTGACAGCAGGGCTCTTGTGAGTGACCCGCTCCTCACCTCCCCCGGGTGCTTCTGCTCTGACCCTCTGCCCCTCCATCTCCTTGCAGAGGAGAAGCCGGGGGCCGACAGCGACGCGGAGGTGGAGAAGGTGCCCGAGGAGCGGCCAGTGGCAGCCGCCAGCCCCAGCGGGGAGGACGCGACGCCCCGCGGCAGCCCCCGGTGCCTGGAGGAGCGGGGCAAGGAGAGGCACAGCCCGGAGAAGGTCAAGGATGGTGCATCCCCCCGGGACGGGCCCGGCGAGGGCCTGTTTGGCGCACGGGGCCTGGAGAAGGACAAGGTGGAAGGACGGAGGAAAGAGATGGACCCGAGCAAGAAGGACACGGAGGGCGGCGGGCTGGGCAAGGAGGCCTTTGCCCCGCTGATGGTGCACACGGACAGCCCCCCACACCTGAGCGCAGGGCACCTGCAGAGCCTGGCGCTCTCCGGCCTCCACGGGCAGCAGTTCTTCAGCCCACTGGGTGCTGGGCAGCCCCTCTTCATCCACCCGGGACAGTTCGCCATGGCCCCGGGAGCCTTCTCTGCCATGGGCATGGGACACTTGCTGGCCTCGGTGACCGGTGGGGGCAGCCTGGAGAACGGAGCCCTCTCGTCCGCTCCGGGCACGGCAGGGACGGCCACCCCTTTCCCTTTCCACCTCTCCCAGCACATGTTGGCCTCTCAGGTAAGCCCAGAGCCTGTTCTTCATCCCCATCCCCATCCCTGCTGTCCAGTTGGGCCCTGGGACCTCCTCTCCCAAAAAGCACCCTGAATGAGGGAAGGACTTTGGGGTTGCAGGCCAGGCCTGGCCAGCGTCGTGCCCCGTGTGGGGACGTGCAGGGTGGCCCCAGTGCAGGGAAGGAGCTGTTGGTGCCCCCAGCTGCCACCAGGCCCTTTGCAGCCCCTGGGGACAAGGGGTGACACTCCTAATGTTGCTGCCTGGTGGGGGACATTTTGAAGGCTGGCCTCAGGGGTGATTTGAGGAGGAATCTTGATTTTTTTTGGCAGCTTCTACGGTTCTTCAATAGGCACAGACAGAGTCAGGAGCTGTGGCCCTGCCTGACCTGGCTGTCCCCATGCAGCAGCCCACCATCTCCCTGTCAGCTTTGAAACAGCTCCCACAATGCCTGTGCTTGTGTTGCCTTTCCCATCCCCTCTGATGAAATACATAAAGATGTCTTTGAACTCCCCTAATTTATCGATCCTGCTTAACAATGTGTTTTAATGTGGTTAAAGGCCTGTGATGCTGCACAGACGAGGACATGCAGCGTGCAGGGAGGGGACAGGGCGGGTCTCCGAGAGGGGTTTGTGCTCAGTGTCACCAGCCTGGGTCGGTATAGGGTGGATGGGGATCCCCTCCCTCAGCCTGTTCCACACGGGTATCGCCACGCTGTGTTTTTAGGGTGACACTGGGGTGTTCCATCTTTGCCTTGGCTTTCTCAGGGGAGCACAGCTGGGGCCACGCAGGAGCCGGGGGGATCCTCAGAGCTCTGACCCCTCTTTCTCTCTCCACAGGGAATCCCGATGCCCACCTTCGGCGGACTCTTCCCCTACCCCTACACCTACATGGCAGCAGCTGCGGCGGCCGCCTCGGCCATGCCGGCCACCAGCGCTGCCGCCGCGGCCGGGCCGCTCTCCCGCAACCCCTTCCTGGGCAGCAGCCGCCCTCGCCTGCGCTTCAGCCCCTACCAGCTCCCGGTCACCATCCCGCCCAGCACCAACCTGCTGACCACCGGCCTGCCCGCCAGCCTCAACCCCGGCTCCGAGGGCTCCAAGGCCGGCAGCAGCCGCGAGTCCAGCCCCCTCCCCGAGGCACCCCTGCACAAGGGGGGCAGCCAGCGCCCCACTGCCTCGCCCAAGGGCTCGCTGAAGGAGTCCCTCAATGAACTGCAGAACATCCAGAGACTGGTGAGCGGGCTGGAGAGCCAGCGGGAGCTGTCACCCGGCAGGGAGTCCCCCAAGTGACCGACGGGGCGGGCAGCGAGCCCTCCCGGCGGGGCGGAAAGCACTGGTATTTTGTACAGCACAGTATAAATATTTATTGTGGAGCGAGGGGTGGGAGCAGACAGGGAGCGGGGTGCTGGAGCAAAGGGATGGGCCCCCGCCGACCAAGCAGACCCACCACCCCAGGGCCAGGAGGGAGCAGTCGGAGCACAGGGCTTGCCTGCCCCTTCAGCTGTGGGGCTGGTAGCAGCTTCTCCCACTTCAGCGAGGCCACGGAGCCCCCAGGACCCCCCCGTTCCCCCATTCCGGGCACTGGGCAGCTCGAGGGGGGGTGACGAGCCCGTGTGGAGACACCTGAGGGACGGGGCGACCCCAACTCCGGCCCCAGCCCTGACGCCGGGCAGGTGAGAGGAGCCAAACCCTCATCTGTGCAAGGGGAGGGGGAAGGAAAAATTAATTTAAAAGGAAAAAAAAAAAGAGCTAAAAAATGGAAGACGGCAAGCAAACCGCCTCAGCAGCCGCCGCCGCACAGAGCGGGCACGGCAGGGGAGTCTCGTGGGTACCTGGGCAGATATTTATGAAATAAATGGTAATTTGTGTAAATAAGCTATAAGGATCCCAGAATATGCAAATTGGTATTAATTTATTCAGAGTTGTACATTGGTGTGTACATAATATTTAGAGTTTAACTCATGGCATTTAAGGTTTTTTTCGTTTTCTTTTTTTTTTTTTCATTTTACATGAACATATATATTGTAAATGAAAACTATTTAGCTCTTTGTGATTGAAGGAGATATTGGTTTCTCTAACTGTGTTTTAAAATATTGTTTATCCCGCCTGTTCTCTAGGACAATCATGTGCCACCAGTAAAACAATTGAAACTTAAAAAGTTCAATCCTTTCACGAACTTTTGCGAGAAAAAAATAAACCAACCAATCCGAAACATAACTAAAATATCGTTACAGTGCGGGATATAGAGAATGCAGGAATAAACCTCAGGTTTTTATTTTTCACTCCAGAACAACAACAAAAAAAGAGAAAAGTATAAGAAATTTAAATATCACAGGACTGTGCTCTATATTTGTTTTAAAATAAAAAGATACATGATTTGCAACGTGCTGGTTACTCGGGTATCTGTCTGTTCGGTTTTGATGAATTCTCACATCTTTCAATAAAAAAAAAATTCTACTCGGAGACGTCCTGCCGCCTCCCGCCTGTTTCATTCCCGTCGGGGCCGCCGCTCCTCCGCAGGTGCGCAGCGCCGGGAGCCGCCCCCTCCAGGCTGCGCGGAGCTTCCGCGGCCGAGCCCCGGTTTGACGGGGAAAGGCAGAAAACGCCGTGGGTTGCACGGGCAGCGCGCCCGCGGAGCGCTCCGCGGGGCTCCCGGGACAGCGGGCCCTCGGCCGGCTCTGCCCGTCGGGGATTGCCGCCCTCAGGGCCTTTATCCGCCCTGTAAGACCCCGCCGCGGGGTGCGGGCGCGGCAGGGGCGCGGAGACGGACGCGGGTGCGCAAAGGGAGCTGCCGGGTGCGACGGGAGGCACCGGGGCCGGGAATCTCCGCACTGTCCTCGGGGAGACCAGGGAAAATAGAACCGGGGGACGCCGGTGCCGTCCTGCCGTGGTGCGGGGATGCGCCTCGGTGCCGGCGGGGACGGGGCTGCGCTGGTCACGTCGGGGAGGGGGTGTCCCGGGCAGAGCGGCACCGCCGGTCACGGGGAAGGGGATGGTGAGGGAGTGACCCGGGAGCACCGGTACCACCAGGTACGGTGAAGGAGTCAGCCGGACACGCCGGTACCACCGGGGATGGTGAAGGAGTCACCCGGGAGCACCGGTNGGAGGGGGCTGCAGGCAGGGCAGGGGCTTGGAACCACTCACACCCCTCGTCGTGGCAGTGTCCGAGGGGAGATGCTGGCGCTGGGTTCTTCCGCGGCGGGAGAGGAGACCCTGGCTCTGTGAGAGGAATGAGGCTATTTCCGTCGGCATGAGGGACCGGCAGGGTGGGAACGGCTTAACCAAGAGGAGGGAAGTGTAGTGACTAAAATTAGGCTTGCAGGATTGTTTCTGAATAAACATCACTCGGGATGAGTAGCAATTTAATGGGCTTTATTTTTAGTGAGGGGGTATGGAGTGTGCCAGTGTGGGGGCTGCCCTGGCCCTTTCCTCCTTCAGTCTAACCATGGTGGATTTAGGCTAAGCTGGCTGGGACAGTCACAGTGGGGAGATGGTGACGGTGCTGCAGAACATGCCTGGGAAGCCTCATGCCAGATTCCTGCCATCCTGGTGGGTCAGGGACAGCCACATCACCCATCTTGGTTCTGAGAGATAGAGAATGCTTAAACATCACTTCCTTCTTGGGGACCAAGCCCTGGTGCCAGTGGGACATCCCAACCTGTCCACAAAGCTGCTCTTCACTGGAGACAGGAAGAGTGTTCTGTGCAGAGCGTGGGTTCATGCCTGTGACCCCAAGGGAGAGTGCCCAAAGGCAGGGAGCAGGGCCTGGCCACCCCCAGACAGGGGGTATGGGCAGTGGGGTGTTTCAGCAGGAGCCAAGCTGCCCCAGGCCTGCCCTGGCCAAACCCAGGCTCTGAGAAACCCTATTGAAGCAGCTCGATGAGCAGCTCCCGATTAGTCACGCACTGCGCTGGGATTATTTCCCTCAGCTATGAAAAGGCTCTGGGAGGCCTCACAGGGGCACACCCGGCACAGCCCCCACAGGGCTCTGCTGCTCCACACCCGGCAAAGTCTGCCTTGGCCATGGTTCTGTGGGCACTGCCGAGTCATGGAAACAAAGCACTGGGTGCTCCATGACCTCCAGGGCTGGTGTTTAACCAGCAGGTACTGATGGTGCCATGTCACCAGCACAGTGAGGTCCTTGAACACCGAGGTTTCCACTGGGGTTAGTGGTGAATTGCGAATTTCTTTAGCTAAGTGCAAGAGGTGCTTGGCCAGACACTAAAAATAGCATTCTTGCCCTAAGAGTTTCGTGGCCTGGTGGACAAACCCCATCTGACTTGGCTGCTGAGCACAGTGGTGCTGCTGGAACAGCTCCACGGAAGGGTGTTTGTAAACAGGAATAGGGGCTCATGCCAGAAAATCTTGCAGCCCCGTGGAGGGGGAACGTTGCCACAGGTCCTGTTCCTGTACAGCCCAGTGGTGGCTCTGCAAGACCACCCAGCCCTCATCTGGGCCACAGGGCTGTGCTGCTGGCCCTGTGCCCCTTGTTACCCCAGAGCCACCGTGCACTCCCTGAGCACGTTGGGTCGTGGATATGGGGGCAGAATAATAGAACCACAGAATGGTTTATGTTGGAAGGAACCCTAAAGCTCATCAAGTTCCAATCTCCTGCCATGGGCAGGGACACCTTCCACCAGCCCAGGTTGCTCCAAGCCCCATCCAACCTGGCCTTGGACACTTCCAGGGATGGGGCAGCCACAGCTTCTCTGGGAAATCTGTGCCAGAGCCTCCCCAACTTCATAGGGAAGAGTTTCCTCCAAACGTCTAATCTAAATCTCTCCTCTTTCAGTTTACAACTGTCCCCTCATTGTCCTATCACTGCCTGTGTAANCGGGGATGCGACCGGGCCGGTGCGGGGTCTGTGTGTCCCCACGTGTCCCCCACCCCGCGCCCGGGGCCACTCGGGGCGTTGCGGAGCGCGGCCGCGGAGGACGCAAACAGCCCTTTTCCTCACCAATTACCCTTCTGCCGTTCCCGGGAAGATTTACGGCCCCGGGCGCGGCTCCCTCGGGCCGCA
>VWZF01005392.1:541601-582446 GCA_013396755.1 Sclerurus mexicanus | reverse complement strand
CGGCGCCGCTCCCAAAGCCGCTCGCCATGCCTCCAGCCGCCCTCCGCCCCGCCTAGGCTCTGTGGCGCCTAGCGCTGGAAATCGTAAATCCAGGCCCCTTGGCACGGGTGCGCGGTGGTGGAGAAGGTTTCCACAGCGAGCTGTGGCTGAGTCTCGCAGAGAACGGGGGAGGCTCCGGGGAAAGCTTATCGCTCTCTACAGCTACCTGGAAGGAGGTTGTAGCCAGGTGGGGGTCGGCCTCTTCTCCCGGGCAACTAGCGAGGGGACACCACCTTAAGCTGGAGGTTTAGGTTGGACTTTAGGAAGAATTTCTTCGGAGAAAGGCTGAGTAGACATTGGAAAGCACTGCCCAGGGAGGTGGTGGAATCACGGTCCCTGGAGATGTTTAAGGTGTGACTGGATGTGGCACTTGGTAGTGATTACACGCGCACACAGGGTGGTGTTCGGTCCTGGGTTGGACTTGATCTCAGAGGTGTTTTCCAGCCTCAGTGATTTTGTGACTCTGCGATTACACAGGCAGCAGCAAATTGTGGGCCTGGTTCCAGATCAGGCTCAGTTTGGTCCATCACACAGTCCAAGGTCGTGATGCTGAAAGGAATCACAGGTGACCTGGGCATTGCCACAGTCTTTGGGAAAGAGGGATGCTTCTGGTCCAGATGCCATCTTGCTGCTGGAGGGAAATGGCATTGGCATCCACAGACGGTTTGGCCTTCGGTGCTTCAGCCATGGCACGCAGAGAAGCAGGAGCAGCAAGGGGGTAGCAGGTCAACGACAAGCTGTCCAGGCAGACCGGGGATCTGGGCAGACCAGGCATGGAGCAGCAGGGAACTGTGGTACATGAGGGGAGAGACCATGAGCAAGACAGGTCAGGATAGAGGGGCACTGGAGGGGTCTGAGAAATGCACCCACTGGACTGTGGAGAAGTGTGCACAGCATCTGTCCATCCTGCCTGAATCTTGTTAACACTGTTGAGAACTTCACTTTCATGAGGTCTAAAATTCTCTGCATTTTAAGGAGAGCAGAAGGACTGTCTGGAGTGTATGGGCTCTTCTTTCCTGGAATGCAAAGAAAACCTCGGCTCTGCAGCTGGAGTGCAGGGGGCTTCATTCCTTAGTGAAAGCAGAGAAGGGAAATGCAGATGTCACAGCTGGGACAGGAGATTTATCTTGGCAGGCAAAGAGGAAAAATACTTTCAAAAAGAAAAGAGAAAACTCAGAAGAATCCCCTCCCCATCTTCACTGCCTGCCAGCATGAGCAGAACCTCCAACCTGCAAAGGCCTTTCGTCTCCTGGGCCTGGGCTGCCGCCCAGCTGGATTGGCCCCTTGCTGCTTTCTTTTTGGAGCAAGACCATTGTGGTGGGACCAGAGAGGCTGTGAGAACCAGGCTGATCCTGAAGAGAGACCGTCTCCAAACAGCTCAGCTGGAGGTGGGAGGGAAAAGTCACAGTCCAAGGATGGAAGCATGAAAGGGAAAAGGAGAGACAGATGCAGCCAGGATGACTACAGAGAGGTGGATCCAGGGAGAGAAAATCATCCCCTCCTCAGCCATGCACAGTGCCCCTGGGCTGCAAGAGTGACATCTGAAGGCATCCAATGCACAACCAGGCAGGGAAGAAGGCTTAGGACCTCAGTTTCTGTTTGGGGCCTCCAGAGGTGGAACATCAGCTCTGGGTGGGGAGAACTGTAGAGCTTGCATTTGGATGTCTGGATGCCTTACATTAGCTCCCAAGATAACTGTTGTACAACAGGAAAGGGTGTTCAAATGAGAAGTGCACGCACGCACATACAGTGTGCTATTTAGACAACCCTAAGCATGAGGTCAGGATGAAAACATGTGGTGGAAATATGTTTGGAAGAGTCAGTGCCTATGTCGATCACCAGGAGTGGGAGGGAGCAGGAGCCAGCAGCTGACATATTCTCACTCCCCATGGCTGAGGTGGCCTCAGCCTGAGCAGATTCTCCTGTGGCATAAGAACAGTTTAGGGCTCTCTGTTGGGCCTAGAGATGCAATGGTCATTGCCTCTCCATAGCTGTGCACACTCGCTCATCCTCTTTGGGTGCTGCCTCCCCATCCTCCTAAAACTGTGGTGGGGGAACCGGCAGCCAGAAATCAGGCTTGGATGAGGAAATCCAGTACATCCTCGCCATTGCATTTCTGTCCCTTGGCTGCCCCCTCCTTGACCGCTCACTGGTAATACTGCTTTGGAAACACATCTCGTGCTATTTCTTGGCTTTGGAGCATAGTTAGAAGGAGAAGGAAGGAGGGTGTGAAAGGGAGGGTGAGATAACAGGAGCGAATAACGCAAAATGAGACTGTACTGTGAGCTTCATATCCCATCTGGAAGCTGTTTCACCCTAGTATACTGCACACCCACTCCCTCTGGGCCAGGATGGTAAGGGTCAAATTTCCCAAATGACTGGTTCCCCTTACTAAAGCCAGGCCCATCGGCACAAAATCTACTTGAGAGAATCTCAACAGAGTTGCAGAGTCCTTCATTGTCACAAATGTCTTGGCCAGTCCCCTGAGGAGCAGGAGCTGGCTGATCTCATCCTGGCTGGAAGGCGCTCTCAAAGAGTTTAGGTCTTGAAGAGGCTGTGAGAGGATGAACCTGCTCTGCTCGTGTATCTCTGTCTATCCCACCGTCATTCACGTCCAAGTTTTGGGGACTCTTGCTTGGACCTTCCTTGGTCTCCTGAGATCATTGTTGCCATTGTGTCAGCACAGGTCTCCCCAAAGCCCAGCATGATCATGTCATTTTGTGGCAGCACATGAAGGCCTTTGGCTGTGCTGGCCCCACTCTGGGTGCGAAGGAAGTGCTCGTGGCCACCCAGCACCTTCTTCAGCATGTGACTTTCCAGCCAGAATAAAGCTACTATCAATTTGGTCAGGTGATAAACTTGCTTCCATTTATCACTCAGAAGCTCATGCCCTGCCATGATCTGCACAGCCCTGAGACACCATACCCTGGGACATGCAGTTCCCTGAAGCCTTCTCTCACGCGAGCAAAGGAATAGTACGACTGAAGCCTCTGAATTTTTCCAGATAAGTGCAGCTCCCAAAATGAGTCTAGGCGGGACAGAGTTTGTCTGCTCTGGGCTAGCAGGCTGAAACTAAGCTAACTGGCAGTGGTTTTGATGGTATCTATCCAAATTAAACTCTGGGCTGCTCCTCACTGTGCCCATCACAGTTGAATCTGGACAAGAGGTCGCTTTTTCCTCTTACCATGTGGTTGCATGCACAGCTGTCTTATAAGAAATCTAAAATTAACAATACCTATTGGCTTCAGGAGAGAACAGGGCCAACTCAGGAGACACAACAGCCTTCCTGGGATGTGGTGCTGGTCCTGTAGTTTCCACTGTGGGTATAGCCAGCTACAAAGCCCTGTCATTATTTTTGTTTGCTTTACCCTTCTTTCTGCTTTTTTTTGCCTCTTTCCTTTACCTTCTTTGAGTAAAATAGCCATCTCCAGCTCTGTGTCAGCTCTAGGTGCTCTTGCTCCTTGAAGGTGTTGGATCCTTGGTGCCCCCTTTGATAATAACTATAGTTATTCCCAATCTCATAGGCTAACACCCTTCTCTCCACCATCTGTGTTTGGAGATGTTGGACTGGTATATGTGTGAGTGGTGAGAGCTGAAACGGGGCTGCTTTGGTGAGAAGGCTTTGCCAGCATTTACTTATGCTGGAGGATAATATCCGGAAGCAGAGAGATGCCCCGACATTTCTATATTCGCAGGGAAGGTGCAGGTTTCATTCTTTGCTTATCACCCATGTTTTTCCTGTACTGTGCAGTAGGTCTCTGTCTCTTGGGAGAGAATGGTCTCTTGGGGACCTGAACTCCTGTGTCTCTTGGACAACAGTGTTGCCTTCATCCTCACTTCCAAGCAGTGAGGTCCTCCAACAAGCCTGCTGTGTGATGTCTGAAAGAACCAGAAACCTGCAGATACTCCTGCCAATGTTGGTGGCTGCGTCAAGGCTCTGATACTTGGTCCCTTGCACTCCTTACTCATCTCTCGCCCCTTAGCAGCTACTAGGGTGATTTTTTTTTGTTTCAGAATAAAGCCAGAGGCACATCTCCACCTCTTCCCTCCAGGTAGGTTTGTCTTACAATGGAAAGATTGTTGACTGACCAAGAGATTGTTGTTCTAAGTGTGGGTGGGATGCTGCTAAAAGATAATCTGTGGAATTACTGCATAAATGCCTTCTCTTGACTCTTCACTCCCACCTCTGCCTTTGTTAATGCACAGTTGTGAAAGAAGTTTGAAGCACATGGCAGAGTTGCAGACAACTCTTCACACAGCTGTCCATCCAGCTCTGCTTCTCCTCCAGGGCTGCACAGTGGTTCTAGTTTTGATGGTCTCAACAGTATATATGATTTGAATACCTCTGATTGTATCCTGGCTCTGCTGTGCTGTGGTGTGCTGACAGCCAGAACTCTGAATCCCTTCACTTCTCTGTGGTTATGTTTGCGCCCTTACCGTAAAGCTATCATGTTCATATCCTGTGTTTGCTTGTGTTGTTTAGAGAACACAAGACAAAGAACAGCTGTTACATGAGCAGGCTCTCTCTGGGGTTAATGCTCAGGACTCCAAACTCTTTATGCCTCTATGCTGTAGGATAGGACAAAACCTGGTTTTCCAGTGCTTTTTAGATAACTGTCTAACCCACTTTCATCTGCTGACTCAGATCCCTCTGAAGAAGTTATGCTCCGCACAGATGGAAGGTGTTTTCTGTCACTTGATTCAAGTGCAGAAATGCTTCTAGGCAACTTGGAAATGCCTGGGTAGATTTCACCAAGCTATCCTGCCAACTCTGCTTCTGCTAGGGGAACAAGTGGAGAAAACTTCAGCCCAGACATCCCAGGACGGGCCTCAGCACTGGGATTTAGCATGAGTGTGCCTTTTCCTCCTGACTTGCAGGTGCAGTGTCTGCTCTCCAGGGGAGCCTCAGATGGTGATGTGTTGGACTGTCACTCCAGGCAGTCAGAGGACAAGTGGGAAGGAAGCAAAGGGAGAGAAACTTCGTGTCAGGCAGAATGTTGGTAGCAGGGACTCTAAGCCCACTCTCAGCATGCTCTGTGAGCATCTGAGGTTTTAAATTGAGCAGCTGAGGGATGATGTTGGAGGGTGAAAGGCACTGACATGTTGGAGATTGCTGGAGATTGCTCACCATCTCCCTTCCCCACTTGGTGGGGAGCACGGGTCTGTTCAACTAGAGCCTACTTCACTCCCCAGCCTCACGCCAACCCTCTGACAGTCAGTGGAATGTTGACAGAGCCGCTGTGCTCAGGTAAAACAAATATACCTTCCTGTAGAAGCAGGAACCTACAGGCTCCAGCATCCGGGGTCCTCTAGCCACCTCCTCCCTCAGTCCTAGCACTGGAGAAAGAAAAGACTGCATGCATCCCATGCTTCTCTAGGAGCCAGGCTCTTCCCTGACCTCAGCTCTCACACTGGAATTCAGTGGCATTAGTGTCTCCACTCTAGGGTCTGAATGCTCTCCCCCACTCTCATCCATACCCTGTTGCTCTTGGTATTTCAGTGTACTGCTTTCAATGCCTTTCTGCCCACCCAGATGCTTTTCCAGGCAGGGGGTGAGGGGACAGACCCAGTCTGACTCTGCTGAGCTCTCTCCAGTTCATTTAAGTTACACAGTTCTGTCTGTGTAATAGTCACTTGAATCTATCTGTCTTTTCTTTCCTCTCCCTGAGCCAGAAGCTTCAATCTGCCAACAAATGGGATAATTTTTCAGCTGGTGTTTGGCAACCATCGTTTTTCTCCCTGCCCAACCGATGCTTTGTTGTAGCAAATGGAAAAGTTAGTGATTTGACTTCTGAATAGGAGGATATGCCTCAAAGGAAGCAGGTTCCCTGTAGCATTAGGAGCCCAGCTCTGCAGCAGCACTGGCCAGCTTTACTGACTGTTACTGGAATGATTAGTGGAATGATTGTTTGTTGTTAACAGCCCATCTGTAGTGTTTAAACTTCATCGGGGAGCCGAATTTCACAGGCATTATCTGGCTGGAGTACAGCCTCATATGGTCCACAGAGGGGCTGTTAAATCCCAGAGGAAATTAAATACAACAGGGGGCCTTCCTGTTATGTTCGTCCAACTGATCTTTTTTTTTTTTTTCTGATAGAAATCAGCAGCTGGGTTGATGTTCTCTGGGGCATCAGTGTGCCTATTGCTGCTGGTGGAGAACACGAGAAAGGGTCTGTCACCAAGGACAGGTGCTGAAGACCATGATTTTCTGCCACACTTGTATTTTGTCATCACAGGAATTTCTTGCCTTGTGCTCTGTTCAGTTTGTTGTCACAGCGAGATGCTGTTAGGAAGATGCAAATAAGTACTCACAGGGAAAGGGGGAAATGAGAGAATATAGAAAAGTTTTGTGAGTGTTCGCAGCATAGATAAACAAGCAGCGATGTACAGCACCACATCTGTTTCTATCTTAATTCAAGGTGTTTTTGTCAAACTGATGCAGGAAAGGAATAGGAACTGTTTTTTCCCATTCATAAGGGCCTGTTGCTGAGGTTTGGCTCTCAGTGCAGGGGAAGGTTCTCAATCCCTTTTGGAGTTGACACTAATGCTCTCTCTCCCTTTCTCTTTTCTCAGCATTTCTCAGAGAACCTGGATCACTTCTCTGACAACATGGAGGATTTCTCCAGTGACCTCTTCAGCAGTTTCTTCGATGACCCAGTACTGGCTGAGAAGAACCCGCTGCTGGACATGGACCTGGATCCACCCACTCCAGGCATCCAGGCAGAACATAGCTATTCCCTCAGTGGAGACTCTGCTCCCCAGAGCCCCCTTGTGCCTGTCAAGACTGAAGATAATGCTAACGGTGAGCATAAGACATGCACATTGCACAGCTTTGGGCACATCTGTTAGCAGAGGCTCTGGCTGGCTTCCATATATAAGGACAAACTGGCTATTCCTTGGGCTTGCGCTTGCCTAATCTGGGGAAGAATTTGATCTGCAGTTGTCAAATATAGCCCCTGTTTTTTGCTTCCATTTGTGCTCTGATAGTCACATCGCCCCTTTGCCCGGCTTAGTGTTATTTACAAGGATGATAGTTGGCTGTGGTTCGGTGTGCTGTCAGCTTCTGGCAAGCAAGAGACAATGTCTTTTTAGGACCCTGCAAACTTGGGTCTGGATGCCCTAGATCCAGCTCCATTTTGGCATCAGGCAGCAGCATTTTAGCTTGAACATAGGAAGCATGAGTGCTGCTGGTACGTGTGGAAGGCTAAGTGGATTTTTTACCAGATCTTTTAGCAGGAGACAGAGACAGTAATTTCAAAACTTATTTTTAAAACAATTCATTTCAGGATAATTCATGATGGCTGGATAATTTTAGAGCCGTCATTGCAGAGAGTACTGTAATTTGTGGGACTGTGTGGGTGTCCCAGCAGCTGATGGTCACCAGGCTGCCTGAAAAAGCAGTGACATAGGCTCAGTATACACAGAAGAAAGCCATTCTTTTGAGCAAGAGTGAGGCCTGGGACAGAGGCTTCCCTCTCATGGCCAAGAATGATCCTAGCTCTCTGGTACGAACACCAAGGCAGGAGGAGAGGAGACTGGCCTCCGCTGCCTCTTTGGTCCCTTCAAAGGACACAACCATCTGCCACGTTCCCTAGGGACAACTCAGAGAGGTGCTGGGATAGAGGCTTATGGCAGGCCAAGCATCTCTGCCTTAGTATCAAAAAAGCTTTCCATTTCCATTTCTTCCTCTTCCAGTACAATCTCAGAGGGGGTGACTGAAAAAAAAACACAAACCAGCATGAAGAAATCAACGCACCTTTATTTTTCCCCTGAAAATGAATAGGAGGAGGAAAGACTTGAGAATGACAGAAGCAAAAAGGATGAATTTGTAGAAAGCAGTGAAATGAAGACTGCCTACATGAAGCTACCTCAGGGACTCCTCTCTGAGACACTTATTACCAATTCTGCTCCTCTCCTCTGTGTCTGGACATGCCTCTCCTTCAGCTGCCATGTCTCAGAGGCGAGACTGACTCTCCTGAATGGTGTGTGACACTGACATCCTTCGGCAGAGGCCAGCATAGAGCGTACAGCACATAACTCAGGGGAACTTGAGATACACCTGGCACTTGCTCTCTGAGAGTGCAGATCAGTTCTATACATAGAGTAAGGCCTAGTATTAATATGGCAGGTATAGGAGTATCTGTGCACCCAGTCCTGCAGCTAGATAATTCAGCTCGTCTTTCCAGTGCTTTCTTGGCTCATAATTGGATGTGAGTCATATTCTAGTGAAGCCCTGAGTCAAGTCCATTTGCAACACTGTGCAGTCCTTTTGGCACAGCTCCATCCAGTCTCAGTCCTTTTAGACATTCATTTCAAATTAATTATCCAGGAATGGCTTTTCTTTAACATTAAGCAAGCTCCGTTTGTTCTGCAGAGCTCCTCAGGAATGCCCCTGCTCTGTCTAGGCTTGGAGCTGGCTGAGGCTTGCTATTTATCAGCTTTCTTCCAGCTTTTCTGCAGATCTCCAAAACTCTTCCAAATCCTGCCCCTTCCCACATGGTTCCCACTAACACGGGTCAGCTAGAGCAACCCACGGGGTGCATTGTGACCCTGCTTATCAGTAGAGTCTGCTTTCCAGATGGTTTGTGCTTACGGACTGGCTGCTTCAGTTGTCAGTACCAGCCCTCAGTTTTGCAGGGTGTGATCTGATGTCAGGAGCAGGGGGAACCAGGGCTGTGCAGAACAGCAGGTGCTGGACCAGCCTTGGGCTAGTGCCTGCCCTCCTGTACAGGTCCTGCTTCCTAATTGCTCTTTGCCTCACCTCCTCAACCCAGAGCAGCTACAGATGGTCTCTCAGTCATATTTCTTCCCAATATGCACAGAGTATTTAGAGCAGAGGGTAAGCTTGTTGGCATGCTTCATCCACCAACATACAGTGAGATCTGCAGTGGTTACAGACTGGCCAGACCTCTGAAACATCCTCTCAGGCAGCAGAACACAGATGTGTCCACACAAGATGCCTCCTCCTCCTCCTCAGTCCCTTATTGACCCTCTGATGGCTTATGTGTTTCTGATTCTGTAAACCAATCACTCCCTAGATAAATCTTGGAGGGTGGGAAAGAGAGCAGCGTCAGAATGTAGACAGGAAATGGGGGGAGCACATACTTATTTGGGTGTCTGTTCCTTGGCCTGTCTGGACTGACAGCACTGGGGGCTGCTCTCTCACTGAGTCACATCTCATGGGGAGAGCCCTTGGTGGTCTGCTCTCCCTTGTCGGGTAACTTGGTTCAGCAGCAGCCCTCACAGAGAGAGGATGCCCCACACCTCTGAGAAGAAGAAAAATGCAGAACTTTGCAACAGAATGGGAGGATGAGGAAGATGAGGCTTCAAATCATAGTAAGGCAAAATGTTCCCATAGTGAACATAGTGAAACTATAAAAGAGTTTGAACAGAGGAAGCTGTGGATATTTCATCACTTTTCAGAGGAGTAAGATCAAGTCAGGCAACCATCTGTCGGGACTGATACAGATTGAGCTGAACGTGCCCTAGAGTAGTGGGATAGACTGGAAGATCTCTTCAGGTCCCTTACCTCTGCGACAGGCAGAAGTCAGTCCAAGTTTTATGGACACAAACACTCCTGACTGTGTAGCACCTTGCCTCCTTCCATCAGAAAGGGTTTGTCTGCATATTGGGGTAACTGGGACTTCACTACCAGCTGCAGGTTTGGTGTCCTTTGCAGAACAGAGAAAACGCAGTCCAGTCTGTGTCTATTCAGAAGCCTCTCCATTGTCGAGGCTGTGCAGTGCACCCCTGCCTGAGATGCTGCCTGATGACATTGGCCCTGCTGAATTGTGGGGAGCTCTAGGAAGTGATCCAGCAGTACTGAGAGCAGCACACACAGCTGATATACTCACAGAGCAGCCACAGGAGCTGTGTTGGTGCTTGAATATGTCAGTCACAGAGGCAGCTGGAAGCAATGAGAATGTGCTAGAGAGCCCTGTCTAGGCAGAAAATAAGAGATGCTAGACCAAAGACAGGAAGACAACATTCCATTGGCAAGGGCAGCACTGTGTTAACTGATATAATTCTTGCCCAGGCTTTAACACCACTCTGTCCAAGCAAAAAGCAGAGGCAGGATTCTGCCCTGGCCTCTCCTGAAGGCAACAGAGGCTGAGTTGTTATGGTACCTTTAAGTTTAGATTAGATGGCAGCTCCCACATGAACAGCTGTTTGCTTGTACTTTTCTTTGTGCAGGCTTTTCTGGAGCTGAGAAGGACCTTTCTCCTCCTCTCCTCTGGCCAGGACATCTTCTGGACTGAGGCCTGCACTGCAGAACTGCTGTGGGCAGCAGACAGCTAGGCAACATCCCTGAGTCTGACTGAGAGTCCTGCATGCAGAGAGCAGTGCGGAGGGGTCATAGAGTGAGTCGGACCGTGGCCTCATGTGGAGGCAACTGGGGCACTGTCTGGTGACACGCTTAGCAATAGTCTGTCCTGTGTCAAGCCAAATGTGTTTCTGGTTGTCAGATAAAAAGGGAAAGGGAAGGGATGGGGATTAAGAAGGAGGCTGCAGGCCAGCCAGGAGTAGTTTTTTGGCAGGCTGAAGTGTTTGAAGTGCAAAGATCAAAACTTCAGAGCAGAGCCCAGGCAGCTCTTCTGCTTAGCAGCCTTTTTTCCCATCTGAGCTGCAGTTTATCCGTTCTGCCTGAATCCCAGTTCCTGTGATCTCTACTTCCAGGGACAAGCCAGGTTCACACCACAAATGTGCATGGGACAGAGCAGGCAGGGGGCAGGTTCTCTTCAGACACTTCCTTTCCTTCACTGCTGCTTCTTGTCCCTGCCAGCAATGGCAGCAGGGCATGGCTGTAGGTAGCAGTTCTGCTGAGCAGCACGGGCTGGAGGAGGGAGTTTCAGAGGTGAGACTGAGGGGAACAGCTGTGAAAGCAGCCTCATGAGCAGATGCCACACTGGGCTTCCTTCCACAGAAATGGACCTTCCTCGTTTCTGTCTGGCAACAAAGCCCTTATACTTGGCACAACATCATCGGGACCCCAAAGCAGTGCTGTCAGCTTTTCACTGTCATGCTTACCCTCTCACCAGCTTTCTAACACAGAGATGGTGCTATTCTTCGTAAACACACCTGGCAGCTCTGTGGTGCCTCAGGAGCAACAGCCCAGCATCCTTCTCTCACTAAGCCCTAGATATAAATAAGCGCTAGAGGATGAGACATAGACATTACTGAGGGGAAAAAACCTGTAGCTGTCCTCCAGGGCTGCACAGTCAGAGCACAGCAGAGACACAATTTCTCTAGCTCTGTCCTGTCTGCTCCCCACACACTAGGGGTTCATTCCCTTTTTCACTCTGTGTTGTGGCCCTGCACATGCTTGTGTGGTGACAGTGCTAAACATGGAAAGGCAACCTCCTGAGTTGGGGGAAAGCTGTCTGCATGGCTTTTTTTTTTCCTTGCCCTGTTCTTGCTAGAGTTTGACTCTCACATTGTGCATGTTTCAGAGCTGGAGAATGGAGTGTGGTCGCTGGGGCCCAAGCTCTGCTCCATCATGGTGAAACAGGAACAGAACCTGACTCTAGACCTGCCTGAGTCCCAGCTAGCTGCCAGCTCCATACCAGTGCTGAACCTCAACCCTCTCCAGCGACTGCCAGTCCCCGAGGAGGTGAGCCCATCTAAGATCCATCGGGAACCTGGGCTCTCACACAGAGGCACCCCTGGTGATGCAGACCCAGCCATGTGACTGCAGGGTGATTTAGCTGCTGGACAGAGAGGAGAAGGTGATACAAAGCCCAGATACTGCATTATTTGTCATTCTAATTTTGAAATGGCAGTCAGAGGAGCAGCGTTCTTGATGTTGGCTGGAACTGTGTTCTTGATTTCTGTAGTGAAGCTAGAAGACTGCTTATCCTTCCAGAGAAAAGGGTGAAAGGAGGATTTTCTCCAGCACAGGAGGCTTTGCAATCTCGGTTAAATATAAGCACAGTTCCTTGGCACAAAAGCCAAAGGCTTTAAGCTTGCACCTGATGGAGATCTGTCCCCTCCAATCTGCCAGTATTTCTGTAGCCAATCTTGGCTTACTTTCATTTTTCAGAAAACAGTGTAAATTAATGCAATGCCAGTGACCCCACTATTCCTGAGTACAGACCCCTCCTCTGCCACTGTCTTTTTCATGGCTTTGGACTTGTCACATGGCCCTTCCACTTTTTCTAACTGCTCACTGGAAATGGAGGTCCCACTCCAGGTCCTGCTTGCTTTTTCCTATGAAGCAGCAGGAATTATTATTTCTGTGAAACAAGGGGCCAACTCTTTTGGTCATATCTAGGTTCTTAAGACTGTCTGAGGAAGGTACACTTATGCCACTGGTATGTGGGTGTAAGCTGGGGGCTTAGTTCAGCTGGCCTTGACTCCAGCCGTATTGGATGAGAAGGTCTGACCAGCCTCACATAGACCTTGCCTATCTTTTAGCAGCTCAGTAGATAACAGTAGAGCATCTCTGGGGTTCACTTCCTTTTTTCACTCATGCTGAGCATCTTCCCATTTAAACAATCATCCAAAACAAATGGGTTCTTCGAGCCAAAACTGTGCACAAACTTCCTCTACTATTTACACAGCTTGAACTTGCTGTGCCCTCAGAGCTCTGCTGTGTGTGCTTAGCAGCCATTCCATGGTGCTCTCTCAGCTGTGTTTACAGTCTGGAGGAGTTTGAAATGTGTCTGTTTAGTGCAGAAACTCCAGCCTATGGTGGGCAGGGGGCTGGCAAGCCAGGGAGCTGAGGGGCAGCATAACCCAGATGGGAATAAAACTACTCTTTATTCAATTCTCCATCCACTCTGGTTGGAAACAGTTGACCAGCATCCCTGGGGAAAGTTACATGAGCAGGACAGGAGGGTTGTTCTGTTTCTGTATGACCTCTATACTCCCACTTATAATGAAGGCAGATCAAAGAGGGACTTTGCATGATAATGCACAGGTTGGTTTAAATTGCACTGTGGGTCTATCAAAAGAAGAATTGCCAAGGATAAAAGTCATCTCCCTTTTGGAGGTTCTCAACATAGTGCATTGCTTGACAACACATAAATCTGCCACTGCCTCTTCCTCTGCAAATGTCTTTGCACTCTGTATGCCCAGCAACTGAGACTTCAGGGGCTTATGTTTAAACTCTTGTTTTCCTTCATGTGTGGTGAGAGGCTGCTTTGCAGCAGAGCTGTGAGATGGGACAGGACAGGCAGCAGGGGAGCAGTGACTGTGAACAGAACTGGTGGGAGCCCTCTGGGCAGGGGAGGTGGCTGTGCCCAAGAGTTCTTTCTGTTTCTTTTCTGCAGATTCCCATAGAAATGACTCCAGCACCTGTGATCAAAGCTGAACCCAAAGAGGTGAACCAGTTTCTAAATGTACCTACAGGTAAGATAGACTTTCCTGGTCAACTATATTACTCAGATTTAGATCGTTATTATACGGGGAGAAAAGACAACACCTGAGGTCAGAGCCATGCACGTAAGGTAGCATTAGGGCACAGAACAACAGAGGAGCAAGCACTCCACTGTTCCAACACAGATCAGTGTCTGGACCAGCAGCCACACACAGAATTGTTCAGACAGGGACTCCCAGGCAAAACAGGCTACTTCAGAGTTGGAAGTATGCAAGAGTGCCTTTAAAATCCTCAGAGAGACTGTAGAGTTATCCAAAAATAACCATCTGAAAGTCAGGAAATTCAGGATCCAGTTTAATTTGAAAGAAACCCAAGCATCTGAAAATCTGCCGATGCACAAATGAAAGCACTATAGGAACTCCCACTACCGCAGAGAGACATTCCTTAGGCATATTCCCACTCCCATTAAGGCCCCCAGGGCTCTCCAGTACAAAGTGGGGACAGTTTTCAAGTGCTTGGAAAGGAACTGAGTGACTGGAGCCCCTTTGGATCGAGTGTGCTGGCAAGTGTGTGAGCCCTGCAGTGCTTTTGGAAGAGCTTTTCTCTCACAGAGCTTCTTGTACTTGTGAACAGGCTATGGATCAAAATATCATAGGCTTCATGCTTGATTTTGGTTGACACTGGAGTACCTTATTGTCTTGTAAATACTTTCAGTGTCTTGGCAAAGCCCCTGCCAGCTCTCCTGTAGTTCCTCATTTAGCACATTTGAGGTCACTCTCACCTCTGTCTTGGGCAGTGCTCAGTCCAGCCTGGTTCTCAGACCCATCCCATCTTGTGAAACTCATCACCCTCTCCTTTCAGTCCTGTGTTATGGCAGTACTAACAGGCTGACATGACAGCCATTGACTTGATCTCCTTATTTCTCAGTAGATGACCTAGTGCAGATGCCTCCAACTCCACCCAGCAGCCATGGCAGTGACAGTGATGGATCTCAGAGCCCTCGGTCCCTCCCTCCCTCCAGCCCAGCCCGGCCTGCTGCTCGCTCTTCTACTGCCATCTCCTCTTCACCTCTTCTCACAGCACCACACGTAAGGAGGCAGCAGGGCACCACTGGGACGCAGGGCTCCTTGGTGCTCAGAGGGGTTTGGAGGCTTTCCAAGGCACATGTAGGGGATCCTGCCCTTGTTAAGGTATCCAAGCTGAAATGCTCTGGCAAAGTAATGTGATGTCTTAGCACAGGGATGTGGGGACAGGATGGTGCTCAGAGAAGTGAGGAGAGGCACAATGAGGCTTGCATAATACCTACCATCAGCTACCTTGTTTTAGCAGGTACTGTCTTCCACCCTAGACTTCGGGAAGTGGCAGCAGTGTTTTCTATTTTGATGTATACAGCCTCTAGATGCTCTGCAAGGCTTTAAGGAGGATCACTGGGATAGAAGTCATTGCTGACACTGATGGATGCTCTGTGTTTCAGAAGTTACAAGGAACCTCTGGCCCACTGCTCTTGACTGAAGAGGAGAAGCGCACCTTGATTGCTGAGGGTTACCCCATTCCTACCAAGCTGCCCCTCACCAAAGCAGAGGAGAAAGCACTGAAGAGAGTCAGAAGGAAAATCAAGAACAAGGTGACTACAAAAAATGTAATCATGCAGTTCCTATGATTCCAGAGCACCCTCAGCTACCAGTGCTATGGTTACCCTCACCTCCTCAGCTGCAGTACAGCTCAGTAAAGGTGGGATCCTGCCTTTGGTACACCAGCATGAGCCTCCCAACCCACAGAAATGATGCCATGGGCCATCTCTTCATGCTTGCTCTGTGTACAGCTGTATCTGGGAAGTGTGGCTTCCAGCCCAGCTCCAGGGAGTATGTGGCCTTGATAGGAACCAAGGCATCACAGATCTGACAAACTGGCCTGGTCAGGCCTTGCTGGGGGGCAGGGAAACCAGAGCCATTGCATGATGCAGGACACATGATACACAGAGCTCACGAGCTAGGCAGAGGTTGTGAGACTTCAGACTGGTATAGGAAAGCATCCTGTGGGAGAAATGGTGAGACCCTGGATTAATCACCCCGTGACTCAGAAGTGGTCTGGGGCAGAATCAGCCCATATGGCCAAAACATGTACCCATGTGAGTCACTGGAGTTCAAAGCAACCCTAAAGATGCTCTTGGCAGTGAGGGACATACTGCAACAAACGGTTGTGGCCTACAGGAAAAGAAAGGCTGCATACCTACAGCATCCATCCCTCCCAGTTTTGGCCTGGAGACAAGTAAGAATCACAGACTGGAAGGCAAATTCCCCATTTAGAGTGCTGTGTGTGCAGGGAACAGACAAGATGCGTGAACCACAAAGAAATGTCCAGAGGTTTATGATGCTGCCACCTCTCTGATGGCTTGCCTTCCTCACAGATCTCTGCTCAGGAGAGTCGCAGGAAGAAGAAAGAGTATGTGGAGTGTCTGGAGAAAAAGTAAGTTTCTTCTTTTCAGTCTTATCTTTAAAAAAGGAATCCTGTCTGTGTACAGCCTTCCTTTCTAGTGTTTTGTCCCTGAATTGCTAAAAAAGTATGATTCTTTGCAAGGCTGGCTGCACAGGAGTTTGGTTTGGGATTCTGCCCCTACTCCCCTCCCTCCTGGAAATCCTCTTGTGGGATAAAGATTGCTGAAGAAATTTTGTCTTTCCAGCTGCTTAGTTTGGCTGGTCCCCTGCAAAACACAGGCCATTTTGGTTGCCAACAAGGTGGGATTTTGGATAAGAGTCCTGCTTCCCTGCTAGAAGTTGCTTCTATTTTGTTTGTCCCACACCATCTGAGATCAGCAAATGGAAAAAAACAACCCCCAAACCCAATTTTAATTAATTTTTCTCCCTGCTGCTATTGGTTTATCTTCTTTAGTTGCACAAAAATGCTGAATTAAAACAGATGACTTGAGACACCTTCAGGTTCTCATGGAGCACCTCAGTGTGCATATGTGTGTCCAGGCATCAGAGCACATTATCTCCAGCTAGTGTCCTACATTGACACCCAGATCCTTCAAGTTGGGGCTGGGGAGTTGGCTGGTCCTGATCAAGAGGCAGATCTAGGGCGTTTGGTCCTGGGGCCTCTTTCCCAGCTGTGGTTGTGGTGCCTGTATGTACTCAACAGTTTGTTACGCTGGAGCATTGCTATGACAGATGACTTTCAAATAATGCCAGGTTTAAATGTGAACCAAAAGTAGCATTCAGTGATTTTTTTTTTTTTTTAATGGAACATGTCTTTGGTCAGCTTGGCTTTCTGTAAAAGCTGGTTAGTCAAAACCTGTACTTGGGCCCTTCACCATTCAGTTTGACACTTTTGGTGCAAGCCCAGTTTTTGCACGGAACGCCTGTTTCAGAGGCTGTGCTGGAAACCTCCATCAGGATCAGGCTGTGTGCCTGGCCTGCCTTCCCCCGGGCGTGGAGGCATTCCCCTTCCCTTGTCCCAGCAGCAGTCTAACCACTTTCCCTTCGGAATCCGTAGGAGGGAGCCTGCAGGTTCTCTGCTGCCCTCTAGTGCCTGCAGTCGGAGCTGGCCCAACGTTTGCACGGCACGGCCTGGATTTCACAGCCCGGACAGATTCTGTCTGAGTGGTAGAGGTTTTACTTTGCCCCCCTCCTCCTCTTTCACACTCCTTAGGGGAGTTTGGAAGTGATGGAAATGTCTGCATAACTTTGTGTCTGTCCTGACTTGACCTGCTTGTAACAAAGTGCTACTGTCTCTCCCAACCCTGGGGAAACCCTTAACTATCACATGTAACTGTCCATCTGCTCCATCAGGGCTGGCTGCAACCAGGTGGGCCAGTAACTTTTGACTCCAGGACCATATCTGCAGGTGATGGATGAGGCCATTGAGCCTCCACACCCCAAGAGAGGCAAGGACTACATTCTTTATCTGTCTGGCCTTTATAACTAACTGGCTATGGGTTTTATTCCCATAGGGTCGAGACATACACAACAGAAAACAATGAACTCTGGAAAAAAGTGGAAACTTTAGAAAATGCAAACAGGTAAGAGGGGCTAGACCTGACCCTCTGTGGGTAGGGCAGGGTGGGCAGGAAGGGAAGTCAGGAGCATTGGGCCATGGTGAGAAGAGAAAGGCAGGCTGCCCCAGCTCCCAGTGGATGGGTGCTGCCTGCGAGGTGCTAGTTTTCAGCCTGTGACAGCAATGAGGCAGCTGGGTTTGGTTAGCAAGGCTGGAATATTTGTATTGGGATGACCAGGCCACTCCACAGCAAAGGGAGGGAGGGAAAGGCATTTCCCATATCACATGTCTTTTCCTCCTTCTCCATGCAACCCTTTAGACTCATGCTGCCTTCCCCATTGCCCTCCAAGTCTCTGGCTGTCTCCAAGGTAGATGCATCAAGGGAGGCCCCTCACACCAGCCTCTCAGACCTGTTGTTTCTGCTGTTGGGCTCTTTGGAAGAATACAAGGCCCTGGGCATATTGGGGCTGTTTCAGGTCTCTCTTGAGAAAGCTGGACAGACTTGGTGAATACAGGGAAAGCCCATTTCTCTTATAGAGATAGAGATCCCAACTCCCACCAAATCTAGGGCAATTCCTTGTGCATGTGACATCCCAGCCCTTTCCCAGCCTCTTCTGGGCAAAACATGCCCAGAAAATCTCCCTCTCTGCTGCTGCTGCTGCTGCTCACTCAAAAGAAGCAAGCTGCTCCCATAGTCCCAAAGTTCCCTCCCATAAGTCTCTGGTGAGCACTTGTGCTTCTAATATGCAGAGCTGGCCAACTGATCACCAGGGGAATTTTCCTTGGAAGCAAATAATGAAGACTCCCACCCCTGCAGTCAGGATGGGCAGCAGGAGCTGGAGAAGGGCCCAACTCTGCCCCTCCTTACTGGACACAGCAGGTGCGAGCAAGGGCAGGGTCAACTGCAGGGCTAGTGAAGGGGATGCTTGTTTCTATAGCCCTATATATCAGCTCAAACTGAAGGAGAGAACCATAGCCAGAGAGCCAGTTCCTCACCACTCCTCTGCTGCCACTACAGCTCATGGAGTACTCCTAGAGGCTCTACCACACTCCTTTCTCCCATCCATGACATGAGTGCTGTGGTCTTGGCTTCCAGGCCAGGCACTGGTGCCAGGACTGGGGATTGTCCGGCATGGTCTGGCTGAGATGTGTAAGAGCCAGAGGTCTCCCATCTGCCAGAGATACAGCTGCCCAGCTGCTCTCACACATGGGGCACAGCTTGCCCCTCAGCCTTTGTGGGAGTGTGGACAGCCCTGCTGATGAAAAAGCATTAGCCCCACTCTAAAAAATCAGAAGATTGGCCTAAAAAACAGGAGATTTTTCTTTTTTTTTTTTCCCAAAATACACATTGTGTTCTTTCTAATTGGATTTGGTTTTTGAGCACTGCCAGTGGGACACTGTACTTCTCATGTACAAGGAACAGAAGAGGATTTGGAAGGAGATAAAGCCAGGATTCTCCTGAAATCACTTGGCCCTAGGACCTGGCATTTTATAAAAGCTCAAATGTACTTGTGTAAAACAGTCAGTGCTCCCAGGGGGAAACTCAGCAGTAGTCTGCATTTCGGTAATTTGATGCTCTTGGGAGTTGTGTGTGGTCTCCCTCATTCCAGATTCCGTCACCAGCTCGGTGAAAGGTTCAGTAGCTCTTGGTAACACCTACCACTGTTTTGTGTTTATGTGTGTGGATGTCCATGAACAGTTAAATGGGGCAGAGAGACCTTAGCACGTGTTCCAACCAGGGCAGCCAGAAAATGATTAATTGCTGAACTCAAGATTTGGCTTTACCCATATCCCTCTGCAAGATTTGCCAAGACTGAATAAATTGGAGAGCATCTCTTTCCACCTCATAGTTTAGAGCTTCAGAGTGTGTGTCTGAGTGAAGTGGGAGCAGGCAAGTCTGTGCTAAAGGTCTGACCTGTCTACAAAGGCCAGCCTCCATCCCAGAGCTTGGTTTTCATGGTACTCTGGCTCTCCACTGCTCTGGAAGTTGACAGGCTGGGCTTTGAGGCACACAGGAGTCCTAAATGAATGGGACATTCATAACAGTGGGTGGGTGCTGTGAAGGTGGGGGTAGATCTGCTGGTGAGACCTTTTTCTGGTTCTTGCTTTCCAAGTCTGTTTGGTCAGAGAATTTGGGCAAGATACAGCAAAGGGGAGATACTTGTTTTCAGAAGAAGGAAAAATCAAAGTGAAAAATGAAGAGGGTAGTGATATTCTTGCCTCACTTTCTGGCTGCTACCTCCTTATCAAGTTTTGGTATGCGTTGTTTTCTATCATAGGACTCTGCTCCAGCAGTTACAGAAGCTACAGGCTCTGGTAGCTGGGAAAGTCTCCAGACCTTATAAAATGGCTTCCACGCAGACCGGGACCTGTCTAATGGTATAAGCTTCATTTCCATCTTCCTTATTGGCCATGCTTCTCCAGACAGCTTTGTAGATTGCCCATCTCTGCCCTCTTTCCTGCTCCCCTGCTGTGTTGCCAGTTACATCTGCTCTCTCCTTTTGTGTTATAGTCACCAGAACTGAGCCCTGTGTCATACATATATCAGTACTGTCAGTTGTTTATGAACAACAGTAGAATAATTCCTGCATTTTCACTTTCTTGTTCTTTAGGCAAAATGGCACTTTGTTTGCCTTTCATTAGCTATCTGCCATTCAGAAAAAAATCTTCAATGAGCTTCCATCATAATGGATAGGGTTTTCTTTTGCTGAGTTGGTAATGCTTAATGTTTAACTCAGCAGGGCGGACAAAACAGTCCAAGTATTCCTCCCAGTGGGCATTACCTTGTGTTTATCAGCAAGAAATGGCATCTGTTCTTGCTATGCCTGCACATCAAGCTTAGTTAAATCCAGCTGGAATTCTCTTTGTTTGCCCTTTTGACTAACCAAAATTATTCAGACTTGTCTGTTATTTTGGTAATCCCTGTTTGCCTTTCATTTTTCATACTGGAGGATCATGGTTAAACAATATTGGCTTCACCAGGGAGTTTTAGGACATGCCAGTGTTTAGCCGTAAATAGAGTCAATTGCTTATTCTTCATCTCATTTTTAGCTGGGGTAAAGTTTCTGATCCATGGTTAAAATATAACCTTCACCCCTGTGATGTCTTTGCAGAATTGTTGAGGTAGCTGTTTGTGACAAATTCGTCAGAGTTAGTTATCTGTATCTGGTTATCACTCCTGTACTGTTAACAGTCACAAAATGCAGACAGATGGTGAGGAGCTTGCCCCATTTTCTCAGCATCCTCAGTGTCCTGAGGGATTGTTTTTTGCTCTTGTTTCAGTTTTCATAGTTCCAGAGCCCCTGGTCTATAATTTCCAGCACTTTTTCCTTTCAAAATCTGCTCAGACTTTTGGTACTCTTTGCTGCCCCTATATCAGACCAAATTTTAATGGCTGTCTATTTTCTGCTCTATGTCTTCATTCTCAAGTTCTTTCCACATTTTTGGGTGTGACCCAGCTGAGCCCAGTGACTTATTGCTCCTTACTGCAGCATCTCATGAGAATACCCCTGGCTCCAGCAAATCTTCACTGCTACTACCTGGAATAAACAAGTCCAGAAGAGGCGCCTTCCAGATATCTTCTGTGCTACAGACTGATAAAATACCTAATTTAGCTTCCCAACAATGTCTTATCTCCTTGCTGCTCCCTTCATTCCAGGCATCCCAGCCCACACACCAACTCTCTCAGGCTTCCTAGCTTCCAAGCATTTCAAGAATTTATAATTTGCTTTTCTATCTTTGACCAACTCCTCACTTAAGCCTCCGAGTTCCCATTTTCCATTTTCAAATACAGCACTCCTTATCACAAAAGATATATGGAATCATCATGCCATACAGCATGGGAATGGAGCAGACTACTATTCTTCTTTAGCTCTGTGTCATTCCTGCTGAATATTTGTACAGCCAGTTCTTGAAGGCCTCCAGTGGTGAGCAGTGCTCAGCCTCCTAGGGCAAACCATTTCAGTGCTATGTTATCTTTCCCAGATAAAGCTTTCTTGCTATCATCTCAATCTCCCTTGCAACATCTTAAGCCTATTAGAACTTCTGCCCACTGCAAGAAAGATCTGTTTACTCTCACTTTGTGCAGCTGCATTTTAGACATTGGAAAACAACTCCCTTCATTCTGCTCTGCTACATCACCATGATTTCTTCAGTCTTTCCATGTAGGCTGAATTACTGAATCACTGCTTGTTCCCAGAGCCCTCTTCCAGACTTTCTCTAATGGCCCTGCATCTTTTTGGAAGTATGGGGCTGAAAGCCGGACAGAGCGTTCCACCTGAAGGCCAGTACAGATCCAGCCAGAAAGCCTGTTCATACTGCTTGGGCTGAGATTTGCCCTTTGCAAAGTGTCACTGACTTCAGCCTGTGTTGTGCTCTGTTTTAACTCCCAGATCCTCTTTTGTAGAACAGCTGAAACATGTAGTCACTGATGTGTTTCCACTCTTAATCAGTCCTGCCACCTTGGAGGTCTCCACAGGTCTCCACATTTGTCTGTATAGATCTTCCCACTGTTCACTTGGACCACTTCTTCCCATGATCAAGATCATTCTGAATTTGAATACTGACCAAAAGCCAGTCTGCTTGTAGTCTCATCTGCATATTTCCTACAGTCCATCATTCAAGTCAAGCATGAAATGCTGAATCTTGCCAGATCCATAACAGATCTCTGCTACTCCATCTGCTACTTCCTCACAGTTTGACAGTGAACCATTTGATAAATACACTCTCAGTATGTCTTTTTTTTTTATTAATTCTGCCTCCACCTTTCCAACTGGTTTTGCAGTAGTTTTCTCTAGCTTAATTTCCTTCACTTTTAAGAGGTCAAATAATGAGATGCTCAAAAGCTGTGAGATGAATCGTACTCAGAGTCAAAACACAAGTTATTGTTACAAAATGTTGTAGAGTTTGAACTAGAACTGAATCGGAGCATCAGAGTTAACCTGAAACAAAACAGAGCAAAAACAATGCTGTTTTGCAAAATCCCAGTTGAAAGCCACGTTAAAGCAAGATGTTAAGTATACTGCTCTTTCCCAGCCCCAAAACCTGTTTTGTTTTTAGAAGGGAAGAGCAGACTTCACAGGGCTGGCTCCCTTTTCTGCAAGTTGTGTGTTTGGCTCTGATAATTCCAAACATCCATTCAAAATCTATTTTTTCCTCTGTTTTTGCGGAATAAGAATTCTAAATGCCTTATGTGCTGGATACAATGTACTTAGACAGCATCTAATGCTGTCCATGTTTAATGTCCTTACTTTAAAACCAGCCGTGAAAAGTCTGGACAATTAAAATCCCTCTTTACATAGCGTAGTATCCCCATGTTATTATTTGATCTTCCACATCTCCTGGAATCCACTGGTGGTCAAAATTACCTTGATGTACCAGCTTCCGTGCATTACTTAGGCACAGCTATTCTGAAATAGGTGACTGCTGAAAAGCAGTCAAGCAATTGCTGGCTGTGCCCACAGGTGTCCCCCCAGGTCAAACTCAGCTAGTTTATACATAGGTAGTCGAAATCACCATTTTTCTCTTTGGCTGCTCAGTCTCAGCACTGAGCCGGCAGCATGGGCGTTCAGGTAATAAGCATGTGTCCCTTCTTGCTCTCTACTGGCAGTTCCCTACGCTCTACAGAGTCTCTTAAAAAATCAACACTGGCATCTCACTCTGAAGATTTACTATATGACAGAATTTCCAGACAGGTCCAGACCTACCTGAGGGGGATTTCCAGGGAGATTTCATGTACCTCTTCCCTGTTATCACTGCTAGTAGCTCTGACTAGTCTGCCTGAAACCAGAAGGTTCTGCACACATGGTCCTGCATACCTATACATCAAGCATAAATTTAACCCTTTCATTGGATTGTTCATCATTACTATCAGGTATTAGACAACTACAGTTCTGCTTTCATTTCTGTTCTTGCATGGATAGTAGCTTAACTTTGCTATGTGCTGTGGTCCCTCACAGATTTCTGCCAGTGAGCTTATTTTCTTTGCAGCCCTTGATAGCTCCTGCTGAGTCAACAGTCAGGTTCCCTTTGGTCAAGGCAGTTTGTCCCTCCTCTTGAGTTTCCTTCTTTCTCAGCTTGTTTCTCAGCTATGCTTTCCACTATCTCTCCTCAACTGGACAGACAAATTCTCACTGTTGAACCAGAAATACTCTAAATAAAGCAACAAGAGGAAGTTTCTGACTTCCCTTCTTAGATTTGCAGCAGAGATTAGCACAGCAAGTCCCTTCCCATCCTGGGGGACCACAGGTACCCAATTGTCAGCCTGACCAGATATTCTTATACAGACTCGTGTTTGTGTGCTGTGGGGGGAGTGGCACTTCATGGCAGGTGGCACTGACTCTGCTGATCTCCTCTTTAGGTGCTGGCACTCTGCTTCGTTCTGATCCTGGGATCCCTGATGCCCTGTCTCCCTGAGTTCTCTTCAGCATCACAGACAGTGAAAGCAACACCAGCACCAGACATTTACACAACTAGTAAGAGTGAGTCTAACGTGGTTCCTCCATTTCAACTTGTCAAACTGTTTCCAGCTCTTCTCTCAACAATCCCTGCTCAAGTGTAGCATCCTCCCCTCTGTGCCTACCCCATATGCTGGGGCTGTAGCAAGGGAAGATTCCTAATCTGTCAGTGGTACAAACTCTGATAACAACTCCATGTTTGGGCCTGTTGTAATTCTGTGCTAATCGCTGTCCCAAAACATGACACATGTCAAAGGAAGGAACATGAGGGAAGAGTGCCAGGGCAGACTGGTTGTCTTCTGAAGAGGCTATGTGTCCAGGGGGGCATTTGCCTCCTGAAGCTGGGGGGAAGAGGGTGTCCTGCACAGTTACACATGGACAAAGCTGGGTAAGCATGTGCTGAAACCACTGTCATGACTCACATCCATTGCAAGACACCTTGTCCTCATTGTTAACCAATTATCTCCTTTTTTCCAGTTCAGTCACGGAGCCTCCTTTTCTATGATGAGGGTGCTGGCTCTTTAGAAGAGAGCTATAGCTCCTTCCTAACTATGGATCATCCTGAGGGGTGGGAGGCTGAAAAAAGGCAGTCTGAGGAGGGAAGGCCTCATCTGGCCAGGACACATGAGACAGCCAAATATCTGAGCAAAACCCAGCTGGAGAGTCCTGAGCAGAATCAAACTGACCCAACTCTCACCCACCTCAAAGAACAATTCCATGAGAGGTAAGCAGCTGAGGCCACCTTCTAAGACCAAAACACAGCATGGTGTCTGGGAGTAAGCAGCAGACATATGTCCACTCTGCTGCAAGCTAAGGGCAACGGAGTCACCTGGGGCAGACAGTCAGCTAAGAGCAGTGGCTGGAGGAGGCCAGTTCTGGCAGGGAGCAGAAGAACAAGTTTATTTTCTAGAGCAAAAGTTTGGGACTCCATAAAGCAGTGTCCCGCTGGCATAGAGATGCGGAGGGCTGGATGACTCAGGTGGTCCCAGGTTTGCATTCCATTCAGTGCCCTGGGGAAGGAGTTTGTCCTTGTCAGAGCAAACTTGTTGGGCACACAGAAAGGTGAATTTGCCTAGGAAACTACAATGAATCTTGAGTGATGCCTTGTCTTTTCTTTTCCTCAGGGAGACAAGCTCCAGTGAGACAACTGAATTTTTGTAGCAGCTGCTGGACCTCAAGGCCTCATTTGTCAGACTGCAGGATTCCCTCCTCACCAGGCAACTGAGGGGACTTTGTCAGGAGAGGACACTGCATTCAGACACTTGTAAACTGGCCTTGGGTTCAGCTCCTCCTCTTCCCCATCTTCCCCATTAGTAATGATTTCCCTGAGGGGAGTCACAGGACTGCCAGAACCAGCAACAGATGTCTGGAGAAGCCCTGAACACCCTCTTCTCTTGGCCTTACCTTCTGTTTAAGTGAGCACTACCCTATGGATGTGGGCTCACCTTGGAGGGAGATCAGGGGAAGCCCCAAACCATGCAGCTCACTCCCCAAAGACTCCAGACCAAGGGGGCTGTCCCCAAGTGTGTACCCCTTGGCTACATCAGATGCCCTGAAGGAGAGAGAGAGAGATATAGTGCTGGATTTACTGTCCTGCCTGGGGGACTTGGGAGTGGGTGATGCTGGTGCTGGAGAGATGGCTCTGGAGAGTTTGAGCTCATTCCTTGCCCTCCATCCATTAGTATATTTCTGCTTCCATTGAGAGAAAACCTAGTTCTTCCTTGCTCTAGTTTTCTCTTGATGGACATGACTACGTAACTTCAACGCCAACTATCTGCAAAGATCTGCACACAAATGGAGTGGGGGAGACAGATCCCAGACAGATAAATCACCATAAAAATTAGCCAGCAGCTTCTAGGTAACCAGAGCTCTGAAACAGAGAAAAATTTTCCCCCACAACCCACTTCTCCCCACCCTCAGCACCCCTGCTTTGGCAGGGGTGGTATTTTTCCATACGTTCCCAGCTTGGGCCCTTACAGTGCAGTGCTAACCAGGTCAGTGGCCTTCTCACTTTCCATTCTGCAGGCCTCCCCCTTCGAGAGTGAGTGAAACACATTCCCATAATCCGATCCCCATTGCACCTCTCCATTCCCAATTCTGCTTCATGCCAATTGGGTCTTTCTAGGAGCCACCAAGGAGAGCTCTGCAACCCATTGGAGGGCTGTCAGATTTGTCATCATTCCCCTCACATCCTCCATGTGCACAGTAGTGTTGTGAAAGCCACTGAGGACATAATGGCATTTCTGGAGAGAGGTACATCTGTCAGGAAAGAGATGGCATGTTGGAATTGGCCAGGGTCATGAAAGACAGTTTTAGACCTCTTCCTTTCAAGTACTGACACCAAAGGTGGCAAACTTGCCATACCATCCCTCAGGTCACACCTGCCAGTTTTTGTGTTGAGTGACCTCATCTCAAGCCAATGCCATCCTCTTTAGCACCCAGACACCTATTTCTGACCCTTCTTGCTCCCCAGCAAAAGCCCTACAGAAAGGGTTGTGTCTTCTCGCTCTATTCCCTCAGCTGCCATTTGATGGAAGGACCATGTGGGACATGAGTGTCAGAGATCTGGGATGTGGCAGGTTGCCCCATGTTTTAACATGGGAGTTCCTGTGCGCTCTACCAGGTCTCACAGCAGGCTCCTCTTCCACTTGTTTCTCATCCAGCACCCTGGACTCACTCTGCACTGCCCCAGCCTCTCCTCTTCCCCCAGGCTGGGAGTGGAGAAGGCTCCCTGGAGAGGAAGGATGGGATGGCTCTTGCTCAATGAATGGGAGAAGTGAGGGAAGTGCCCTCATATCCTTGCATCCCTTTTGAAAATTGGTTTTACCCCCCAAAGTCATTTAGGAAAATTTGGACAGAGCTATCTGCAACCATACCTGCGTGGCCAGTGGGGTGAGGCAGAGGAAGGCTTTCAACATAGCTCTGCTCTTCTCAAGGTTCCTGCTGGTCACTGCATTTCCCATCTTCCACCTCCACCCCTGCACAAAGAACCACTGCTGGGTCCAAACACACCTTCCTCCACCCCAACTCTTCCACTGAGCATGTTCCCATGCCTCTCACTCCCACTGTTGTACAGAGACCAAGAGCAGAACTCGTTTGTACATAGTGAACCTTATTTTGTATTATTGCTGATCCCTTAAGATATTGTATTTTGGAGACTCTCAGATCCTATTTTCAGTATTGTATTTTATTAAGAATTAGTGCGGGCTTGGCATCTATGAACTTCTTTCGTGTAGCAGCTTGCTTTCCACTTATACTCCAGCAGCTGCCTCTTCCCTCCTCTGTTGTTTTTTTTCGTTGGTTGGTTGGTTGTTGTTTTGGTTTTTTTGGGTTTTTTTTTGGTTGGTTTTGTTTGTTTTTTATTTGGATTTTTTTTGTTGTGGTTTTTTTTTCCAAGCCACCTTTTCTCCTCCTTCTATCACTTGCTCTGCATTTGCTTTGTGAAGCAAAATAAAAATAAAATAAAAAATTGCAGCATCAATCCTGGGTTGGCAGGTCCTTTCACTGAGGCATGGTCATACCAGCCCATGTGCACAGCTCCTCACCTTCTGCTCCCTGGTCCATTCCCTGGCCACATGCAGAGCTGCTTCTGTACTACTGGGACCTCATGCTCAGTGTAAAGGTGTGCTGGTTTAAAGGTAAATCATCAGGAGAAATGAACCTGACTCAAGAGAGATTACAAGTCAGAGTTACAATTTACTTGAAAAGATTACAATAAATACAATGATACAGAGAAAAATTGGTTTTAACCCACAAAACCCAGATGTATAACCCAGCACCCTGGGGCACAAACAGAATAGTGTTCATTAGCCCCTGTGCTGAGCACCACGTGGTCCCCCTGAGTGCAAAGTAAAAGGAAAGGAAAACCTGTTGGTGAGGATGATGGTCACAGTCTTGTTGAGAGTGGCAGTCACAGTCCTGTTGAGGTTCTGGTCCAACTCTGGACCCAACAAGTGATAACCAAAGTCCCAAACCCCCAGGATTATGTATGCTCAGGTTCAGGTAGGAATGCCCAGTATCTCCTCCCAGGGCAGGGAGTTTCACAATGGGTGATTTAACCCTGTGAGTCATGGCATATTTCTGGAATCTTTGATGGCCCCTTAGCAGACATGACCCCTCAGGCTGGGTGTGAAGGTGCTGATGCCTCCCCAGAGGGGAGTTATCACAGCTGAGTCACTGGTGTGAAGACAGGAACACTCACATGCCTCACAGGGTTCTTTAACACCCATCTTGTAGCCTGAGGGGTCAGGTGTGCCCTGGGCAGCTGCTGCAAATGATCCATTATTAACAGTTCATGAGAAATGACACAGAGGGTGCAGAATACACAGTTTTGGTTGCACCCATACAGTGATAAACTGGTCCTGGCCACTGTAACTAGGACATGGCAGCTAGAAGCAAACTTGTGTATTTTATTTCCAGCAGCATTTCTTCTGCAGTTCTGAACAAGTCAGAACTGTTCTGTTTCAGCTCCTTTTCCCCCTCCAAAGTACCACTATCATCCTCTTGGAAGGAGGAAGATCATGGAAGAAAGTCTGTGAGATGCAATGAACTCCTCTGGTGCAGGAACTGTGCAGGCATCTGTACAAAAAAGACACTGTGGTTCTGTTCCCACCTTGTCTGAAAAAGTACTGAAATCCTTCTGTTAGCTGTAAAAGCAGAGGAGCTGTGCTCAGACTGGCAATGACCTGGGTCCTGGCTGGCTGGCTGTACCTCTTGCAATCCATTGATATCTGTGAAAACTGATAGGTTTTGTCCTGATTTTGTGTGAAACACAAGGCAACAGGGGGACTAGAAAACAAATCTACTTTTTGCCACAGCAGGAGGATGTGAGACTTGGGGCTTGCAAAGATCACTTTCTGTGGATTACAATTTATTTGTGGAGAGGAGTAAAGCTGTTGCCACACTTTTGTGACAGTCTGGCCATTGAACAGTGGCTGGGAGGCAGAGCAGCTCTCTTTTCTCAGGCAGGCTCTGTACTGCTGAGAGGGATTTTGATGTGGGATCCATGGCAGGTTAGACTGACATGGGTTTTCAGAGCCCTGCAGCGCTCCCTTCGCCTGCACACACACCAGTGCAAGGGAATGCCTGACCTTGCCATGCAGTTTGTATCCTGGGCCAGAACTAGTTTTGAGTTGAGAATTTGGTGTCTTCCCTGTGGCACCTTGTCCAAAAGCAGCCTCCTACCCTGGTGTCAGTATGATGCACCTTTCCCCACTGTGGGGTGGGGCTGCTCTCTGCGCTCACTAGATTTCATCTGAGGGAGGGGCTTTTGCTTTACTCACCCCTGTGAAACTTCAGGCAGCTCTTTGGGAATTGCCTTCCAGGGAGATTTCTAGCATGCACTCTTCATCCACTCTCAAAAACAGGTGCAAGAGGGAAGTTCTTAAAAGGATGAGTTCTCACGCTTTGGCATCTTTAACACTGATGTGGCCAGAGCAACAAGAACCCTTTCCATCAGGAGAAAATTTCCTTTCATCTTGACAAATCCTCCTAATTCTGCAGTCTACTAGATAACTCTGAGCTGCTCAAAGCAGGCACATTAGAATCTTTTGATCCCAGCTATGTATGCCTCCTGAAGTGCAGACAGCCCATCACAGCTACCAATTTGGCTACAGCAGCTAATTAGAGCAGAACGAGAGAATTAGCAAAGCAAGAGTCACCTTCTTTACAAGTCACCTTCAGCCTCATTCAGGTGCGCTTGTTCTGCTCCAACTGCCCCCAGTCAAGCTTTGCTGTGCCAAGACGGGCTTTTGCCCATTTGGGGTCACATTTCTGGGTAGCCTCTACACTGTTGATACTTACAAGCCCTGAGCAAAGGAACGCTAACAGAACACGGACTTCATTTTTCAGAGACAAATTATTCCTGATTGTTCTCTGTTACCAGGCCAATTGAAAAAAGAAAAAAAAAAAAAGAAGAAGAAGAAAGGGAAAATAATTGGGTTTTGTGGCTTGCCGCTGCCAAGCAGGTCACTGGCAGTGCATGGCAGCAGCCTGGTGGGTATGTTTTGTTCATTACAGAAGGACATGTGCTGTTAGGTCTCTTAGGAGAGCTTCCCCGCTCTCCAAGCCCAGCATAGTCCCTCTTGCTGTTCCTATTTGGGAGGGTGCTAGCGCTCACATGGATCCATCGTGCGATCAGCAGGTTTTGGTCCTGTTGCCTGGCAAGGAGCCTGGGCTTTTGGACATCTTCTGGGGAGAATGGGGCAGTCGCACCTCCTGAAACCCCTTGAGTACTGAGGGCTTGTTAACAGCAATGGCACCTGGGTGGACGCTGGCCCAGACTGCCTCAACCAATCCGTGTTGATTTTTTAACCTGGTGGCTGAAATGGGACTTAGAGGTGAGCAGGGTGAAGGTTCCTCTCCTGCCCAGAGAAGGAAACTGTACCTTCCCCAGAGCTGTATTCACTAGAAATGCCACTTCCTAGAAAGCTCATGCCCTGCCTGTGCCTGCAAAAACTAGGATGGGGTCTGTATGGTAACACTGATATCCCCTTGGACTGTCCTGCATGCCAACACAGAAGGAAATCCCTTACCCAGGGCACAGGAGAGGTGCTCTTCTTCCCGTGCCCCAGGTAAGCAGGTGAGCGCCATGTAAGCAGGTGACCTGCCTCAGATGAAGGGTGCCTTGGGTGGCAGGAGGACAGGACTGACCCAACACTCCTGCCCAGCCACACTGTCCCCAGGCAGCATCTGCCTGCTCTTCCCAGGTCCTTAGGGAGCTCCAAGTGAAGGGTGACCCCATTTGTGACAGACATGTGAAACACCCTGCAGAAAGAGGTGGGCAGAGAAACATACAGAAGCCTGAGCAATCCTTTACATCCCCTCATGCAGGCATATCTTGTGATGTTTCCCCTTCTCCAGACACACAAAATCTGGCCTGCCCTGTCTGTGTGGCAGCTGTACAGTTTGGCACAGGTAGAAAGGGGCAGATTTCTCTGCTGGCAGCTCTTCCCCACAGAGATGGTTTCTGTAGCACAGGAACAGCTGCCCCTGGGAAGGAAGGAGGCGCACACTGTCCAGGCCCTTTCCCTATCTTGACCAAGGGTGCTGTGACTCCAGAGCTCTGCTGTGTCTGGCTCTTAGGAGGTTTGCTACAATAAGGGCCTCTGCTTCCCACCCTGAAGCTCCTTTCCTATGGCACTGACACACCCACCAGTGAGAAATGCTCTCCACTCCTTCTCACCTGGAAATCTGGACCCTGCTCTCCCCTAGCTTTCAACTTGCATCCATCCCTGGCTGGCCATCCCCCTCTTCAGCTTGGTGGCCTTCAACCATAAGTGACAAGACAAACGTTTGTCAAAATCTCTTGAGCACAGGAGTGGACCTACATCCCCCGTAGTTTGTCTGGCCTGCCCTGGCAGCATGGCCAGGAAAGGTGAAGACAGGAAGGCATTGCCCTGCAGGTGGTGAGAAGAACCAAGGTGCCACACGTCCTTCTGCATCAGCTGGGCACCCGTTGCTTCTCCCTTTCCACAGTCTGCTCCCAGCCACTGCAGTGACTGTGGGCAGCAGGAGGACATGGAGCAGGGCCATGCATCCACGCAGGGAGCACTGGCAAGCTCCCAGGTAGGTCTCTATCCCAGCAAGAGACGGTGAAGCTGCTTCCCCTGGGCCAGCTGTGCTCACTGGGGAGGGTTCACCCAGCAGCACTCCAGCTTTCATGAGGAACAAAAGCCCTGTGGGGGCTGGAGAGGCTGAGTCACGCAGCGAGGAGGATGTGGGGCTCCCTGCCAGTCACAGTTCTGCGGAGGAGTGGGCTCGGGGGCTGCTGTGCCCCTGGGAGGACAGACAGGGGAAGATGTCATCCTCACCTTTAGGACCAGACAAAGGTTCGGTAACTTGAACTGGATGTGCCGGTGGGCTGTGGTTTCCAGGAAAAGCCACGGCCCTCCTCCAGTCCCTGCCGCTTCCCAGGCCGGGGTCAGGAATGACATGGGAATGTGCTGTGCCACAGCACCCTGCAGTAGAGGTGCCACAGGGCCACACGGAGGTGATGGGGAGTGCTGGCAAGAGTAATGAACTGCTCCTGACAGCTCCCAAGGTGATACAGTCAGAACACACTGAGGACAGTTTCCAGTTCTGGTCATGCCAGACCTTCATAGGATAACACTGGGATTAGGCGTGACAGCAACGTGCTCTTGGTGTAAAATGTGATTGTCAGACCTTGCCATGATATGCAGGGGATAGCTCTTATAGACCAGAAGTTCAAATTTTCCAGTGCCTCGCAGGTAAAACCTCAGCATGAGAATCTGTGGCAGAACAAATCAGGCACATATGGGAGCTCTGTGGGGATTTCTCACCCCAGCTGACATCCACAGCACTGGGATGGGCAAGGTTGAGGCAGGCCATAGCTGAGACTGGGGTCACAAGGTCCAGTGCCAGCCCAGGACAAACAGATGATGCAACTGTCCTGATGGATGTGGGCAGAGAACAGGAGGGCCTTTCTACATCTGGATGCCAAGACTGGAGAAAAAAATGTCTTGAATTAGGAAAAATCAAGGACAATATGGCCTCCTAAGTGGCAAGGAGCTGAGCCAGCTGGGAGGAGGGATGCCATGCTATGGTCATACCTCTGCTTGGTTGAGTACCACTGCCTGTAGCCAGGGACCCTGTCCCTGGACAGATCTCATCCATGTTGGATAATTGGACACCGTAACAGATACTTTGCTCTGCTGGGGCTGCTGTCATGGAGTTTTCCAGGCTGCCTGACTTCACCGGACAGCAGGTCTGTTTAAAACAAGTGGCTGAGACCCAGCTCCCTGAGCAGCCCTTGCAGGCAGGCAGACATCAGCGGGACTGCAAGCAGAGAGGTGCAACTGAGTTGTCACCCTCCTCTGACTCCCCAGAAGCTGAAGGGTTAAGTGCCAGTTTTGAGTGTCTCTAAGGTGACACCAGGCTGCCTGCTCGGTGCAGCTCCCACAGCCCCCTCCCCACGCATACAGCACACACTCACGATCACTTTCTGCTTTGTCTTTTGAGAGCTGCTGCAAGCGTGGTGCAGAAGCACCTTCCTCACTGCCTACCTCTGCCTGCTGCTCCTGCTCGGCTGCTGCTGCTGCTGGGGAAGCTGAGGGATGTGCCTGGCCCCAGAGGGACCCTCACAAAAGGCAACCCAAGCTCTCTTTCACTTGCTGCAAGCATCACCATTCCTGGACTGTGCTCTCTTCTAAGATCCCTTCTCTGGTGAGTGCTGTCTTTCCCACTCCCACCCCTCTGCCCTCAGTGCCGGCACCTCTGAGGAGCAGCACCAGCGTCTCTGCGTTTCTCTCAGATATTCCTTCACTTCGGAGTGGCAGAACGGCAGAGACAGCGGGAGGCTGAGCTGCTGTGCCAGAGCTGCACAAGCTGCTATCAAGAGGCCAATAAATACCACTGCAAGAAGTTGGACGCTGTTTTCCCTCGAGCTTGCACTTCCTCAGGGAGTTAAGCCTCGCTGGGATTGTCCCACGGCCCTGGGGAGGCAAAGCGGAGCAGAGCTCTGGGACCCTGTGGGGCAAGACCAGGCTGACCAAGAAGTTCTGGAGGACTCCTCTCCTAGAGAGACACCTCACTTCAGCATGGCTGAAGGTCCCAGGAGCTGGAGAGACTTCTCCCCTACCAGGAGCGATGGTGAGGTGGCCAGGGGGGCCACAGCAAGCCTCCAGGGAGCGGCAGATGCAGAGAGCGCTGGGCGAGCACAACGCTTGGGCCTCCGCAGCATGGATCCAGCTTGGGAGGAGATGAGAGGGGCAGTGGCCGTGGCGGAGGTGGAGGAGCAGTTCTTGCACTTGGCCATCAGAAAGCAGGTCTCCTACAGGTAGGAACAGCTGGGTCCCCAAGTGTCAGGGCTGGGCTGGGGCAGAGGAGTGCCCTGTCCCTGAGGCACCTCCCTCCTATAGGGTCAGAGTTCGCTCTTCCCACTGGCCACCAGCACCTTCCCACCAGAAACCTCAGCACAAAGACAAGGGAATCAGTTAGTCCCTTCTCTCCCCACCCATGCAACAACCCCCTCTGTAGTGGCAGTCTCATTGTCACTTGTGCAGGCCCCTTTATTTTCCTTCTACCCAATTCCCCCTTCCCATCCTGGGGCTGTGATGCCTTCCAGGAAGTGGTCTGTGCCCTGCAGCCTCCCATGAGCTCTGTCACGGGGCCATGGGCTGGAAGTTTTCCTCTTTCTCTGCAGCACCAGCTTTTCATTGTTCAGTCTATTGAATATGAGTGACTTCTGATAGCACCTGTTCTTCTTTTCCTCTTCTTCCCCAAGGCAAATGTCTCCTTGCTTGATTTCCAGCTCCAGAAACCTTGATCCCACGTGGGGAAACTGAGCAGTGATACAAAGATGAAGGGCTTGCAATTAGGGCTTAGTCTATAAATGTGCTGTTTGGGGGCACCTTGCAGCAAGCGGAGATCTGTCCTGGCTTTTGGTGTGACTCTTCTGCCAGAACTGATCTGCTTGCCCACTCCTGCTATAGCCAAGCAAAGCTGGTGGAGGCAAAGAGTGGTTTTCATAGGTCTCAGGGAAGTTACGGGAGCCGCTGCCTGGGGACACTCAGGTGAACTCCTATTCCAAACTCCAACCATAATGTCTTAAACCCTGCTTGGGTCACCATCTCTAGGACCTCAGCTCTATTCTTTCTGTCACAGTGAAAAAGGTCCAGTGTTCCACCCTGCCCTTTCTCTCACTAGAAGGGTATTGAGCCCTTCTCCCATTTACTACCCCTGATCTTTGCAGAACGGCTTTCAAGTGTAAGTGTGGAGAAATACATTTGATACTGCACCTGCCTGAAGTAAATGTGAGCACTTGCAGGATTGACCCTGGGCTGCTGTGAGGGTCTGGGACTGAGCAGTGGGGAGAAGGCAGGAGCTGCCTTCTTATGGTTCTCCTGAGCTGACTTGGCCCAGGGATGTCTCTGTGTTCTGAGCTCTGTGTAACCATGTCATGCCATGCTCAGCAAGTGCTACATAGTTTATAAGCAGGTGGAAAAGTGACGTGGAGGATCTTGGTGCCATGCTCGCTGCTATGGTCGACAGAGGCTGGGTGGGCTCTCCTGCCTCTGGTCTGGGACGTGGGGACCCCAGGGTGCAGAGCTCTGCTTGGGAGGCAGATTTTGGGCAGGAGATGTTGGTCAGCCCCCATGTGCACTCCCACAAGTACAGGAGCCCTTCTCTCCCCTTCCAAGGGCTGCAGTGCAAGCTGTGAGCAAATTGCTCTCTAATACTGCAGTAATGGGAACTAATGGGAAACTATATTAGTGCCTGCAGAGCAGGGCCCCTGAGCTGACTCATCCCCAGCACTTGTTATTCCTGCTGTGGGTGATGAGCAGGAGTCAGGGTGGCAGAGACCTCCCTGAGGTGCCCTGTGTCTCTGAGCCTTGCCAAGAGCTGGGGCAACATGCAGCTCTCCTAGTCCTCATTCTGTACCCAGAGCTGCTCACTGAGGCACTGCCCTGATGCCACTGAGGATGAGGAATTCCTGTGCCAAGCAAGGGGGCAGAGCAGGATTTTCTCCTCTTAGCTATTTTCCTCCAGATGTGCACAGTTTCACGAATGGATTGGCCAGCTGTAATTTTTCAGCCTCCCCAGGAGAGGACGGGGCCATATTGCAACCTAATTTGATCAGCCTGAATTTGCTTCAGAATTGTCTAAGGCTGCTGGGGATTGTTTACATTCTGCCCATCCCACCCAAGCCACACCAGGCAGGTGGCTCTGTTGAAATGCTCCAGCCTATGTTGCCCTTACACAAAGCACTTCTGTTCTATTCAACCCTCACTAGGGATCTCATTGCAGGAGACTTTGCTCCATCCAGTGCAGGCTTTGCAGAAGAGAAGATTCTGGGGGGTTGGAGGGAATGCCGCAGCCATCTGCAGGCCGGCAGCCAAGGAGGAGATGGTGCTTGAGGTGAGCTGCTTCCTTCACCCTGCATTTTGGGCAGTCAAACGAAGGGAAGGAGAACTGGGAGAGAAAGTGTCTGGGGGTTGAAATCTGCTTGTGCTCTCCTGTGAAATCCATGTAGGTTTGGGTCTGGCCAACTTTCCATCAGGTGCCCCTCATGTAGCCCTGGGGGGCTGACAGGAATCCCTTTGCTGTGCTGTCTGGATCTGGAGACACTTATTGAACCTTGGTACAGAGTTTGGAAGAGCTCCTCCTTGCGCCACAGGCATCACAGGTATCTTCAATGTCAAGCGAAGGTTGGAGGCCCAGTCCTCTTGCTGCCAACCTGCCTGCTCCTGCTGGGACCCATTAGTCATCACGAGGGGCAGGCGGCATAAGCTGCTATATAAAGGTTTTGAAATGAGCAGAAATTATATTAATCCCATGGAAATAAAATTCCTTCCATAAATAGCTACCACAGTGTACGGAGGTGCCTTGGGCGGGTGGAAGGGAGCTCAGCACTCAGGTTATATTTAGGGCTTTGAGTAGCAGTTTTGTGCCAAACTTATTAATGATTCTGGCTTGTGCACCAGATTTGCACATTCTGGGACAATTTTCCCAGTAGGGAAGTGCCTTTGCAATGCCAGAAGAACCCAATGCCCTCTGTCACTGCAGCAAACCCAGAGCAAGCACCACGGCTTTGTGCCTTGCTCCCTGGAGAGTCACTTCTGCCAAGGGGAGTCCAAAGTCAGCTCCTGCTTGCCTTGAATGTCTCCACCGATGTTTTTTGGTGGGGCAGGATCATCTCTAGCTCTCAGAGTGAGGCACCTCTGGTGGCAACAAGGTGAGTTAGAGGCTGAAGGAACTTTGCTGTAGGGAAAGCCCTGTGACCTGGGGCCAGGGAGGCCTGGGGCAGATGCTGGCAGGCTGCAGCAGCACCCTCCAACCTCTCCTGAGGAGTTCTGAGCTTGCTCTCAATTTCGTCCCTTTCTCAGCTGCTTTCAGGGTGATGCTTACAGCAGTAGCCTTTGTCACTGCCACTGCTCCCAGCAACACAGCCACAAGAGGTGTTTACCCAGAAAGGAAACCACAAGCACACAAAAGCTCCTGCATGGGCTCCCTGCAGGCTACACTGCATGCCCCTTGCCCCGCAGACATGCAGGGTGCCAGACAAGTGCCCTTCTGCTGTCAGCCATCTCCAGAGGTAGTGCCTGGACCAGCCCACACCACACAGGACTCCTCACAGCATGGGCTGGCCATCTCTGGTAGCGAGAAGAGGGGGTCCTGTGTCCCTTGGTGTCCCCCCAACCTATTGTTAGATGCTGCAGAGCAAATAGGGGTGTCCCCATGCCAGCTCCTGTCCCTGCTAGGGAGATGTGGGGCACCTCGGCTGCTCCCCAAGCTCACAGATAAGACACAGCTAATGCATCTCACAGGCTGTTCTGTGCCAGGGAGCTAAATATAACCCGGAGAGCAAAGCAGAGGGGGCTGCTTTGTAATGTAAATAGCAAAGGAGCTTGGTCAGAGGGCAGGCAGGGCAGAGGGGAGAGCTGGCAGAGGCTGCTGGAGAGAGGGAGGTGGGAGTGCTGAGGGCCCTGGGAGGAGCTGGTTGCAACTCTATGCTGTCTTTTCCATCTGTCTTCAGATCTGTCTGGACTATGGGTATTTGTGAAGATCCAGAACAGCCTGGGCAGGGTAAGGGCTGGGGAGGAAGGAAAGGAGAGCCTTCACCATCTGCAGGGAGAAAGGGGCAGAGAGGGGATCTCCTTCCTCTAAGTCCTGCCTGCTGGCCTTTTAATCGTGTTAGCATGGCTCTGCAGAGCAGCATAATCGAATTCCCATTCATTTCCAGCAAGCTGAGCCCGCTCTGCTCTGACAGAAACATCTGTCTCTGCATCCCTCGGTGCAGTCAGGAAAAGGAGATGGCTGGCATGGCTGGAGAGAAGTGCTAGAAAGTCCTAAGAGCAGGTGGTTCCTCACAGACCTTGTGGGGGGCTTGACAAGCAGGTGTCTCGCTATCCCCTGCCGTGACTCTCTTCAGAACCAAAGATAAGCTCTGCTTGTTGGGCCCCACCATTGGACACAGGCTCTGGTGGTTGGCACAGGGGTGGGATAGGTTTGGAGTCAGCATCACTCAGTGCTTCGTGCACAATGCTGATGTGTATTCACTCTCGTTCTGGCTCTCATTCTAGCTGCTCCTATGTGCAAGGCAGTGGCGAAATGGTAATGGGACTGTGTAACAAGAGATGCAAATATCCCAAGAGGCAAATTTGGATAAACTGAGAGGTTGCTGGTACAGCGTGACTATGCAGGGACATGCCTGCGGCAATGCCAGGGAAGAGCACTATAATGCAGCCCCAAGCCCTGTCTTAGACTAGACACACTCCCTGGTTTAAGCTGACCCAAGACACTGCTGCTGCCAGAGGGGATGCTTCTGCCCTCTCTCCTGCTGTGGTTCTTGCACATCAGGCAAGCCAGGTTAGTTCCCTGAGGCAGGAAAAGACACCACATTAGCTTCTCCTGGTTGTCCACATAGCCACAGCTGCAGCTTTGCACGCAGTGAGGGTGTGCAGGGGGACACCGCAAGAATAGGCCAGCCAGGAGGTTGTGTTAAGGGCAATGCCAGACTGCATCCAAACACTCCTGCGTGGCAAGAGCTGGGATCCCTGAACTGAGGGACATTCCTTCCCTTGGTCACAGGCATGAGTTTAGATGAAGCAGGCAGCTTAATCCTTTCTGTACCAGGGGCCTGCACACACTAGCACAAAGACAAGGGTGCTGGTTCACAAAATCACTCAGCACAGTGACACCCATCCCTCTCCAGTGCTGCCTACAGAGAAGCCAGTACCAGCAAGGTCTGTCTCCTCTGGTCTCCTGACCAAGAACAGCCACAACTGGGCTTTCTAGGGATCCTCCACAGTTTGGCACAAAGCCCAAGGGACAGAACTGTGGAAGGACACATGAACACAGCACAGAGAGGATGGTGCAGGTCCCAAAGCAGAGCTTGTTACTCCTCCAACAGCCTCACCAAGGCCAGTTGCTCCTGGGTAAGAGGACTAGACGTCAACGTCATGAGAAAGAGCACAGAACATGAAAGGGAGATGTCTGTGGACAGGGAACAAATGCAACTAACCCATCATGGCATGCAAAGTGGCAGGGATGACAAACCCTTTCCATAATAACAAAACCTCTCCCCTCCCCAGTCTCTGAGCTGGAGTTAGGCATCCAGGACCTGCCTTTTCCTCTCTCTGCACGGTAATTAGTGCAGTGGGTTGTGTTTGGTTTCAGAGTCTGCCTGGTGAGATCAAGGTCTGCCAATGATTTTTTTTTTCCTTTTGATGATGGAGTTTAAGCAAGACCATGTGCCCCTTTAGAAATACCATCTGTGCAGGCTGACAGGACCAGCTTTGCTTGCGTGCTTTTCTCTGGCCCACCGAAGCTGTCCACAGACCCCCCTGATGATCTGCAGCTCTCCTGGGCAGACCTAGTAGCATCTGGTTGTGAAGATCTGGGTTTCTGAAGGTGGGGACAGGCCAGGCCTGCAGGCTCATGCTGTGTGTCCTCAGACTGGGGGATAGATGATGAATGTCAGGACATCCCTCCCCTCTTTGAAGGCTGGTCATAAGCCTCCTAGATGCTTCTGCTTTCCACAGTGCCCATCCCTGGTTTACCCAGGCGATTTTTCTACAAACTCCAGCGCAGAGCGAGCTCATGGCTGGAGGGTGTTTTCAGACCCACCACACAGTGAGGATGCACACACCCAGGGGTTATGAATGCTGTGTTGCCGTGCATGGCACAGGGCAGGTGGCCAGAGGGCTGCCACTGCCGTGGCCCGGTTTGCGTGGTGGTGCCGGGGCAGTTTTAGGAGACGTAGCTGTCTCCAGTCTGGGGGCATTTAAAGAGCCACCCAGCACGGGAGGCGCGGCTCCTCAGCGCGCAGCCCGGCGTGCCAGGGCGTGCTCCTGCTTGCCGAGTACACACGCAAGGCTTCGCTGGAGAGGGCCCGGCAGACGAGGTGGCCGGCGCTCTGAGAAGCGTGCGGCGCGGCCGGCTGCGATGACAGCCGCCCTCACACTTCCAGGAAGTGCAGAGAGAGGAACCAGGTGGAGGGTGCAAACAAAGCCGAGGCCCCGGCCGGGCGGCCGGGCGGCGGAGCACTGCCAGGGACCTGCCCTCAGGATGACTCCGGAAAGCAGCTGCTGGGGGAGGAAGAGCGAGAGTGAGCCCCAGGCTGGCTGAGCGCACCAGCTCGTGCTGCGGCAGATGTGGCGGCATCGCTCCTGGAACGTTCCCCAGAGCCCTCCGGGGGACGTGGATACGAGGTACCCACCGAGCTGGGCTCTGCCGCCTTCCTCTTACTCCTGGGGGGCTGAGGTGCTGTGGCCGGTGCTGGTAACCCTTGCTTCAGGGGTTGGGGGAAAGGCTTCCTGTGCTCGCCCTGTGCCTCGCCAGCACTGCCGTCCTCCTCTCCTAGTGCCAGCGCCGGGCTTGCGCAACACAACCTCCCCGCCAGGATGTCAGAGGGCCGCGCAGGTGCTTTCGACGCCTAGCCCGTGAGCACACGGGGCTAGCGGGGCTTTGCCTGGGCTGTCGGGCTCCTGGGGAGCGGGAAGGGGTGTCCCCGTCCCCATCGGCCGGCTTGGGAACGCGTGGTGCTCGAGGCTGCCAGCCAGGCCTGCCCCAGGGTATTGGGGGTCAGCAGGAGCACCCTGGGGCAGGCCGACGGGGTCCTGCCCAAGCAGCCCCTGCAGCCCTGGCTTTCAGCCTGGCTCGGCACCCTTGGGAAGCGGGGGAGCTGCCACTGTGGCCGGCACATTTGCCATGCAAAGGAGGGCTGGGAGAGCCGCTCCTTGCCTACACCGGCAGCCCTGCGGAGCAGACCTGCCCCTGCCCACTGAGCCGGCGGCCGGCTGGCCACGGTGCCCCTGGGCTCGGGGAGAAGCGGGGCAGGCGCTCGCCGGGCTGAGTAAGGGCAAGGCCGGCGGTGGCTCCCGGTCCCCGGAGAGGGCGGTGGTGGAGGCGGCGGGGCTGTTGGCTCCGTGTCCCCGTCCGGTGGTGAACAATGGGAGGCGGAGACGGAGGGAGGCTCCGCTTCTGCCGCCGAGCCCCTCCGCGGGCTGACACGCGGCTTCCTGCGCCGGCGGCGCCGGGCGCGGAGCCCCGGGAGGGCCGCGCCGCCAGCCCCGCTCC
>VWZF01005392.1:470853-541530 GCA_013396755.1 Sclerurus mexicanus | reverse complement strand
GAGGATGGAGCGGGGCGAGTTTGCCTTTTCCTCCTTTCGAGCCCTGGGCACGAGCAGCCGGGGAGAGAAGTTGGGGAGCATCGCTCTCGCTGCGCTCGCTGTCCTCCCCGTGGAGTCGGAGCCTCATCTCCGGGGGATTCCCGTCCACCCGCCCAGAACCGCCTGTCTCCATCCCCGCGCCAGTCCCGTGTTTCGCCTGACCGGCAGCCCTGCCGCGCCGGGCGGTGGCTGCCACGGTCCCGTGCTGCCGGCTGGGGTCCCGGCTTCCCGCAGCTGGGATCCCCGCTTCACAGGTGTCCTCCCAGAGCCAGCTGGGCTCCTCCTGCCTCCCTCTGCCTCGCTGTTAGCCTTGTAGGATTTGGGGGATTCTTGGACCCTGTAAGCGAAGGTGTGCCCTGCCAGCCTGTGACAACACTGAATAACCGAGGTCTGAAGGGACCACTGGAGGTCACCTGGTCCACCCCACCACCTCGAAGCAGGGTCGAGTTTGATCAGGCTGCTGATACTGAGTTTTAAATGTCACCAGGGTGGAGAGAGCACAGCTTGCATGGGCATCTGCTCCCATGGTTCAGCTCCTTGGGAATTTTTTTCCTCTGGTAACTATTGTTTCCCTTGTTGCAACCTGTGCCGATTCTTTCTTTGGTTGTCACTGTGCACCTCTGGGCAACATCTGGCTCATTGTTCTCTGTACCTTCCCATCAGGTTGCTGAAGATGGTAAAAATAGTCCTGCTTAAACTTCTCTTCGGCAGGCCAAGCCACCCCCCTTTTTTCATACTCTCCTTGTGTCTGATAACTCCTGCTCCCGGCCATCTTGATGGCCCTGTGACAAACTTGCTCATGAGCATTTTTGGTGTAGGATGCACAGGATGAAGTGCACTTGGGTGGTGTCACAGGTGCTGAATGGAGGAGAAAGGCCCCAATTTCAACCTCCACAGCCAAGCTGGAACTGGGAGTGGGTGGCTTGCAAGGTCACTCTGCCACAGAGCGGTGTTCTCCCCTGCTCTGGTTTCAGAGCTGTCAGAAATGGCTGCCTTGAGCTCCTGGCAGTCTCTGGCCTGTTTCCAATACTGCGTGGCATCCCTTTCTGACTCCCAGGAGTTCAGGCTGCCATTACTCCAAAGTATATCGGAGCCAAGGGGAAGTTGTCCACATGTGAACCACCTTTGACAGTGTGAATACATGATGGAGAGGCAAAGTGGAATGGGCAGGATGTGCCGAGCTAGAGGGGCAGCAGGCCCTCCAGGATGGCTGGAAATGTCTGTTGGATTGTTTGGTGCATGGATACTTCTCTTGCTCTTCTGCTGCTGCTGAAGGGACCTAGTTCCTTCTGGCGCAGGATGACGAATACAACACCTGGAGCTGTAGGCTAGTGAGGAGAGATTCCCGTGGTCCTCTGAGATTGAAGGGGCTCCCACGCATGCCTGTGGGAGGTAGACTCAGTGGGAAGTCATGTAGGATAATTGGCAGCATGCCACTGAATTCATGCCCACCTGAGCATTGGAGCAGAGGATGACGTGAAGTTTCTTCATCTCCTCTGAGGGAATTACGGGGGAAGGCTGTGCTGCACTTTGTTTTGTCAAGAAGTACAACCAGCCTCTACACCCACCCCTCGGAATGCCTTCCAACAGCCATCACTGAGAAGTTTTGCACCCTCTTCTATTCTGAACTTTACTCAGAGCATGCGTGGCTGGAAGGCAAGTCTGGAGGAAGGACAGGCAATGGGCAGCAGCTTGCTCGCTGGCAGTGGTGGGTCTCTGGAGAGCCCTGTCTTCAAGGAGAGAGGTCTCCTGAGGTGAGCACGCACTACTGAGCTCTGCTGGCAGTGACACTGGGAGGCATGGCCAGGGGAGGCAGAGGTCCACAAAATGGCAAGAGACCCTGTCTTGTCCCCAGGGCAGGTGAGCCCTGAGGGCATTTGAAGCAACAGAGGAGTGAGCCCCCAAGCTCTGTCCTCCAGTGGCGCATCCGTCCTGTGTTTTGCAAGCAGGCTTATTTCTGTACCTTGTAATTGCCTTACAGAAGGGTGGAGTAATTGGCTCTAGAGCCGACAGAGGCAAGTGCACAATACATGCATGCAGGCCGTGGATGGGTAATTCTTTCAATTGGACTGATAAAGAGATTGGGGCTGATCAGATAATAGGTGGTTAGGATTAAATTGCCTTTCTGGGTGCCCCATTTCTTGTGCTGTGAGCAAACAGCATAGTTTACCCTTTCCAGACAGAAACTGGGGAAGGAGTGTCAGTGCTGGGGACAAAGCCTGTTTCTTGCTCTCCCCTGTGCTGGAGAGCTGGGATTCTGAAATGAGTCTTTCCTGTGGGCTTCAGGATCTGTAACACATCCCCCTTCAAAGGAGGTATGTGTAATGGCTCAGTCTTGTGCAGTAGCATAAGCGGGGAGCATAGCCATCAGTGGGGCAGGTTGGCAGATGGTTGTCAACAGAGAGCGTGGGACCAAGTTTTTAGCTGTGGCCCTTTGGCAGGCCTGGTGCTGGAGCCTGCACATGAGCCTGGGGGTGCCTGCCATTGCCCCAGGGAAAGTGTGTGGGTGGCACAGCCTGTGGGTAAACGGCACTCAAGAAACTGAGCTGAGCACCCGCCTACATCTTTTTGGGGAATCACTTGTCACTTTCTTACAGCTTGATGCTTGCGCCCATGTGAAACCTGGGGACAATGTGCCACTGGGACAGCAGTGCAGCCTTCCCCATCCCTGCTATGTGGGCATACCTCCCAGGCCTGTTGGCCATTGGGCCTGCTTTCCCCTGTGCAGGTGCAGTAGAGGGGCTGTACAGCAAGTAAGCAACAGGCGCCCTGGGGGAAATCCAGAGATGGTGAGGAGCCTGAAGTTTGTGCTCTGTATGCTGGCAGTCTGAAGGCAGTGCTTCCCTCGGGATAGGCTTTTTCACAGTGCACCTTGCTGCCAGCTAGCTGTTGAGCAATCATCTTCCTACTCCTTCATGCATGCAGATATTGTATGCCTCTAGCTCTGAAACCCTCCAGCCTCTTCTCTCCATCCTGCTCACAGCTGATGGTGTAGTGTGAGCTGGGCCCAGGCCAGTGTTACCTGTCAGAATCCCTGCCTGTCCCCTGTGGTGACGCTTGGGCTTGTTTGCAGGGTAGATGGGGTGTGCTGGGAGAGTTGTTTCCGCTGCTGTGTTTGTTCTGTGATGTCTGCTCAGGGCCTGACCTCCTGTGGGCAGCTCAGGGACTTTTTATCTCACCAGGGGGAAAAAATAAAGCACTGGGCACCCTGAGCAGACATGCCTGTTGGCAGCCAATGCAACCTCCCAGTGGAGTGAGGCTGGGGCAGCTGCCAGCTCATGGTGGGGCAGGGAGAGATCAGAATGTGGGGGGTCTGACTGCTTCCAGAGGCTCAGGTCCTCCCTGATGTGGCCCCTGTGCCACCTGCCTTGTCTCACCAGTTTCTGGCACTCACTGGCACCTTCACTGCACTCCTGAGTTTAGAGCAGGGGCTGCCAGTGACATGTGCCTGTGCTGGAAAAGGTGTCAGGACCTTTAACCATGGAATCATAGAACAGTTTAGGTTGGAAGGGACTTTTAAGATCATCCAGTTCCAACCCCCCCCCACTTGGCAGGGACACCTTCCACTAATCATCTTAGGAGCTGGAGCATCCTTTCCAGGAAACTCTGTAATCTCGTCAAGGGGCTGAGAGGAGAGAGGATGACAGACCTCTTCCTACTTTGAACAAAAACAATGGGGAGAGAGTCAGCCACTGGGAAGCAGGCACAGGTCTTTGCAAGGAGAGAGTGTTGAAAGGGAAGAGGCAGAGCCATGGGTAGTGCAAGTGGGGAGAGTCTGGGAGCTGTCTGATTGTGTGGATCCCTTTGGGGACTAAGGAGATGCTCGTAAGGAAAGGCAAGCCCTGTGCAATGGCAGTGATACTCTCATGAAAGGCAACCTGAGCTCTGGCAGGTAGTGGGAGATATATTGAAGGATTTCTTTCTCTCATCATTGTGCCGTGCCTGGAGAGCAGGCAGTCTCCTCAGAGGCTTGACAAAGCCTTTAAATTGAACTTGCAGCTCTGCTCTTGGTGGAGCTCTGTTTTCTTTTTTCCCAGGTGACTCCATGAGCTGAAGCTTCTGAGTTATCTCTCAGCCACTCAGTTGCTTACTTGCTGGTTCTTTTAAACTGGTGCTGACTTTGAGATGCTGAGCTCAAGAGCAGAGCTAGGGCTGCAGGCAGAGGCCCCTTGAACCCATAAACGGTCTTTTCTGGAAGAGATGGGGACTGGCAGAAGGTGAATGGCTTCTGCTGGAGACTTTCGGAGGTAGGGACTTTGGTGTACTCAGGGTCATGGACAAGACATGGAAATAGGGGAAACCTGTCCTGCTGGTTCTTGAGCTGGCACCAGGCTCCAGGGGAATAAGTGGCTCTGTCTTTGTGATCCTGAATCTGAGGGCTTTCCCTGGCCGGCTCTCCAGTATTACAAAAGTAACACCCTGTGTTTCTGTTGCAACTTGCAGACAGCTGTGCTCTTTCTTTGAGAGTTGGAAGGCTTTCTTCTCCTCCTCATCACGACACCAAGTGGAGGGTGAAGCTCTGGCAAGGCAAGCAAGAGGGCTGTGCTGGCAAGGCCAGTGCCCAGCAGGGATGGATGTCCATACTGGACGTACATGTTAGATCCAGTGCTATTTTCCTGCTGCCTTTGGTTTAGGGGCTGATGCCTGAGGGTGTTAATTTTGTAGTTAACTGTGAACTCTTCCCCCAGGGGAAAGTCCTCATTGTGCCATGATGAGGAACTGAGAGGATCTTTTCCCAGTCGTTGCTGTCCCAGACAGCAGAAGTTAATGGGCCTCCTGTCTAAGCCCTGCCTGCTGGGCAGGTTGTGCTGTCTGGGTTAGACTGCCAGTTTCAGTTTCTACCTGTGACCATTGCTCCTACGCCTGAAAACAACCTACCTGAGCTTTGCCCATCTCACAGTCAGCCCTTCCCAGTGGTTCACAGCCTCGGGAAATGAGCTAAGCATGCCCCAGATTGGAGAAGCCCTGCCCAGCTGTGAGAGCTGGGGGCCTGTCTCTGGGGAGATTGGGGGATGCTGCCCAAGATGTGGGTGCAGAACGGTAGGTATGTGGCACTGGTGTGGGAAGCCGCACTTTGGGAGCAGGCAGAGGTCTGGTTGGAGATAGTGCCACGCTTTGGCTGCTGCCCTGTCCTCCATGTGCCCCGCATTGGTAGGACATGCCTTTAGTGTGCCTCATGGGCTGCTGCCATCCCCCCGGCAGTACCTCAGGATGCTGGCTCATGGCAGGCTCTAGTCCCAGCCCCATGGGGGGGACATCCAGCCAGAGAGGCATGAAAATCCCACCCAGCACCAATAGGCAAGAGCTTGGTGTTCACCCTTTCCCTGGCTCTACTCACCCCATCTCCCTTTCCCTGCTTGCCAGCTGCATCTTGGCTCTTTGTGGTGCTGGGGCAGCCCAGCTCGGACACATGCTATGGCTTTGCAGAATGTCACATGTCCCCGCTGGCTGACTGGTCCAGGAAGTTAGGGCAACTAACACTGGGCTGTATTGTAGAAAGTTTTCTCCTCAGTTTGGTGCAGCTTGGCTTCCACAGGAAATGTGAGTGCCGGAACAGCCCATCCCTTGCTTGCTGTTGGCAGCCCAGGTGTGGATCCGGAGCCAGAGAGCAGTGGGACTCCTTGCTGCTTGCTCCCCACTGGCTGTGGAGGGCCCACTCTGGGGCAGGACTTAACGACTGGGTGAGGACAGAGAGTCATGGCGCAGAAGTACCTAAGACAGCTCAAAGTCTTCTTCTGAGCTCCCAGCCTCCAGGCATCGTCTGTAACCATCCTGGAGAGGGAGCAGGGGGCCATGCAGCCCGCCACATGCTGGCCCCTCCGTGTGAAAGTTCCCACTGGGTCAGATTATTTGTATCTCATCCTGCCTTGCCGCCCCAGTCTTGGCCAGGAGCCTCTCAGATCCAGCGCTAAGCCTCTTACTGCCCAAGCCTGAGGTCACCACGCAAGGGGATGTGGCGTGGGGCACGCTGGCAGCAGATGCATGGCAGCTGCTGCTGCCGAAATGTGGCAGGGGGTGGGGAGTGTTTTCTGCAGGGATTTTGCACCCACTGGAGGCTGGCAGATGGCAGGATTAAGAAACTACGAGGCTTTTGTCTCGTGAGAGCTGCCAGGGTGCACAGAAGGAGGTACCCCGGTCCCCAGTGCAGCTCCCAGCAGGGTTACAGCTTGGCGTAGGGCCAGGAGATGCTCCAGCAGAGACTGCTGGTGAGGATCCCTCACCTGAGCTCAAGCAATGTTACCCACTCACAGGTTTTCTTGTTGCTTGAACAAGCAAGGAAGTAGATGTGATGGAGGCAAGTATCAGAGGGCTCTCAAGAAAAATGCTTTCCAGCTGTGCTGGGTCACCAAGACCTTTGTTCTCCAGCCCTTGGCTGGTGGCAGGTCAGGGCTCCTAGGGCTTTGTGCTTATGTACAGGAGCCAGAGGGTTAGGAGTAGGTGAACTGCTCTACCCTGCCCAAACAGTGCTCCTCCATTCAAGGCTTGGAGAGTGCCTTCATGATTTATTTGAAATTCAAATCCATGCCTGGACCCAGCAGCTGAGGTGAATGAAGGCTGCCAGGAGCCAGGCCAGCAAAGGGGATGAGGAAGGGAAGGAGGGCTTCCTCTCTGTGCCAACCTGGCCCTGGTCCTTGAGTCGTGTGCCCTCTTGCAGCCAGCTGGATTGGGCTGGGTTAGTATCCCAGAAGCAGGATTGTGGTGCTTGATGTTTGCTGACTGGCTCTTAAGGGAGAAATGGCCTTGCTGACTCCAGCTCCATGGGCATGTTGCCTGCATTGACCACCAGGGCTGACAGCAGGTGCAGTGGCACATTGGAGCCCCTGGGATCTGCAAATCCCAAGGCAAGGGGAGAGCCCGTGAGGTGGAGGGGTGGCATTAGGGCAGCAAAACTGTGGAGGGGGAAGATAGTGCCGTGTGCTGGGTGGCTAGGCATGTTCATGGGAAGTGCTTGCTGACCACTCTCTTTGTGTCCCTAGACTCCACCTGCCCCACAAAGGTGTCTTCCCTTGTCTCCAGGGCAGCCAGCCCGGCCGATGGGGATCCAGGAGGATAAAGCACTGGCCGGCGGTATATAAGTATGTGGCATTTTTATTGGCTTGCACAGGCGGTGCAGTCCCAGAAGCTGCTGCAACGTTTCTTCTCAAGAGCTCTCCTCCCTGCCACCCACGTCTCACCCTGCCTCACCCTCTTCTGTCATACTAACCAAGGCTGCTGAAAGCCAGGCTGCCTGTCAGCTGCCTGTGTCACTAACCGTGTTCTAGAAGGCAGCGTGCTGCTGGACTTTCATCAACTAACATTTCAGCTCTTGGTTTGCTGGTGTTTGGATTGAAGGTCAGTTGAGGTGGTCTTCCTCTACATCCTAACCATTGTGGGCATGAGCACCTATACCCAGTGCATGCTGAGTGTTTGGAAGACCCAAGGTGACAGCACTGAGGGTGGTTTGGTCAAGTGACTGAAGCAGCCTGAAGGAAGGCTGTGACTGCCAGGAATTGTGGAAAACTGGGGCCTGGGAGACAATCACCATTGTTGGGACGTAGTTGCTGTGTGAGAGCCAATTTCTGGGCTAGCCAACACCTCACTCACACATGGTCCTGAGGAGAGGGGAGGTAGGGACAAGTCCCAGGTGCATTCCCAGGCTCACTACGCCACGGTCTTTGCAGAGCAGCACATCAGCCTGGATTTGGCTCACATGTGCAAGAACCACAGTAGAAGCTCCTCTTTAAGGACTGCTACTATGTGGGTTCTGCTATATAGTTTCTCTGTGTATCACCCTATCTGCATGGCATTCTGGGCGTTTCTGACTTTGCTACTTTGTCTCTAGTTTGCCTGACATTGTAGACAAAAGTGTTGTGTCCCAGGGCTGTGGTTGGAGGTGTTGGGAGCAAGAGGCAGTGTGGCCAGTTAGTGCTCTGCGGAGGGGAGATGGATGGGTTCTGGAGGGGTCCAAAGAGCTGTGGGTTGAACACCAGAGGGCATGGTCGCTCTTCAGAGTTCTTTGGTACTCTGCTGAGCAACTCTAGCCCTTTCCCTGCAGCTAGCTTCAGCTGGATGGTGTGACATGTCCCCTCTGCAGGGTTGCTTGGCTCCTTGCTCCTGATTTTGCTTTCCTCTCTTCTGCAAGGAAGGGCTTGGCAAAGCATCTGCGTGGAGCTTTTTTTGTGCTGCCATGGCTGAAGTGGCTGGTGAGCTTAATGGCTTAAATGGGTCAGCTGCTGCCGTGGGCTGGCTGATGCCGAGAGACAAGCCTCCAGCCAAGGCAGCTGTTAGCTGCACAGGCTTGTGTGTCCTGGTAGCACTCAGAGCCACACAAGAGCACCCTCACAACCTCTGCACCTGGAGTCTGGGTTGCTCCCCCCACACTGGAGGTCTCTGGAGCAGCCGGTGCCACTCTGTGGGCATGGGAGGAAGAGCAGAGAAACTTGGGGAGCAGAGCAAGGCAGCCCTGTGCTGCAGCTCCATGCTAAAGTGTTAGTTCATTCCAGGAGGGGGACAGCTGTTTACTCTGCACCAGCATCGCCCCTTCACCTGGGATCTCCTCTCTGAAGGATGATGGTAGAAAAAAGCCCATCAGTATTGCTGCAGAAGAAAAGAAAGTCCATAAGAGCAGATATGCTGAGGGCATTTAGAAAAAAAAGGGTGGAGGAGAAAAAAAATCAACTTTTTCTCCTGCCCTCCCATTTGTACCACAGGGACAAGCTGACATTCAGCAAAACCAAAAAAGTATAGATTTAACATTGTTAAAAGGAGTTACTTTAATTTTGATGTGAGGTGCAGAAGAAAAAGACAGTCACTTGCTGCCATAAGGTGAAAAAGTGAAACCAAAGGTTAGACTTGGTATCAGTAACGGGTTCACAGTTAAACCAACAAATGCCATTTGTGTGGTGAGTTGGCATGTGCTTTGCTTAGTCACAGGGTCACAATGAAGGCTTGTGAGGTGTCTTTCCCATCTCAGGCTTTGTGGTGTGGAGAGATCACTGGGGACTGGGTTTCTCAGGGATGCTGAGCTGTTCTGCCCCTTGCAGACACCTGCAGGGGCTGCCACTTGTGGTGTGGTTTCAAGTGCGTGGGACCAGGGTTTCCTCACTTGGAAAGTCTTGCTCAGGGCTGTGTGGGCCTCGGGAGCCTCTCGCCTTGGAGCAGCGGTTTCTGCTTGAAAACAGCAGACTGAAACCTGTGACAACAGCACGGGGAGCCGAAGTCTCTATTGCAACCCACTCACCTGTGTGCATATTTGCAGGCTGAGGGCTTAGTAAGTCATGGAGAAAGGAGGAGAATGACAACAAGAAAGTTTGCATGGCTGGCTTGAGAAGTGGGCTCTTAGGCTTGCTGCTCTTGCTGCCTCCAGGGAAAGGGACTTGGAGAAAGGGACCTGGTCTCTTGCTGGTCTGGTCTGGGATTTTGGGGCCAGCTGGAATCCTCCATGGTCACCCCTCCAGGCTGTTTCCATTTGCAAGTCCAGATTCTGCCAGCCCAGGAAGGAGGTAGTGGTGGGGGTGAGGAGCAGCAGGTGACGTCAGCAGGGGTGTCTGCTGTCCATAGACCATGGGGAACAGGGAGAGCTGGGTGGACACAGGGTAGTTGGAGACAAGCTGGAAGCTTGAACCATCCTTGGAAGTGTTCAAGGCCAGGTTGGATGGGGCTTTGAGCAGCCTGGTCTAGTGGAAGGTGTCCCTGCCAGGGCAGGGAGTTGGAATTGAGGTGCCCTTTAAAGTCTCTTTCAACCCAAACCATTATATAAGCTCCCTTGGCTGGAGATGGGGCTGGGGAGGAACTGCAACTATCTCTTACCAGGCTACATTTTACTGAATGATTGATTAGTTATAGCACATTTTTAATTTCCTCCTTGATAAAACATCCTGCCAGTCCCAGTAAGTGGGTCTTAATGATGGACTGGGGACTGTTCCTAGGAGCCCTTCTGCAGCTGGCAACCTGGCCACCCTGAGGCTGCAAGGATGCTTGACTGCTAGTGGCAGCTGACTTTCCTGGCAGTGGGAATGGAAGTCCAAAGGCTTTGTGCAGGGAAGGGGCCCTCTGTCCTTCATCAGCTGCCAGGTGTGAGGAGAGAGAGGACTGAGCAGTGGTGAACCATCTCCTGCCTGCCCTGGGTATCTCCAGCTCCTTTTCCCCTCTGGCATTGTGAGAAAAGGGCTGAATGCAATCTGCACAGCAGCTTTGGTGGTGAAGAGGTTTGTTTGTTCATGTGTCCTCACCCACCCCTGTCTCCCCCTCCTTCACAAAGGCCACTCGCTCCTTCTGCTGTGAGAGAGGTGGCAGCAGTGGTGGTAGCTCAGCCTTCGGGCCTGGCTCCCCTCTGGTTAATGGTTTCCTGTGAACTGCTTTCAAGACGCCCATCAGGGAAAGCAGCTGGCCGCCTTCGCCACGCTGGCTGCAGCCTCCATGACGTTTTGTTATGATCGTGTTACTGTAGTCTCTCTCCAGGCCCCAAGGAGCACTGGGCATGGTCCAAACACATGCACGTTCCTACACACAGAGGAGAAGAGCTTCCTGCCTAATTTTAGCCATGACATGTAGGCAAGGGGAAGGAGCAGGGAGGAGGGGGCAGGGTGTGAAAGGACAAGGTCCGAGCTGCAGCCACCCGGGCTGACTCACTCACTACGGCCTGTGTGTGGCTATCGGCTCCCATCGCCGGGTAAATGACCAAAATAACAGTAGTTGGTGACGCATCCTGGAGTCAGCTGGCCTTTGGCGTGACCCTCCCATCCCTCTCGACAAAGACCAAAGCAGAGATGAGTTTTGTGACCCCCAAAAGGGAGTTGCCTTGTGTTTGGCTGGGAGCATGTCCCTAGGGACAGCTAGGGGACCTGGAGAGCGGTGAAGCATGATGGGGAAGTCCCCAGCCTGGTTAGGAGAGGGTCCCACAGGGGGTCTTAGCAATGAGGGGAGACAAAAAGCTCCTGAGACGTCTGTGGAGCCTGCCTGGAGCAAAGACTGTCCATAATTCAGGAGCAAGTTACCGCCTGTGCACAAAGGCAGGCTCTCTATGGCAGGTGGCTTGGCTCTCATGAACTATGCGAACCCCTTTATCCAGGTCCCGAGGAGGCGGGAGAGAATCGCCTCTTTGTCAGGTTCCTCCCCTTGTCCTCCTGCTGCCCCTCCCAGGGAAGCGGTGCCATCGCCGAGCTGCAGCTGGATGTTTGGAGGGCGCCGGGGGGACCCCTCTCTTTCTGCCCCGGCTCTGGTGCACACGCCTGCGGCCGGGGGCGAGGCGGCCTTGGGGCTGCTCCGGGAGGAAGTGCAGTTGGTTACTTTAACGAGCGCTGTCAGGGCTTGCAGCGCGGGGAGGAGCGCAGGGAGAAGCCAAGCGCTCGCTCTCCAAACTAGGACTTGGTAGGGAGGGCTGTCCCGCTGCTGCTGCGCGGCCACCGCCACCCGCTCGGCACCTGCAGGACCCCCGCGCTGCTCCGGATCAGGTCACGGGGGCTTCTCCCCGCGCGATCCCCTCCCCTTCTGCTCCTCTTCCTTCTCGTGCCCTCGTTCGCTGCTTGTGTTTGTGTTGGGTGGGGGATGGGAAGGGGGCTGGGGGGAGAGCCAGCCCTTAGTTTGTAGGTATGGCACTGGGTTCAGACCAGCCGGGAAGGGCAGAGGGGAGCAGACGCCAGTCATCCCCAAGACCCTCAACCTTGTTCTGCTGAGTGTTGTTTGCTGCCGGAGCCTGGAGCAAGCCCGTGAGGCTACAAGCAGCTCCCGGGGCTGAGGCGCGTGCTCTGCAAAACAGAGCCCCTATGGCACTCGTGGTGCCTGACTGTTTCTTCCCCGGGGTTTCTCTGCCGCTGGTGTATTTCCAGCCACCTGTTCTGCCTCCTGCCATTCCGTGTGGCATGGAGGTGGCAGCAGGAATTCTCAGGTTGCAGAAGACGGTGGTGTGGGGAGTCAGCCTGGACCCCCAGTCCTCAGTCACTTTGCCCTGAGATAGTTCAGGAAAGCAGGACAAACTTGTGGCCTCCTAGCATATCCCCTGTTGCTGGTGGCACTGAGGTTCCCTGCTTCATCCAGGAGCAGTGGGATGCCCTTCCTGATCCCTTCGGTAGGCTGGAGGGAGGCATGTGACTCCCATCTTTCTATGGTCAGTGCCTGTTGCTGAGTGCCTGAGACTTTCTTGACTTTGCTTTGGGAGGTGCAGAGATTTACTAGTCCTGGGAATCCCTGTTGGCACTCTGTATCTGTCACACCAGGTTCGTTGCCTCCTCCCTGTGGCTGCTGCCATGGGAAAAGACTGTGTATTGCCCGGGGCAGCACTGTACACAGTAGTTATCCCTGCACCAGGGTTTCATCCTCCTGTGCTTGGGAAAAGCTCTGGGGCTACTCTGGGAGCTGGACTGTGGGACTGGCCACCCTTTAAATAGCACATCCCTCCTTGTGAGGCACATAGTCATGCATACTGAAGGAGGGGGCCAGCACTGGGGATGATAATGGAAATCTGCAAAAGAGACCATGAGCTGGGCACCCAAACCACCAGGACACCCTGCTAAAGCCCCCCACCAGTTTGCTTTGTGCATGTCACTCTGGAAAGGGAGCTGAGAGAGAGAAAAGAAACTCTCAGAGTCCTTCCCAGGCTGCATCACTGGTCCTGCTGATGGGACCAAAATAGAAACTGTGTGGCCGGCCTCTCCACTGACCCCTGCATCGCTGATAATAGTGGCTCACCCTCTGCATTCCTCCCCTGGTTAATTCACAGCTCGAGACTATCAGTCTTGCTGTTTGGCTCCTTAGCCAAATGCAGCAACAGATTGTTTGTATCAGTGCTGTCAGGTTTCTTGATTGCCAGGAGGCAGATTATTTACTGTAGTGGAATATAAACTTCATAACATTATGATGGTGGAAAGTTGTCAAGGGATATGAATGCCCAGAGTCAGCCCAGAAGACTACAAGGAAATGGGTTTGATTTAAATTAAGACAAAACATTGTTTTCCATGGATTTTGGGAAGGAAATCACGTTGTTGTAATGGGAACATTACTCCAAACTTTAGGGCTGGCAAACTCTTGACTTTGTGAAGTGTATGTGGAGGATCTGAGCTAGTCTGGCAGATATACCATAAAGAATGTCTCAGGTTTGCCCTGAAAAAGGCAGTGAAGGGGAGGTGGCACCAGAGTGTCATACAGAGTTTGAGGTGAGGCCAGATGGAGCTGCCACAAGAAGGATTTTGGGATAATGCTAGGAACTGTAAAAAAAAGTCTCAGACCCTTCTGCTCCCAGCCCCTGCTCTTCCCAGAAAACCAAACTTGAGAACATTTTCTTGTGAAGGGCCAGGCATGAGAGTGTGTTGGCTTTTGTTTTGCTTTGATTGAAGCTGTGGCCTTCTACCTGGTTTTGCCATTTGGAGGAGCTTCCCATGAGGAGCTGCAGAGCTGCAGTATTTCATTTCTTTGCCTTGCTACAATCCTCCTGCAAGGCAGCTGCTGGTCCCTCGTGCTGCATCGGTCCCCCTGACTTGCTCATTCAAAGAAGGCAGCTTAGCACCTGCATCCTCTCTGTGTGGTGTCCCCTTCTCCTGACTGTGAATACCCAAAAATGGTGTGGGGTTAAAGTTAGTGGCTGTGTCTTATCCCTGGTGTGGACTGCGTGGTGATCTGCTCAGAGAACCATTATTTAGAAGTGATGCTGAAATAGTAATGCTGAGGTGCGCTGTGAAATTCCTGTCCCCTGAAATAAAGCCTGTGGACAGCTTGTGCTTCTGGCCACCTTGTGCAGGTATCCCATTAGCCTTTCATGTCTGGGGTTTGACAAGGTATTTGTGTCAAGTCCCCAGCACTGGCACTGCTGTGACACCATGAAGCAGAGGTGTCTGTGTGTGAGAGCAGGAGGCCATGAGTTTTGCTCTTACTGAGCCATGTGCAAGAGGGCTACAGAGGCCACATCAATGTAGCTGCCCAACTCTTGTGAAGCAGTGCTGTCCCAGGGCCTCCAGTTTGGTCAACTGGAGTGCCCAGTGACACTGGCAGGCTTCTGAGCAAGTTAGCAAACTTGCTTAGATATTGCCAGGGGTGCCTTGCTCCCACTGTCCATGCCCAGTAGCCCTGTCAGGGCCCTCTCTGCAGCACATGCAGAGACCTCAGGGTCCTCAGAACTGGGAGGAGGTCCTCTGCATCTGACCACCAGCTAGTTTCTAAGCACTTTCCTTGTTTTCTCACTAGGAAAGAGGTCTGAATTCATCTTGATCAAGCCCAGGGCTCACTGAGGGATAGATGGAGACCTGTTCCCCTCTAGTGTCCTACTAGGACTAGAAACTGGCTTCTGCAGCCTGGAGGGGCAACCTTAAGTTAGCAGTAATCTCCTCCTCCACAAGGATATCCTTAGCCATGGTTTGCCCTGGAAATGCCATGCTCCTGCAGCTCAGAAGCGTGGGAATGAGGAAGGTGGCCCATATATGTGGTGGCACTTGTTGCAGCAGGTCAAATGTATGAATCCTAAAATAGGTGAGCACAGGCCATAGCTCACTTTTCATGCTGCCTTGAAAGGCTCATGGTTTGGATGGAGCCTCCTTGCCCCTGTGCTGGAGGGAGCCCCATTTCCTTGCTCATACTGGATTCAACATAGGGGAGCTCCTGACTCTTCTATTTGCATGGTGGTAGGAGAGATGACAGCTGGAGTGGAAATTCTGAATAGAAACAAACTGATCGCTGCACCCAGAGCCTGAGGTTTGTATCACATCTTGACCAGCATTTTCCCTTCCCTGTCTGGCACGGGGGCACCTTCCTCAGCAGACTTCATCTGTGCAAGTTGCTCTTTGTGATCCATCAGAGAAGACTGGCCAGTGAAGCTTAAGGAGAGAGAGGCTACTGACTGATGCGTGGGAAGCAGGATGGGAGAGTAGGGACAGGATCTCAGCAAGGGTGGTGTGAGGATGGCAACGTACATGGGAAGATTGAATATCAGAGCATGAAAGGGGGGTGTGGGGTGTGCAAGCTTGTGATGGAAACTGAAGCTGAAGGCAAGTGGTGGTATGCTAGTGGGGTGGGGATGAGCAGCAGCTATCTGGATGGGCATCTGAGCGCTTATTTCTCAGTCCCTCTGGTGTCCTAGAGGGAGGAGAGAGAGAGGCAGAAGCCCAGGAGATCTGGCGCTCACACAGGGGTGGCTATTAATAACACTTATACTTTCCTTGTGGTTGATCTGTACAAGTCAAGCATCCATGACAGGTGAAGACAGCTTGTAAACTGAAATGGGCTCCTGCTCACATGTTGCCAGCTCTGGTGCTACAGCAGCTCCCTAGCACCCACAACAAGCCAGGATGCAGGAACCCTGCCAGCTGCCATCAGGGCAGGTGCTCGTCATGGAACAGGGCGAAGCACTCGGACTCGTTTCCCTTGTAGTCCCATGGTTGGAAAAAATGCTTTCCAGTCGACTAATAGGAGATCTGCTGAAAGGTCATGAGGAGCTGATGGTATTTTTTCATATCCAGATTTCTCTGTGACTCAAGGCTTGTGTGTTTGCTGCTAGAAGTGTCCTGCAGTAGGGTCCTTTTGCCACCTTTGGTGCCTGGGGATAGGTGCCAGATGTGTAACTGTATGAAGGTAACCTGGGATCTCTCTTGCTTCTGGGCACTGGCAGGAATAGAATCAGCTGCTAAAGGAAAAGAGGGAATAATAATGTAGAAGAAGGGCCAAGCAGGCATATGGCACAGGATCGTTCTATATATCTAAGGGCACAGAGGGCCTCTTCAGTTTGGTACATGGGAGTTTGGTTGAGGCTAGTGAGCAAAGCAGAAAAATGGAGCTGAATATCCAGATACTCCTCCTGATGGGGGCAAGAGGTTATGCCATGATGGACACTGCATGTTCAGCCCTAGGGGTCAACCTGTCTGATTTTAGAACTACCACCTACCACCAGCACATGGTGGATGGCTGCTGGATGTCTGGAGAGATGTTTCTCAATCAGCTGTTCTGCGAGCTCTGTGGCCACTGAAGTTACAAGATGCAAGTTTTTCCTCTTTGATCCCTGATATACTTTCCAAGGGCATTTAGATCTGCTGGGACATGTTCCTGCTTCAGCAGTGTCTCTCCCCACTGAGGTTAGGCTATAGGACTTGTAGGAGGCTTTGAGGGGTCTGTCATAAAAAAACTCCGCCTCCTAAGACCTCTGATTGAAAATCTTGAGCAGACCAGAGTTGCTGTCTCCTTCCTTATTCACAGGAGATGGAAATGATAGGGTATATCTGCTCATAAGTAGAGTTGATATCCTAGTGCGTGCAGCAGTACTTCCTTTCTTTTGCACCCTGCAAATGCTAGGCTGTCTCCATCCATCCTCCTTACCTAACTGAGCTGAGCGATGTGGTCTGCAGAGGTGTTAGCTCTTCTCTATCTTTTCTCAGTGGCAAAAAGTCCAGATCCCAGAAATGTGCTGGTGTTAGGCCAGGAACTTCCAGGGCTTAGCTCCTCTCAGGCTTCTCTCTGCCCAATGCTTGGTTCCCCAGCTGCTCTGCATGCAGTTCTGCTGATGCATATCAACCCTGGGCGCCCCTGACAGTCTGTCCATCTGCTGTGCCAGCAGCAGCTCTCAACACCTGCAGTACACCATTTGGAGTCCAGGTTGGAAGTAAGATGCAAGAGGTGGGGATGTGTTCATCAAACATATTTGAGCTGCCGTGTCCTGCTGTTGTGGGGCTGTCAGATGGTGGTCTCCTAATAACCTTCACCACTGGTGGTTAGAGCTTGAGTCCATGTGCCACTTACAGACAGCCCTGAAGACAAAAAGGTCTGTAATCAGCTAGTACTCAAACATAAATGTCAAACCAAGGCTGTTCTAAGCAGATTTCCTCACGAGACTGTGGTGCAAAAAGGAAGGAAGCTGTGTTGAGAGATCTTCCTGCCCACAGCAGCAACACAGCAAGCAGTACAGCAGCTTCTTGCTGGTGGAATACCTAGGGCAGGAGGGAGCAGCCATTCAGCTTATTTGGGGTGCAGTTGGTGAGTATGTCTCCCCCAGCAGCTAAAGCTGGCCAAAGAGAGTCTCTTGCAGTGTGCCTCATCCAAGCAGCATTCTCTCTTCTGTTTTTTAATATGTTTTATTTGTTCAGACAATTTCTAACACCTCTTCATAATGATGCTGGTCAACAGCCAGCTGAACATGACCCAGCAGTGTGCCCAGGTGGCCAAGAGGGCCAACAGCATCCTAGCCTGTATCAGAAATAGTGTGGCCAGCAGGACTAGGGAAGAAATTGTTTCCCTGTATGCTGCAGCACTGGTGAGGCAGTACCTCAAATCCTGTGTCCAGTTTTAGGTCCCTCACTGCAAGGAGGACATGAAGGTGCTGGAGCATGTCCAGAGAAGGGCACTGAAGCTGATGAAGGGTCTAGAGGACAAATCTTAAGAGGAGCGGCTGAGAGAGCTGGGGTGGGGGTTGTTTAGCCTGGAGAAAAGGAGGCTCAGGGGAGACCTTATTGCTCTCTACAACCACCTGAAAGGAGGTTGTAGCAAAGTGTGGGCTCTGTCTCTTCTCCAGAGTAACAAGTAATAGAACAAGAGGAAATGGCCTCAAGTCATACGGGGAAGTTTAGATTCTCAGATTCTGTGCGTTATCCTGCAGACAATGAGGAGAGGAGACAGGAGTGGAGCACTGCAGTGTTGGGAACAAGTTGGAAGCAGGGTCATCAGCAAAATGTGCTTTTGTCCTCTGAAGAGCTGAATGGGCCTTGGTGGATGGAACCTTCTGGTGCCCAAGTACCTGCCTCCATTGCTTGCAGTGGTGGGACTTGAGAAATACTTCTGAAGAGGTGACGCTTTGGTTTTGCTTTCAGTTCAGCCAGGCTTTAGCTGCCCTGATGCTGCTCTCTGGAGGCCATTTCTGTCCTTCCTTCTCTCCTTGTGCTACATCACTGAATACAGGCATGGTGATGAGACTGTAAAAACTAAAGAGCTGGTTTCCCTGCCTTCCAGGCCGGAAGAATACAAACAAAGCCTGGCCTTTTCCAAAAATACAAACTCAGCTTTTTACTCATCTATTAAAAAAAAAAAAAGATACAACCCAACAGGTTTCTTGTGCTACAAGCACTATCAAAAACTCTGGTTTGTCCAGAAAATGAAATACAGGTCCCATCTTAAGCATTTTCCAAATAAAAAGGGAAGAAACTTCTAACAAGTTTGCCTGTTTGTGTGGACCTTAAGACACAGGAAGTTGGGGCCCAGGTGTTCTCCTGAACATTCACTGGTGTTGCTGACCTGCAAGTGAGTGCATGAAAGACCATAGGAAGAGAGGAAGATAGAAGTGAGTGGAGCAGATGCCAGTCTTAGTGTAGTGGTGAGCAGCATGCCCATAAATCTCGTGGTGAGCAGAGGAGCTGCCTTGTACAGAACTGAAATAATTGAGGGTGGTGGTGGTGTTTTGTGTATGCTTGCAGACCCCCATGATCAGGGTCCCCTCCCCTGGGAGCAATTGAAGAGCCATGTTTGCTTCTACCAAACTGTGGGGTTTGGGGATTTTTTTTGAGTTGGCCTTGAATAAATCCTCTCTAGCAGTTGAAGAGAGGTGGCATCTGGATGGTGGGAAGCAAAGCACTAGCTCTGGAAGAGGAGAGCACTGGAGCTAGCCAGATCTACCAAATTTGCCTGCACTGCCTTTACTTGCCTGGTTCATTTTCTTCTGGGTTCACAAGGGCTTAATTTCAATTTGCTGCAAATTTGGTGGGACTGGTGTCACCTAGAGTGGTTCCTGTGGAGAAACCAGATGGACCAACATTAGGAGAATGATGGGGGTAGTTGAGTTGCCCGTGCTGATTGGCACCTTGGGGTTCAGGGTCTCTGTTGATTCCACAGTAGAGAGCAAAGAATGCAGAGGGTCCCAGCTAGGTGGGGACACCTGCCCTGCTCTTACAACCCCCTGGGCTGAGCTGTGAAATTCATGGAGCAGTAGAGCTGTGGGGAGCAGGACCTTGCCATGTGCCCCAGGTGGCATTGCCATGTCCCCCTCTGCCTGCTTCAGCCCTCTGTTCCCTGCTTTCCCCAGACCCCCACAGCCTGGCCTGGGAACTCATGGGGGAGCCTACTTAATTCCTGGTCTCTGTTTGAACAGCCGCCATCCGGTTGCAATGGAAACCTTCTTTAGGCGGCACTTTGGACGGAAGGGGCCACGGCGCACCAGCGTGGTGGCCGTGCCCACGAGCAAGGCCAGGCGTCGCTCCCAGGTGGGACTGCCCTCCACCACCCTAACTCAGCGCCGCCGCAGCTCAGGCACTCCAGAGGCATCCCTCTCCTGCCTGGGCCTGGTCCGGCGTCCCGGCACCCGCCGCCGCTCCAGCACCACGCCGCCCTGCATCAGCCCCAGGTTCACCGTGCAGATGAAGCACGGGGGCCAGGCACAAGCCATTGATGCCCAGCTGCTGGACCCCTCTGTCCTCCTGGCCAGCCTCATTCCCATGGGAGAGGAGGGGGACCGGGCTCCCCACGCTGACAGCTCCAGATCCGAGTCTCTGGAGGATGGTGGTGCAGCAGCAGGAACCGAGCAGTGCCAGCATGAGCGTTGGGCTGAGGAGACGTGGCTGGCCATGCTGCCCCAGCTGCAGCCGCTCCAGGGGGGACTGCTCTCACGGGGCCCCCGCTGCCTGCGCCGTGCCTCCTCCCACCGCCTGCCCACCGAGGTCCTGTACAGCCGGGCTGCCTACGGCCTGCCGGGCCGCTACCGCCGCCTCAGCCAGTGCCGGCGCTCCAGCGATGCCCCCCGACCTGGGCTGCTCCCCTCCGGCCACCCACGGCTGCTGGCCCAGCACTCTGCGGGGGTGGTTGGAGCCGGCGGCCCCTCTGCCACACTCCCCAAGGGCTTGGGACCGGAGTCCACCTGCCACGCTGCCCCGGATGGCTGGAGCCCCCGGCTGCTGTATGTATGGTGGCAGCGTGCAAGTGGGCAGTGCCTTGGGGAGGGCAGAGATTGGCTGCAGACCCAGGCTTGGTGGGAAAGGACGGAAGGGATTCGGTACCATTGGCCCTGGCCGCCATCAGTGTTTTGCAGTGCTGATGGTGTACCTTGAGCATCTTCCACTTGGGCCAGCACTGTTCCTGATGCTCTCAGTGCAGCCCCTGGGGCTTGAGGTTGTCCCCTCCTGCCAGACTGGGGCTAGAGAGAGATGGCAAGACTGGTTGTGGGCTGAAGATGCACACTTTCTCCTGCTGGCTGGATCACTTGCTCATTTCCTCCTCCCAGCACATCTGGGAGAAGCTCGCTAGCCCCAGACAAAGAGAGCTTTTATTCTGGCTCATTTTTCTGGTCCCTGCAAACACCCCAGGCTCTGAGTTGCCTTGGTATGAGAGAGCTGCAAGGAGCCTCTGTGAGGCAGGGGCTCTGGATAGTCCCTGCAAAGGCAGCCCCACCACCACAGCTTGTTGGAAACTCCCAGGGTGTTTTGCAATAGAACTGCCATCCCTGAGGGCATTGACCTAGCAGGCCCAGGCAGTGCCTTTTGCTGGGTACAGGGTGTCTGTCTCAGCTAGGTACAGCTGAGCTGCCAACAACGTGGCCAGCACCTCTTCATCCCACAGGGCTACATTACAGGAACAGGTACTCCTCAGCCAGCTGTGCTGGAGATGTGTCTCACTTCCAGCCACTTGGTCCTGAGGAGGCTTTTCTGCTCCAGCCTCATGTTGCATCTTAGAAGCAGGTTGTACTTTGCACTTATTTCTCCCACCTTGATTTAATAGTGAGCCCTCCTCTGTCTTCCAGGAAAGCTATTGCCAAATCCAGCCTCCAGCACATGATAGCCCAGCCAAACCCTGCACTAGCCCTGAGAAGCGACTCAGAGAGACAGATACGCAACACGGTGGACTGGAGCGTAAGTTGTAGCTTGTCTTGTTGACATTGCGTGGAAAAAACTCCCAGCCAAGAAGTGGCAAGCTCTTCTCAGGTTGAGGCTTCCCAGGTGACTGGCTTTGACACATTTATGGCCTCTGCCATTTCCACCAGCTGATGCCAGTGTCTCTGCTGCTGGCAGCCGTGCTTGATGCTGCAAGGAGAGGCTGTTGCAGGTACAGGTGGTTCCTGGGAGGATGAACAGTTACTCCACTGCCAGCTCTTCTGCTTCTGACAGCCATGTTTAGGTGCCTGGGGCCAAGCAACAGGAGCAATTCCCTGTTCCTTTGCAGGGAAAGCCCATCAGGTTTTACTCTGCACCCTGAGGTTGTAGAGCAGAATCTTGCTCAGGAAATTCCCCTGCACTGAATTTGTCCCAGCGCTTCCTCTAAGGGGATGATGAAATGAGCTCCTCTGTGTAGGACACTGCAACTGGGATGTAGGTCTTGGAGTTAGTTTCCAGGGGCCCTCTTGTTTCCAATAGGTGGGCCATGGCAGTAGCTTTGTGAGGTTTTCTCTCTCTGGATGTTGTTCCTGTTTGTTGTGTGCATGTTGTCTCCTGGCCTACTGCTAGCTCCAACCTCCCACCCCCCATCATTGTCTAGTATTTTGTCCCATTTTTAGGGGCTTGGATGCCTGTCTGGGGGTGCTCTCAGAGAAATTTGTTGTCTTGTGCCTTTCAGGAGACTGCAGTCTATGGGGAGCACATCTGGTTTGAAACCAATGTCTCTGGGGACTTCTGCTATGTTGGGGAGCAGAACTGCATGGCAAAGCTGTTGGTGAGTCACATGGGGTCACCCACCTCCCCGGCAAAGGCCTCATATGTGGGCTGGGCTGTCACCCAATGGGTGACCACAGAGGTTGTGCTGCTGCTGCGGGACATGCAGGGGTGTGGGGAGCTGCCAAGGCAGGGAGTGTGTCCCTTCTGTCTCTGTGTACTAGAGGGCTGAGTCCCCAGTTTCTGCCAGTGCTGGTACTCAGTGTGCATTGGGAACCTGATGCAGGGCTGCCACTTGCCCAGAGTATTCCAGGGAGAGGGTATTTGGATCTCAGACTCTCAGAAGGACAATCTGAATCCAAGACCTTTCAATAGAGGAGAAAAGTAAGTGCTGGACACCCAGGCCTGCTGCCTCCTTCCCCTGCAGACAGCAGTGTTCTTGCAGGATTGCTGCAGTCCTCCCTCCCAGCTTGCAGGCTCAGTCCTACTTATGATGTTAGGATGGAGCACTGATGCCATCCTGTGCCTGCCCGCAAGGCTTACTGTGGGAGCCCTGCAGGTGCCTCCCAGACCAGCTGCCATGGTGCTCTCAGGCAGTGTTGGACAAGGCCATGGACTGCAGAACAAGGCAGTGGGGAAAATACCTCCCTGCTCTGTCCCAGGCTTAAGACCATCTGCTGTAGGCACTTGCTTAGATCCCTTCACTTGCAAGGAGTCTAGGCTGTGTCTAACTTTACTATAGGGCTTGTTCTGTATCCCAGTATATATGAAGGAGGTATGATGGGAGGCTGAGCTTGCTGGCCTCTGAACACTGCATGTTTTCACTCACATGCATGTTTTTCTTCCCTTTTTCTCCTTCTCCAGCAAAAGCCTCTCTCCAGACGTAAGTGTGCAGCCTGCAAGATTGTAGTGCATACACCCTGCATTGAACAGCTGGAAAAAGTGAGTAGACCCTGTTGAGTTGAGCCCTCTCTGCAGCTCACAAAACTGTAACAGCCTTTTCCTGGGCAGCCCTTCTTCTTGGGCAGTGAAACACAAGAAGATTGGGAAACTGCAATGTGTAATTGCAAAGAGGGGTCTTCTGGGGAAACAGTACCAAAAGGAGCATCTAGTGACAGGATTGGGACCCTAGGCCACATTTTGTTCACTAACAGTGGTATGTGAGGGTTTTGTACCAAGTACCAAACATCTCCAGAGGCTCTGGGCCTTGCTGTAGTACAGTAAACTCCAGTAGGCTGCCTTCAGGTATGATGGTTTTACTGATTCCTATCATGTGTGTTCAATCTACAGATAAATTTCCGCTGCAAACCTTCCTTCAGGGAATCAGGATCTCGGAACATACGGGAGGTGAGAGATATGCCTTGGACACTGCCCACATCTGCCTCTCCCCTTTCCAGAGTGGTGGCAAGGACACCAGATGCTGCCAGGGTGTTGCTCATCAGAGTGAAGGCATCATGCACCCAAAGGGGTGGTGCAGTAGAAGGGATGTTTCTTTGCAAGGCAGCAGCAAAGACTGGATGTGAGGAGCTTGCAGACAGCAAATGCAGAGCATCTGATGGCTTGCATGTTCTGAAGCTCTTGAACCTGCATGGGGCGAACCTGCAGACTGTTTTCTGGAAAAAACTTTCCCCCTTGTATTGGCCCCCTAGCACAGTAGACAGGGCTATGGCAAACAGCAGGTCCTCAAGTCTCCTGCAATTTGGAAGGAAACAGTGTGGGCTCATTTCTGGGCTTTATCACTCAGCCCTGACCTGGGTGCCACAGGTACTGCAGGTAGCAGTGGAAGATGCCCACAGTGGTGCTATCAGACCCGTGTAGCCCATGTTTTAAGGTACTGGGTGTAAGAGGTGGCCTGAGACCTGTCTGCTGGGCTGCACTCATGGAAGCAGCTGTCAGCCTTCGTGCTTCACCCTCCAGCCTGTGGAGCCAGTGTAGCCCATTCAGTGTTCTGGAGTGGGTGTGGATGGCTCAGTCATGGGCCATTTTGGTAACAGCTGCCCCCACACTGTGTATGTGCTGGCACAGCAGATGCAGTAGGGGAAATGTATTCAAACACAGGGCTGCCTGCTTTGAAATGCCAATGTGACATTGGAAAGTGAAGCTTTCAGCAGCTCTTTAAACCTTCATTTCTTGCTTTGCTCCTCCTGCTCTGTCTCCTTGCCATATCACTCTTAGCCTAGCTCACTGATTTGTGCTTCAGTTACTTTTGGGCTCTGCTGACAGCTCTCCACCTCTGCTTGATCTTCTGCCTCTATTTTTCTGCTGTCCAAACTCTACAAATTTTCTCTCCCTTCCCTTTATTGTTTTTTCTTTTTTTCTCACATCTCTGCTTCTCCATCCTGTCTTTCTAATGCTTCTAAGTTCCTCTAAGGCCTCTTCCTTCCTGTTTCCCTAGAAATGTGCTCTTCTGGCCTTTGTGGTGCCAGGGATCCCGTTCAGGGTCAGCCCTTTCCCTAGATGTGCCTGCTGGGACTCAGCTGAACTCGAGGCATTTCCCCCCTTGTGCTCCTGCTGGATTAATGTCTGCTGAAGCCAGCAGTACTCTTTGTCCTCTCCTGTGTGCTGCACTCAGAGCGGGCAACGCTGGAGCTGACCCAAACCTCCTGCCCGGTTCTGCCTCTATCATCATGATGATCCCAAGGCTGTCAGGAGGTCTTCCCTTTTTGCTACTGTCTCTGCAGTGCCATTCCCAATCCAGGGCTAGAAGAGTAGGGTGGGATTTAGGACATGTGGTGCTTCATTACAACATTTTTTTACTCCCTCACAATTCCTCCTGCAAATCCCAGTCCTCTCCCACCTTGAGCTTGCAGGCAGGGCGGAGATGCCTGTGAACAGCCTTGCTGCCCAACCTGGGACTGAGCAGGCTGCAGGATTGCCCTGGGGCAAAGAGCAAGGGGAAGTGTGTGTGGGGAGCTTTGAGGTTTCTGCTCTCCTCAAGGATTATGGAGCAAGGAGGTTCTCTGCTTAGCTGCAAGCACTTCTGTCTTGCTGTGGGCACAAACTATGTCTCCCTGGGAATTTTCGCACCTTCCACTGGCACATTTTTCACCTGACACTGGGGGCATCTGGACAGAGATGTTAAGGGACTGAGATACTGAGAGCCCCCCCTCTGTTGGGTCTGCTTTGTGTGATTCTTAGTCTTCAGTTTTTCTCTACTCCTTCCTATTTCTTCTGGGTTTAATTCTCTTTTCTCTGAGAATTTTAGCTTGGCCTCTTGCCCTCTGATTCTTTGGCTTTGCCTTCTCTCGGAGAGTTGGGGCTGGTGCCTGTGAGCACTGGGTTTGCAGCAAGAGCAGTGGCCGTGGCTGGCCTGGATCCATTTCTTCTGCCTGTTCCTGCATTCTCTCACATGCCAGGCTTTTCATTCCCCTTTTTTTTTTAGTCTTTTTTTCTTTTCCCTTTAGCCCATCATTGTCCGGCATCACTGGGTGCACCGGAGACGGCAGGAAGGGAAATGCCGGCAGTGTGGCAAGGTGAGAACATATCTTGGGGTATTTTTCTCAGCCTGAAGGAAACCTAAGGTCAAATCAGAGACAAGAACACGACTGGGAACCAGGGACATCCCACCATTATTGTTTGGCAGTAAAACCAAGACACATGCTCCATTTTGCTCAGTGAAGCACTATATAAGTGCTTCCCACACAGAGTAGTTTCTCCCCTGGGCCCAATCAATCCTGAAGGAGACTGTCTTCCTGTCATGCTTTCTGTGAGGAATAAGGACACCCCTGCAGAGTGCAGTGCTCTCCCTGGTGCCGTAGTGGTGTTTGGGGGTATATGATAAGGATTTAAAGGGCGCCAGCTGCAGACATGCTCTCTGTTAATGTCTCTCTTAGTGGTGGGAAAGTCCTGTTGGATGGTAGAAAACTCTGAGGGAATTCCCTAAGCTTCTTATCCTTTCTTCCACAGGGTTTTCAGCAGAAGTTTGCCTTCCACAGTAAAGAGATTGTAGCCATCAGTTGTTCCTGGTGCAAGCAAGCGGTGAGCAAAGCCCCTGTAGGATGTCTTACCAGCCTGTTCTGCACCTAATGACCTCTGCTTTCTGCTGGGACTGCCCAAGCTGCTTCTCTGCAGCCTGCCCTTAATGGCTCTTCCCACTGGGAAAGGCTGTATGGTTTCCTCCAGTACTCCCTGCATTGGCACATGGGAGCTGGGAGGACATGGTAGCTGTCCCCAGAAAACTGAGCAGCTGAGGTTTTTTTTGTCTTCTCCTTTCCCAGTATCACAGCAAAGTGTCATGTTTCATGCTGCAACACATTGAAGAGCCCTGCTCACTGGGGGCTCATGCTGCTGTTGTCGTTCCTCCCACCTGGATTCTGCGGGTCCGGCGGCCCCAGGTAAGTCTCCTCAGCTCTTGTGGCTCTTTCACAATTCCCGCTTGCCCAGTAGTTCCTTTGTATTTGTGTTTGTTTCTTTTTTCTCCAGAATCCACTAAAATCTAGTAAAAAGAAGAAGAGAACATCATTCAAGAGAAAATCCAGCAAAAAGGGGGCTGAGGTAAGAGATGAGGGGGTGGGGAATAACCTTTTCTTGGAAGGGCAGAGGGACTGAAGAATGAGGAGAACTGGGAAACAAAGGGGACTTTGCTGGACCTGCACTGGAAAGAGGGTGCCTGCTGGCAGAGTGTATCCCAACTATAAGGCTTATGGGATTGCTGGGATGTTTTCTTCCTCACCTCTGACCTGCATGATGTTAGGGCTCAGCTGGAGGTCAGTGTTTGCATTTCGCCAGGTTTGTTGAAGGACCTGTGGTGTCTCTTTCAGGAAGGGAGGTGGAAACCCTTTGTCATCAAGCCCATGCCAGCTCCTCTCATGAAGCCCTTACTGGTGTTTGTGAACCCCAAGAGCGGTGGGAATCAGGTATGGCCTTGGCCAGTATCTCCCTGAGAAGGCATCTCTGTGAGGACATTGCCATTTGACTCCCAAGGTCTCATCATAGCTTTGGTGATGTCTCAGCTGCAGAAGAGACAAGGCAACCACCACAATGCCAGTTTTCTGCCCAGCAGCTCCCACCTAAGCCAGGCTTTGCCTGTGTGCCTCCCGGAATGGTGTTGTCTTGGCATGTTCCAAGGACCAAATGCTTTTTTGCACTGTTCGCTGGGAACTCCCTGTTACCGGATGTCTTTCTTCTCCCCTTAGGGAGCCAAGATCATCCAATCCTTCATGTGGTATCTCAACCCACGGCAAGTTTTTGATCTCAGCCAGGGTGGACCCAAGGAGGCGTGAGTACTCATGGAGGCAGCACCTTTCTCTCCCCCATCCCTGCCCCAGAGACTGCTTGATGCTCCATAGCTCCCACATGCAAAGAGACCTCTAGTATTCTGAGAGCCTCTCTGGGATAGCCTGTGGTCAGTCAGTGATTCCTGCTGGAGGCCTGGTCTGACCTTAAGGCTAAGGGGTTGAGGTTCCCAGACATAGTTTCTTATATTTAATTAACATTGTGTGAGCCTTGCCAGCTTGCGGCATTTTGGATTATCTATGTGTGCACAGCCTGTGTACACCCTGCTCGTCCTCTTCAAGAGCTGGTGAAGCCTAAACTACTGTGGCTTTGCTGTGAATAGTGGGGAGGAAAACATGGACGTGGCTTTGTGAATGCCAAGGGCTCTGTGAGGCAGCTGCCGTGTAACACCTTCGGTACTTCTTCCCTCCCCTCCTGAACCTCCCTGTTCCTGTCAGGCTGGAGCTGTACCGCAAAGTCCACAACCTCCGGATCCTGGCGTGTGGAGGAGACGGCACGGTGAGTCCCCCAGTCCCTTGGTGTCTGTGGTGCCCTTCGCCCCAGGCCTTTCCAGTGCAGGCAGCAGCCCTTCCTTGTTGCAATCCAGAATGGGGTAAACTGCACACTGCATCTATGATCCAGCTGGTGGCACTGGATACTGTGGGTCCCCCTCACACACTGCTTCAGGGAGTGGTAATCTGTAACATTCGTAGTCCTTTGGGAGGCCAAAGTCTTCTCTGGGGTTACTAGTATCTCCTGCAGCACCTGTTTGGAGCATTAAATACAATGTGTAGCCTTGGTGGTGGCTAAGGGGACCCCATCTCTGCCATCACTAGTGCTTCGAGCCACCTCTGCCTGCCTGTTGGTCCCTGAAATAACCAACTGTTTCTTTGCACTCTCTTGCTTGAGCAGGTGGGCTGGATACTCTCCATTCTGGACCAGTTACGCATCAACCCACCTCCTCCTGTGGCTATCCTACCTTTGGGAACAGGGAATGACTTGGCGAGAACACTGAACTGGGGTGGGGTAAGTGGTGAACACAAGAGCCCACTGCTGACAGAGAAGGACTGAGCACTTCAACTCCTGTTCCAGACACAGTGGTGGGAATTTGCATGGGCTGGTATTTTGACTTCTGGTAAATACAGACCAACAAATAAGTGCCATTTGGATATTACCATTCTTCTGAGATTTGAATTGTTCTGCATTAGATTATAATCAAGTAGGATGTTAACAAAAGTAATCACTGTTTCAAACTTTGAGAGATTTTTAAAATGAAGATGTATTGTTTTAAATTTGAAGCCCTACTTCGTTGTACATTCAAGTACATCTTTTCTCTGGGATTTCTTTTTTCTACATCTTTTGCTCTGGGTTGTCTTACCAAAGCCTGCTGTCTCTGGGGCATCTCTGTGGGAGGCAGGCATGAGACTCACCAAGTCCTCTTCACCAGGGTTACACAGATGAGCCTCTGTCCAAGATTCTGTCACATATAGAAGATGGGAACATAGTGCAGCTCGACCGCTGGAACCTACATGTAGAGCCAAACCCTGATGCAAACCCTGAGGAAAAGGATGAGGCAGCCACTGACAAGGTGGGACACCTTCTCTCCATGTTTGTTCCCTGTACTGGGGGTCTACATTCTCCTTTCTCCTGCTGGCTCAGGCAGCCCTAGTGCCTGCGGCCACAGTGTTTAGTTGGTGTTTCCCTCTCCCTCCTCCAATTTCACTGTTCTCTTTGTGTATGAGTCACAGCACTCATGGCAAGGCATGTAGAGTTCAGAACTAAATGTCTACCAGAGGTTTTTAACCACAGCTCAGCAACCCAGTCCCCTCTGAGACGGTTTCAGAAACATGGGGGGTTGCAGATATCTCAGACAGCAGCATGTTCCCTTGGTCCACATCCCTTACCCCTAGGGCCCAGGGACCAGTCCATCATCTCAGGCTGGTTACCTCTATGTTTTCCTAGGGAGAAGACAAGCAGGCTCCCTCAGCCTCATGAGCACTGTACATGCTCTGCTGTAACCTGACCTCATTTTTGCCATGGCCACATACTGGCAGTCTCATCCTTATTCCTCCTTTCCATTTCAGCTCCCTTTGGATGTCTTTAATAACTACTTCAGCCTTGGTTTTGATGCACGGGTGACGCTGGAGTTCCACGAATCCCGAGGTACAGGGGAGTGGCAGGGCTTGGGCAGGGTCTGTAGGATGGGCTCCTTCTTGTTTGTGGGTTCCTCAGAAAAGGGAACAAGAGGGCTGCCCCAGAGGCAGGACTGATGGTTAAACCTGAGGAGCAAGTTGAGGCTGCATAGGGGGAAGAGGGATGCCTGCACAGGAAGAGAGCTGGGGTCTGACTCCTGACTGAGGCGGGCTAGAGAGCTGTGTCTGGGGAGAGCTGGCAAGTGAAGTATTTCCATATGCAGGCCAACGACCTGGACTTTTTTCTCCTTTCCCTAGAGGCCAACCCGGAGAAGTTCAACAGCCGGTTTCGGAATAAAATGTTCTATGCTGGGGTGAGTATGTGGAGGATATCTGAGCATGCCTTCATGGCAGCCTTAATGTCAGCTGCAGCACAGGCATGGACCCGCCTCCTGTCTACACCCTAAACTCACTCATCCAAGTTACACGGACCTTCACATGTACCCAAGCTGAGCCCCCTTCCCTGAAGCTGGAGAGTTGCTGGAGGAAGGCTGCAGTCCTGGGAGTTGCAGCTCCTCTTTGGCTGAGAGTGCTGCTGGCAGTACAGCTTGCTCCGTGGCCTGCAGTACAGTTGCTGTCTTGATCTCCTGCCACTATTGTTCTTGTTCTCCGGCTCACGGATGGTCACCCGTGCAGAACCTCCCTGGAGCTGTGAGGAGGCGGGCTGTCCCCCCTGCAGAGGAACAGGAAGCCTTTCCGTAGAGTCCCCATGCTACTTTGTTCTTTTATTTTATACCTTGGGCCAATTACAACTTTCTGGCTAATTACACCACTCTCCTGTATCTCACCTCTAGATTGCATCTCAGCATTGCCTTTATTCCTCTGTCTCCCCATCCTCAATATACCTTCTGCCCAGGTGTCTGGGTGGCTGCTATTAGAGCATACTAAAGGCCAAGTGCTGCTCTGTGCCATCTCAGGTCTGTCTTGCTTGTGTCTCTCTAGTCCTGTCTGTACAGTTAAATCCAAAGGGGACCCATACCATCTCTCCTGGTATTCCTAGATGGGGTCATATCAACTCTGATTTGTGGTACTTCATTACAGCTTGAGACTGTATTTGTCTCTTGCGACTTGAGCCTTTCACTGACAGAGACCCACCTTGCCAGCTCTTCCCTGAAGTCAGGACTGGACTGACAAGAGAATACTAGGGCATGTTACTGAAGGTACCTCAAGGTTTCCGGTAGGCAGGATAGCAAGTGAAATGGATTAGACTGTTTTGGGAGGGGAGGAGGATAGTTCTTCTGCCACTGGATGAAAAGGGCATTTGTGGTTTTTAGCTGCTGAGGTCTGCAGTGACAGGCTTCCTGGCTGCCCATTTCAGTGAACATCTGGACATTAACTCTGTCTCTTACCTTGGCAGACGGCCTTCTCTGACTTCCTCACTGGGAGCTCCAAAGACTTGGCAAAGCACGTCAGGCTGGTTGTGAGTATGCTGGGGTGCTCTGATCCTGGGAAGGGGTGACCTGTGGAGGTGTGAGGAGTGATCCCTTGGCACACTAAGTATCTCAGTGTTGGGGAGTGGCTATGTTCATGGACATCAGCTTCTCCTGACTTGGAGGACAGTCACTGTGGGGAGCAGAGGAGGGGGGCCATTTCTTTCAAAGTGAGTAGGATGGACCAGGCTCCCCCTTAGAGCAGCCTGAACACCCTTGTGTTGTCTCCAGTGTGATGGAACAGACCTGACCTCCAAGATTCAGGACCTGAAGCCTCAGTGCCTGGTCTTCCTGAACATCCCAAGGTGAGTAGTCGCAGGACCTGTCTTGATATGCTGGACTTCTCACCCCTGTGCCAGATTTCCTGCCTGGGTTTGGGGTGCCTGTCGATACATCTCTTGCCATCTCTTTGCAGGTACTGTGCAGGCACCATGCCTTGGGGTAACCCTGGGGAGCACCATGACTTTGAGCCTCAGCGCCATGATGATGGCTGCATTGAAGTTATTGGCTTCACCATGACATCCCTGGTAAGTCAATGCTTTTCCCAGTTGTAGCTAGCAGCCAGGGGAGTGACTGGTCCCATTGACCAGGTGTCAGCCAGCACCACAGATCTTCTCTGGAGGAGTTGTGGTGCTGGCCTGCATGACAGTGTCTGCTCTCTGAGATTTAGGTGAGGTGCTGTCACACCCTGGTGTCTGTAGGTCCCTTCTCACTGAAATCAGATCTGAGGTCCTCAGAACTTCGTTCATTTGCAACATCTAGCTGCCAGCGGGTGCTCCCCTCTCACATGGGACCCCCCTCCCATGCTCTACTCTCACATTGGACCCTTTCACAGGCTGCCTTGCAGGTCGGTGGCCATGGGGAGCGGCTCTGTCAGTGCCGGCAGGTGGTTCTCACCACGTCCAAGGCCATCCCCATGCAGGTAGATGGAGAGCCCTGCAAACTGGCAGCTTCCTGCATCCACATCTCCTTGCGCAACCAAGCAAACATGGTGCAGAAGACCAAGCGGCGCAACTCCATGCCTCTGCTCAATGAGTAGGTTCCTCAAATTGATCTGCCACCTACTCTCCAAGGAAAAAGGATTGGAGGGGGAAGGGATGGATTGATCCATGACTCATGGAGGCATTTAAATCCTCTCTTTCGGAGAGGGTCTGGGAAGGGATCAGGTCACAGAAATATGGTCAGATCCTGACGCTGGAAAAACTGCTGGTGCCAAGCTCACCACCCAGTCTGTAGAAGACTGTGCTTTTGCCTGTTTTGGAGAGATGAGGGGGATAAGGAGAAAGTGGGCTGTCACCTTCTGATCTCTTCCTTTTTCCTTCCCTCATGCACACAGCCAGCAGCCAGTGCCCGAGCGGCTGCGGATCCGGGTGAGCCGAATCAGCATGCGTGACTATGAGGCACTGAACTATGACAAGGAAAAGCTCAAGGAAGCCTGTGAGTGACCGGCTGAGTGATCATGGGGTGGGAGCTGCAGTACCTGAGTCTGGCAAAGCATGTAGTTAAACTGCGTAAGGTGCTGGAGATGGAGAATGGGCTGCTCCCTGAGTTGTGTCTGTGCCCTGTCATGCAGCTGTGCCACTGGGGATCATCGTGGTTCCAGGAGACAGTGACCTGGAGTTGTGCCGGACCCAAATCGAGAAGCTGCAGGAGGTGAGTTTCTGAGTGGAAAGTGGTCGTGTCTGGCTGCCAAGAATGGAGGGGCTCAGGGAGGGGATTTTTAAGCTTTCTTGACCTGACCAACACACGCTCTTGCTTCAGGTCATGGTTTGCCTTCACCATGTGATGGAGGCAGGATCCCAAGCTGGATGGCTTGTTGCTCACTGCTATTTGGCAGTTTCTTTCTCAGCATTCCTCCTCTGACTGTGTTCTCCAAGCCCAGAGTGTCAGTGACAGAGAAAATGTATAAAGTAGTGGAAAAAGCCAGCACTCATCCTGTGGGGGCCTATCACCCTTCAAGCCTCTGCGGGTTCTGTTTCTTGGCACAGCCCTGCCCTCCCCAGGTGCCTGGAATAGGTTTATAACCCCTCCAACTCTTTTCATTTGCAAGTACTAACTTTTGTGCTCTTGCCAATATACTAGCATGTGTGTGTGACCTGTACACAGACTGTGTAGCTCTTGCTCCTGGTGGACAATGCCTTCTAAGTCCATAGTGTGGTCGCTGGTGCTGCACTGCTCAATCTGATTTTCACCCAGAAGATTGAAGGGACCTTGCTCAGTCACCTGTTAACCAGCTCTTGTGCCTGAGGGAATCCCATCCAGCATGTGCACAGTGTCCTGCAGGGCTGAGTTGTGAAGCTGCTTGCTTGGGCTGGCACACTGGCATCTGCCTCTTGCTCTGCCTGTTCTGCCTGCTCTGCTGTCTGTCCTCTGCCCACCTTGTGCCCAGGCACTGGTGAGGACACACAGGCAGGCACATGGTTAGCAGCTCCTAGGCTCAGAGGATGCTGCTTTCCTGTAGTGTCAATATTGTAGACTGATGCCTCTGCAACCTCTTGCATTTCTAAAACTGTGCACCAAGGGTGGTGTTCCTTGGTCATCTCATGGTTTACCTCCTCTCTCTCCTTGGACGACCTCTGTACTCTGACCTTAAAGCCAGACAGGGACCAGGGACCTTGGCCAAGCAGTGTGTGAAGTCAGTTGTCAGCACATTAAACAACTCTAAGGGGATCAGAGAGGGGCTGGGAGCCTGCCCAGACACAGGCTGTAACAGCACATCTTGCCTTTCTGCAGGATTTTCCTCCACAGCCCTCTGCTTTAGAGCGCCTGCTCTTTCAGGTGTGTATGGCCTCACTCTGTCCACTGGGCCCACCTGTCATGTCCACTGTGCCAATCTCATGGGCTCGTCTTGTGACACCTCTCTACAGTGGGCTGCTGTGCATTGGCTCCAGTCTGTCCCGTGCTGCTCCCCGTCACTGTGTGCTGTGCCTGTGTTCAAGTTCTCCTTTACATCCAAGCACCTGTGGTACTCCGTGTCGGCAGGAACCTCCCAAAGCAGGAGGGATGCTCTGAAGAGAGATAGGGATGTCAAAAGATACAACTTTATCCTCTCACTTTTTATGCAGGAGGGAGATGGAGCCAAGCCGAAGACACTGTCGTTCCAGAAGCTGTCACCCAAGTGGTGCTTCCTGGACTGTGAGTATCATCCTTCCCTGGGTGTGTTGACTCTGTCTGATGACATGCTAGCAAGGTCCTTTGGTCTACCATCTCAGTGGAGGTAGGGGATGGAGATCCATCTGATAGCAAAGATGCAAGGGTTATTGATGGGTTAGAAACCACAGAGGCACCTGAGAATTAGGGCATAGGAATTAGGGTAGCAGAAAAGGTGGTGGAATCAGTATGAAGTGCATCTGCACCAATGCATGCAGCATGGGCAACAAACAGGAGGATCTGGAAGACATGGTGCAGCAGGAAACTATGACAGAGTTGCCATCACTAAGACATGGTGGTACAAGTCACACAGTTGGGCTGCAATGGACAGCTCTAAACTCTTCAGAAGGGACAGGCAAGGAAGGAGAGGCAGTGGGGTAACCCTGCATGTTAGGGAGTGTTTCGATTGTCTAGAGCTTAATGATAGTGACAATAGGGTTAAGTGTTTATGGGTAAAAGTCAGGGGAAAGGCCAACAGGGCACATATCCTGGTGGGAATCTATAATTATAGACTCTGACCAGGACAAAGAAACAGATGAAATATTCTGTAAGCATCTGAGAGAAGTCTCACCATTGCCAACCCTTGTTCTTGTGGGGAAACTTCAAATTAGCATATGATTGCTGCAAATGCAGCACAGCAGAGATGAAGCAGTCTAGGAAGTTCCTGGAGTGTGTGGAAGGTAGCATCCTGGCACAGCTGGTGAGGCAGCCAGCTAGGGAAGGCAGCCTGCTGGACTTGCTATTTGTGACAGTTGGAAGCCACCCTGGGCATCGTGATCATGAAATGATAGTTTTTGATTCATGGAGAAGTAAGGAGGGGTGCCAGCACAACTGCCATCTTGGACTTCTGGAGGGCAGATTTTGGCCTGTTTAGGAGACTGTTTGATGGAGTCCCTTGGGAGTCAGTCCTGAGGGGCAGGGGAGTCCAGAAAGGCTGGACATGCTCTAAGAAGGAATTTCTAAAGGCTCAGGAGCAGGCCATCCCCATGTACCAAAAGATGAGCTGGTAGGGAAGAAGACCAGGCTGGCTGAGGAGAGAGCTTTGGGTGGAACTGAGGACAGAAGGGAGAGGGGGCAGACAACTCAGAAGGACTACAAGGATGTTGTGAGCTTATGCAGGGAGAAAATTAGAAGGATGAAAGCCCAACGAGAACTTAGTCTGGCTACTGCTATGAAAGGCAACGAAAAATGTTTTTACAAATACATCAGGAACAAAAGGAGGACTAGGGAGAATCTCCCTCCTTTTTTGGATGAAGGGGAGACAGTGATAAAGGATGAGGAAAATTCTCAGGTACTTAATGCCTTCTTTGTCTCAGTTTTTAATAGTAAGGCAAGTTGTTCTCAAGATAGCCAACCCCCTGAGCTGGAAGACAGAGACAGGGACCAGAATGAAAAGAGAATAATCGAAGGGGAAACGGTTAGTGCATTGCTACACCACTTAGACACACACAAGTCTGTGAGACTGGATGGGATCCACCCAGGTGTACTGAGGGAGCTGGCAGAACTGCTCACTGAGCCACTTTCAATCAATTATTAGCAGTCCTGGCTAATGAGGAGGTCCCAGTTGACTGAAAGTTGGCAAATATGACCCCATCTATAAGAATGCCCAGAAGGAGGATCTGGGCAGCTATAGGCCTGTCAGTCCGCTCTTTGTGCCACAAAAAGTTATGGAGCAGATCATCCTGAGTGTCATCACATGGCACAGGTAGAACAACCAGGTGACCAGGCCCAGCCAATATGGATTTATGAAAGGCAGGCCCTGCTTGACTAACATGATCTCCTCCTATGTCAAGTTGACCTGCTTAGTGGATGAGGGGAAGGCTGTGGATGTTGTCTACCTAGACTTCAGTAAAGCCTTTGACACTGTTTCCTACAGCATTCTTCTGGAGGAAATGGCTGCTCATGGCTCGGACAGCTGCACTGTTCAGTGGGTAGAGAACTGGCTGAATGGCCAGGCCCAGAGAGTGGTGGTGACTGGAGTTAAACCCATCTAGTGGCTGGTCACTAGTGACATTCCCTGGGGCTCAGTACAGGGACCGGTCCTGTTTATCAGTGATCTGAATGAGGGGATCAAGTGCCCTGTTAGTCAGTTTGCAGACAACACCAAGTTGGGCAGGAGTGTTGATCTTTTGCAGGGTAGGAAGGCTCTACAGAGGGATCTGAGTGGGTAGGATTGATGGACTGTGGCCAGCAGTATGAGGTTCAGCAAGGCAAAGTGTCCAGTCCTGCACTTGAGTCAGAACAACTCCAGACAGCACTACCGGCAGAGTAGGGAAAGAGTGGCTGGAAAAATGCCCAGCCAAAAGGCTCTGGGGGTGCTGTTGAACAGCTAGCTGAACTGGAGCCAGCAGTGTGCCCAGATGGCCAAGAAGGCCAGTGGCATCCTGGCATCAGTAACAGTGGGGCCGGCAGCACCAAGGCAATGATTGCCCCCCTGTACTTGGCACTGGTGAGGTTGCACCTGGAATCCTGTGTTCAGTTTTGGGTCCCTCACTGCAAGAAGAACATTGAGGTGCTGGGGCATGTCCAGAGAAGGGCACTGGAGCTGGTGAAGAGTCTGGAGCACAAGTCGTAAGAGGAATGGCTGAGGGAGCTGGGGGTATTTAGCCTGGAGAAAAGGAGGCTGAGGCTTATCTTTCTTCAACTACCTGAAAGGAAGTTGTAGCCAGTTGGAGTTCGGCCTCTTCTCCCAAGTAACAAGTGACAGGGTGAAAAGAAATGGCCTTAAGTTCTGTCAGGAGAGGTTTGAATATGAGGAAGAATTTTTTCACTGAAAGGATGGTCAAGCTTTGGAAGAGCCTGCCAGGGAAACGGTGGAATCACAATCCCTAAAGATATTTTAAAAATGTGTAGAGGTAGCACTTAGGGACATGGTTTAGTGGTGGACCTAGCAGGTGGGACTCAGATGATCTTAAGGGTCTTTTCCGACCTCAGTTATTTGATGATTCTATGAATTTGGGGGGGAGAAGACAGTTACTCAGTGACAAGCCACAGGGAGCCACTGTGGGACTTGGGACTTACGGATGTGGGGTCTTTGCAGCCAAGCACAGCAGTGCTTTGCCTCAGGCTGTGTCTCTGGCTGGCTGCTGACCAGGAGTGAAGCGGTGTCTAGTGGTCTATTGCTCCTGGAGCTGAAGGCAGCTGGGCAGGCTGTGTTTGTCACACGGGGACTGCTGGGGCTGCTCTCCTGTGTCATGCAGGCAGGGGGCCCCCCTGCTCCAGCATGCTGGGAGCCAGGCTCACCACGGACAATCCTAGTGCTGTGAGGGAACAGGCTCCCTGCTGCACTGAGGCTGCTTCTTTCCTGCCTGAAAGCTTTCTCCCCTCCCTTTGCCTTCACTGACAGCTTCCTCTGTACCTGGAAGCTGGCTGAGAGAAGTGGCCTTTGGTAACACTTCATCTCCCTGACTTCCCAGCTGCAGGGTGTAGAGCACAGCACAGCCATGGGTTGCAACGTGGGCCCGGGGAGCCTCGTACTAGGCAGAGAGAATGCAACTTCTCCCTTTGAGGTTCCAGTCCTGCTGTACCAGGGCCACTTTCCCTTCTGTCAGTCTCCCAGCAGCAGGTTCTGAGCTTGGGAAAAAGTGTCAGAGGCCAGAGCCTCATTCAACACAGCTCAGGCTCATTCAAGTGGCTGAATTATAGGCCTTGAACAGTAGCTCCCTGGCTGTAGGTCCCCAGCAAGGACAGGATTAATGTGGCCCTTTCACTTTTCTCATCTGCTCTGGCACATCCCCACTCTCTTTGCAGAAAGACTTCCTTGAGTCCCCGGGGGTCCCATGGCAGCAACCTGTCCTAGATTGGCACCAGCAACCTGTAAGGACATAGGGGAAATGCCACCCTGCATGGGAACCCAATTGTGTTGGCACTGTGCTCTTACCTGTCATTCCTGCTCTCTCTTGGTGATGCCCTAAGCCCCTAACACCTTCTTGCTCCCCCAGGGGGAGTGGCTGCATGTGTCTGACTCCAGCATATCCGCTTGCACTGTAGAACCTCCTCTCCTCCTGTGGAGATCTCTGAAGAAGAAGGCTGCAGTCAGTCAGGCTGGAGGCTGGTTTGAAGCTCTCCTGCCATCCTAGGAGACAGGATGGTGGATCTACAGCTGGTGGTGGCAGCATGCTCTGTTGTGCCAGCAGTCACATGTTCTGACGTGGCCTCATGGAGGTCTGTGGGATCTTAGTCAAGTCAGCATAAGGCTGAGCTGCCCCTTCTTCCAGCCCCATGTAGGGCCCCCATTTCTGAGCAGCGCGTAACAAGGTGGATCATGTTAATCAGAGCAGTTCCTCACCTGGTGTAAGTGAATGCTGAGATGTGCTCTGCAGAGCCCTGAGCTTCATCTGCTGAGGATAATGCTGGAGCACCAAAAAGCCACCAGAAAGACCATGGCATTAGCTACATGTGTTCTTGCCTTCCCTGTGGCTCCCTGACAGGAGTCATTGAGGGGGAGATAGCAAGCAAAGGTGTGTTTCACAGAGGCATGATGGTCTGTAGGCCCAAGGACCTGCCTTGTGGGTGAAGAAAGCAGCAGAGTCACAAAGGGAAGTTGTTCACTCCTGGTCAGGGGGTGCTGTTTGTTTTGCTGTGCCCTGTGTGCAAGCCATGAAGGGCTGGGTAGTTCACTGTCACTCAGTGGTGTAAAGCATCTGTCTCCCTTGTCTTACACCAAGAATCACCCTGTCTCATTCTGTCCCTGTCTCACAGCAACCACAGCTGATCGGTTCTACAGGATAGACCGCGCACAGGTGAGTGCAGCCTTGTCTTCCACCATCATCCCTCTGGCATCTGCTGGAAAGGTGCTTGGGTGTCCCACCTTCATGCAGACCAACAGGCAGGCATAGCCTCACAGGTCTCACACTGCTGCCCTGACCTGTGACATCCTCCAAGGGATGGCCTGACAAGCCCGGCTCAGGACCAGCCCCAGCACCTCCAAGTTCCTGGAGAAAAGGGAAAAAGTGTGGGTGGTAGCACAGAGCCTTGGGTTGGAAGCTGCCTGCAGCCCCTACAGTGGAGTGGGTAAGGAATAGCAAACATAGCAAGACTAGCCAGGGGACCCACCGACTGGGGTCATCTTCACCGTTAGATACTTTCCCCAATGATCTGGAGAAGAGGACATGGAGATGAGGTTTACATTGTTGATAAGTTGGCAGGAGATAGGAAGCCTAAAAAGGACAAGGAGCTGCTGAGCAAGTGGGTGGGCTGTAAGGCATAGGATGTGAGGGGATGGAGCTATGCAGAAGTAGGTGTTGTTTCTGAAGAGGCCTGACTTGTGTCTTTCAGGAGCACCTCAACTACGTGACAGAGATCTCTCAGGATGAGCTCTATGTGCTGGACCCAGAGCTAGTGATCACCCAGACTGTGAGCACCTCTCCTGCCATGCCTGACCTCGTGGACTCATCTGCCACACCCCCTGGGCACCATTTTGCATTCCCCTCCTCTTCCTTCTCTCCACCCTCTTCTCCTGCCCCCAGGTGAGTCTGGAATGGGGTATCTCAGGAAGGATGGGCAGTGATGAGAGAAGCAGGGTTGACTTCATAGCATTGATCCTTGGGCCAGATTACAGGAGGGGCTTCCTGGAAGTGGGCAGGAATTCAGTGCTGAGTTAGACCAAAGTGTGAGATGCCGTCCTGTCTCCCTTGTTCCTCTGCCAATGCTGCCATAAGCAGTGGAGCATCACTGTGTGGCTCAGACATGAAGTCAAGCTCCAGCACCTGGCCCATGGGTCAAAGGACATGGGCGTCTTGCAGCCTAACTAAGGCCAGCCTCAAGTATGGAAGAGCAATGGAGCTAGGAGCAGCAGTAGAAACAGGAGTGAGGATGGAGAAGAATCCCAGATCAGGGAAGAAGTAGGTGACAAAAGAACAGTTCTTTGGTCTGCTTCTCCTCCCTGCTGGAGCAGTGCCACAGGCAGGTTTCTCCACAGCCCTCCCTCTACCCACATTGTGTGCTTTTGGGTGATCTGCTTCCAGGACTGGCAGGGCTAGTTACACCTTTTCTTCTTCCCTTCCAGTGCTGAGCCTGAGCGCTGCCTCCCACACAAAGGTGAGTTGTGTCCCAGCCCCTGTCACACCACCTCTCAGGTCGTGCTGTTTTGTTTTCCTGCCATTTCTTTTTGATGTGTTCTTTCCATGGTGAGCTGGCAGGAGCCCTGCTGCCCATGTGCTAGGTGGGAGCATGGAGGTCTGTGGGCAGGTGACCCCAGAGGTGAGCAGGAGAGACCTGACAGTGATTTGTGGAGCAGCCCAGACAGGTGCCTTCCCAACTCCACTGTATGGGAAATGTTGTGGTAAGGGGTTAATTCCCAACCTGCAGAGCTGATCGCTCTAGGCTAAGTTGGGAGGCTGTCTTTGCCAGGTGACTGGTGAGGTGAGAACACTAGGTCAGGGGCCTCACCAAGCTGAGCAAATGGAAGGAGTTTCCTGAAGCTTGACTGAAGCCTGGAAGTATGAGTGATTCATTGGTGAAAGGCATGTTGGCCACTGGCTGATGCCCAGGAAATCTGCTCCCCACTTCCATCACAACTTATCCTGCCCATGGGCAGAGACTACTCTCCCTGCATATGCACCTCCTTGAGGCTGAGGTCTGGCTGCACCCCCGACTGTGTGGTGTCTCCTTCCTTCCCCTGACTTGTCCATTGCATTCCTGAAGGTGGAGGAGCCATGGAAATCCAGTCTGACCAAGGTGTTAGCACCTGGAGGAGCTTGTGCTGTACCCCTAGCAGACTGTTCCACACCTCCAGTGCCCAACCCTTGTCTCCAGGATTGGATAAATGGTGTTACAGCCTGATTTTTCTGACCCTGATACATCTCCCTTCTTTGCAGATGATCTTCTGATAGAAGCTGCCAAGGGTGGCAATTTCAGCAAGGTAGGTGCTCCCACAGCCTGCTGTGAAGAGCAGCCAAGGCTGGCTCTGGGCAGTCTCCCTTATAGCCTCCTCATCTGGTGTGCCCCTTGGGCTAAGGGAAGCCCTGTCAGCCATGCTCCCCAGTTGCTGTGGAGCAGCTCCTGTCAAGGACCTTCCTTCAGGAGCGGTAGTGGGAAAACAGGCAGGCTTCTGGCAAGAAGCTGTTTCCTTTCCTGGGGAACACAGAGGGAAGGGACTTGGCAGCATGGCTGAGTGGGACAAAGCTCCCCCACCAGCCCCAAATCCACACAAACTGTCAGGCACTCCAGGGGCACAGTGCAAGGGCTTGGAGCTGGGAAAGGCAACTCATCCTGAGCAATCTGGCAATCCTGTAGTTTCAAGAGCTGCACCGAGCTGGAAGAGACCTGATGGTGCGAGACTCTTCAGGCCAGACTGTCCTCCACCATGCCGTCAAATCAGGGAGCAAGGACATCGTCAGATACATCATCGAGAATGGTAAGCTGGGGCCAGAGTGCCACCCTTAGCAAATTTGCGTGGCAGCCAAAAAAGCCCAACCCTTCTAGGCTTAGATCCTTTCCCTCTGGGTTTGCTACATGATCCTTCTGGCATCTGTTTGCCAGTTCTGGGGTGTCCATGTGGCAGTTGCTGCATCCTCACAGGGACCAGCATATCTGAGAAGCATTTCTGTGTCCTGTTTCTGCCTTCAGAGCAGCTGACCTGTTGTTTTTTTGGCAGTTCTGAATTTTTTGAGCCTCCACTGAAATACAGGCCTCTTTACTGAGATATTTCTCAGCAATGAGTCCACAACCAACACTTCTTCCCTGGGCTCAGCTGGGCTCAGATGCTCTTGCTGACTTGAGTGCGTTGGAGCCAGGGCTTTGTCAGGTAGCATGAAAATAGCAGCCCCTATGGAACAATTCAGAGTGTGACTAGGGAGGAGGTAGGTCTGTCTCTGCCCTGCTCTGGGTCTCACTTGCCCTGCACTCTTTCTTTCCACAGCCCCTTCAGAAATCCTTGATGCCACGGAGGAGGAGAAGTAAGTTGCTGACCGACTTGCATTTCCTGTTGGCCTGATTGCAAAGTGACCGGTCATCTGGGCACTTCAGCTGCCCTTGCTCTAATTACCAGCCATGATTCCCAGTCCATTTTGGACTAACTGCCCATGAATAGCACCCCCTCTTCTGCCAGGGCTGCCTGGACAAGCACACAACCCACCATCAGCTCCTGCTGCTGCTGAATTGCTGACCCTTGCTGCCACCTGCATGTGCTGCTTGTCCCCATATGGGGGGACATCTCACATCTCCTGCTTTCTCCTCCCCAGCGGTGAAACCAGCTTGCACCAAGCTGCAGCCTTACGCCAGCGCACTATCTGCCACTACATCGTGGAGGCCGGGGCTTCGCTCATGAAGACAGACCTGCAGGTGACAGCAGGAGGGGTGGCAGTGGGGCTTTCTGGGGTGACCAGAGGGCTGGCAGGAGCAGGGCCAGCAGGAGAGCAGAGTAAGGGTGTTTTGGGTGGGTTGTTTGCCAGCCAGGGAGGTGCTGTCATGGAGCACCCACGTTTGCCCAGGAGAGTCCAGCTGCAGAGGGGTTAAATCCTTCTCCCTGCGCTTCTCTCCCTGTTGTTTTATTAAATTAGAAGCAAGGGGCTGGAATGTCTCATCCCTGTCTCCCCCTTCCCACCCTCCGGGGTCAGAGCAAGGACATTCTCCCTGCAAGCTCCCTCCCAGCTGCAGAACTCTCCCCGCTCTCCCCCACAGGCAGTCACAAGTGAGGAGCTGGGAGCTCCTCTCAGCGGGTGAAGCTGGCCCGCAGGGAGGAGAAGCAGGCAGTGGCAGCACTTTCCCTCACATGCCAAGTTAATTAAGCTGTGTCTCAGCATTGGGGAATTGTGCCAGCCCTGACAGAGGAGTTGCAGAAGAGGAGGGCTTGAGGCCATATTTTGGCACAGGAGGTTCCTGGGGCTGGCATGCAGCAGAGAGAATTGGGCAGATCTGTCTGGTGGAGGCTTATAGTGATGGGCTGTAACAGAGGAGATGTAGAACAAGCCAAGAAGGTCCAATCTGGACAGGTCTGGGGCAGAGGTTAGAAGCCTTTTAGACAATCCCGGTTTGCCAGCTGCCAAGGAGATGCTGTACAGACATTCTCTAGCTCCCCATCTCACTTCCCTGGTCCTGTTTAAGACTTAGCACTTGCACAGCACCCAGAGTGAGGCTGGCTTGGATGGAGACTCAGCTAGCAGAGGCAGGAGGAGAGAGCAGCTCTGTTGGGGCATGGCCCCTCTCTGTCCCCAGCCCCCTCATTTGCTTGAAGGAGGGGAATGGTCCCCAGCTTGCCAGCACAAAAGGGAGCCTTGCTCAGGCACGCTGCCTGCCCCACGGTGTGGGCTTGCACATGCCTGTGCATGTCAGGGTTTGTAGCTGTCTGCAGACCCCTCTGTGCTGCTGTACTGACCTCACAGGGGCTCTGGGTCACAGCCTGCCTGCACAAGCAGAACCCACCTCGTTAGAAACCCCAGCGTCACACCTGTAGCACGGGTTCAGAGCAGGCTGATCCCACTCCCTGCAATGGTGAGGGAGACTTAGCCTTACCATTTGGCGTGCCTGAGCCCAGACGGGCAGAGGGGCCCTGGCAGCTCCAGTTTCAGGCTGCAGGCAGCATTGTAGAGGGGCTTCTGCAGGGGGATGGGAAAGAAGCTCAATTCCTCCTCTGTTAAATGAGTGATCGCGTTCAGGGGGTGTGGGGAGGAGGTCCCTGAGGAGAGCCAGCACCGAAGCATGGAGTGGTCTCCATCCCATAATGGTGTGGCTGCTGGGGAATGTGTGCAGGACCATGGGGCATGCCCAGTCTGGGAGTGCACGTGCAAAAGAGGGGATTTCTTGCTGCATGACACCTCTCTGCAGCCATGGGTGGGCTTTCTGGACAGCCTGTTCCAGGCCCAGTGGAGGCTGCGCATGTCTGACCATTGTTTCTGATGGAGAAATATGGCTGTGGGCTGCTCTGAAGGACCAGGCACCCCACTGCAGCCACCTGTGCCCTGCTGTGCACCACGGGATGAATCAGGCAGGCCTTCCCTTCCAGGGCTGGTTTTCAATGGCAGAGGCAGAGTGCCAGGTTTCTGTGGCCTTTCTCAGTGGCACAGCAGAGCCTGGGCACTTGGTGAGGAGGAGCAGGAGGAGGGGGGAGGGAAGGGGGAGAGGAGATGGAGCTGGGAGCTGTTAACAGATTTGCTTTTTATGGAGTGCGGGAGTTCATTAGTGGACACAGTCCAGATGGCTGCAATAAGCTGGTGAAATGTGATCCTCCTCCGGGAGCAGGAGCAGGCAGGATTGCTAGCCAGACTGAGAGAGGGAAGGGGGTTTGGTATTCCCAGGCATTCCCCAGACATACCCCTCATTCCTCACCCTTTCCTGCCTCCCTCGCCAGGATAGGGGAAGAGCAGGTCATGGAGACCAGCCTTTGTCTCCTCTCGGGTGGCTGGTGATGGCCAGGCTCCCTCTCTGTCCTAGCCATGTCTGGAGCTGATGGCCTTTCAGGGGACAGTTTCCAGGCCTACAACAGTCAGGCTCCTCAGGACCGCACTTTCATCCCGTGGTGAGCGCATGGGCATTTGGCTACCACCTGCCTCAGGGCTTGGCTGCAGACTCTGCTGAACCCAGCTGCATGGGGGAGTGGGGGCACCTTTGGGTGCCGAGGCAGTGTCTAGGCAGTGTTTGGCACTGACTTCTTGCCTACCCTATGCAGGGAGACACCCCGAAGCACCGTGCTGAGAAAGCCAATGACCCTGACTTAGCTGCCTACCTCGAGAACCGACAGCACTACCAGATGATCCAGCGGGAGGACCAGGAGACAGCTGTGTAGTGCTTGGCGTGCCTTAGCCCAAGCCAGCTCGGGCGGGACATGAGGACAATGCCAATTGGCAGAGCTGTGAGTCTGGCCCAACGCTCCCTAGATGTCAGCCTGGTCCTTGGAGATGGATACAGCAGAGTTCTGCCCCAGGCTGGGCTGGGATTCTGTTTATGAGGACAGTGGGTATTTTGGACTTGAAGCCTGATTCTTTGTGTGTCCACTCTTTCACCTCTCATTCACCACATTCCCTGCCCTAGATGGCCTTTATCCCCCAGCTGTGTTGGGGCAGGCCAGGCTGAAGCCCCCACTCACTCTTGTGCATGGGAGTAATGCCAGTGCCCCCTCTGCAGGCTCCTGCCTATGATCTGTGTGGGGTACCATTAGTCAGCCCTTCTCTCTGCTGGCAGTGCCCGTCTTTAGATGCTTGGCTAGATTCATGTCCTGTTCCTCCTCTCCTGTCTGGCACAGCTGTGGGAGGCACAGATTCTGTGGGCAGACAGAAGAGGCCATGAGCCTCAGACTTCGCCCCAAGGGAAGCAGCAAAATTTACTGCCCCTGCCACCTCCTTGCTCCTGGGCCTGCCCCAGGTCTCTGTTGCCCTACCCAGAGCCTTTTGCAGCAAGAGGGAAGTCTCTTGTGCACCCAGCCTTCCCTTAGAGGATTTGGGACTGGTGCAGCTGGTGCCCTCCTGTTTGCTTGTCGTGCTCAGTCAGTCAGCAGTCAGAGTCGGGGTATGGATGGGACAGAGGAAGGCTACCAAGTCCCCCCCCCCAACCTTCCCTCCATGGGGCTGGGTGGGACAGCTTGCATACCCAGTGTCTGCTGGGCATCTCTTCATGAGCTTACTGTAGCACATAGCTATGGTGGAGAGCTGCACTTGACCTGGGCAGTGCCTGTGGTGAAGCCCATTATATTACCCGAATGCTGACTTGGATTCGGCTGCCCTCCCTCGTTGTTTCCCCCTCAATGCTAGACATTGCATGGGGCTGGAGGGGCAGTGCTGGGGTCAGTGCTGCTCTCAGGGATCCTCCCCATGCCCCCCAACCTGGCAACATGCATCCTCTGAGTCCAACTCCTGCCATTCCCCAAACTGGGCACAGGACTTTGCAGGAGAAACTTGGGAGTTCTCCCAGCCAAGGCACAAAGTCTGTAGGCAAGCCACCAGCTCACCCTCTCCAGTTTTAGCAGAAAGAGGGATCTGGATGCACAGGAAGCATCAGGGCTCCCAGCACCGAGTCATACCTGCTGGGGAGCCCACTTATGGGGCATGAGGCACCACAACCCATCTCCCCTGCGGGTGCTGTGAATGCTTGATGCAGAGGCACTGAGCCAGGTTTTTAGGAAGGCTTTTGCAGAACTGACATTCTCTGAGATCAGGAGGTGCCAGAAGAGGAGAACAGATAGCTCTGGGTCTGGCAGACCTGCTTGGCAATTTTGGGTGGACAGCAGTTGTGAAGTGGGTTGCTGTTCACAGCTTGGGCTTTGGGAGAGGATACTGCTGCTGCCACGTGGGCTCTGTATAGTCCCTCTGCACTCACACCCAGCTGTGCCCACTGGGTAGTGCTGGATGGCACCATTTGAATTCCTCTTAATACCAATACCAAATAAAGGTGATGATACCACAGAGAATCAGAATACTCTTCAGACTTTTTGGCCAGGGGCAGAGTTTCCTTTGAGGATGGGGTATACTGTAGTGGGGAACAGAGGTGGAGGGCAGTGCAGAGTGGCAGGGGCCAGTGGCAGTACTGGCAGTTAATAATATTAGCATCTTAATGTGTTCAGAGCTGGGATGCTCCAGCAGTGCCCACAGTTCCCATCAGCACTGCTGGCAGGCCACTGACAAACAAGGCACTGTCATCTTCTCAGAGGTCCACACTACTGCTCCCCGAGATGGGATGCCTAGCTTGGCCCAGAGGCATCTACAGCCCCAGCTTCTCCCTTTTTCCCTTATAGTTTTTGTACAGGTAGTTGAGAGACACACTGTCCCCCTCCCCGCCTCGCCCCTCCGTGCACGCGTGAGCTGAGTTGCTGTGCAATTCCAAGCCTGCTTGTATTTTGGCAAAGACGGAGGGGGTGTTGGTCGCCCTGCCCACTGAGGGCAGGGGTTCTGTGCAATACCTGGGTCTGTGTTTCCTAAATGCTGTTGTAGGATAGTATTTTTGTAACTCATTGAGGGTGCTGGCTCCAGCAGGCCCAAGGCCTGGCATGAGCCTGTGTTCCCATCGCTTTTCAACTTTGACTTGTTTGGATGTTGTTGTTTCTTGCCATTGAAATAAAGAGATTGATGTTTTAGTTCCTGTCTGCTACTGCATCTGCAAGAATGCAGCGGGTGCTGCACCAGTGATGCCTTGCACAGCTCAAACAAGGTCGTACCCCAAGGTCTCTGCCCCCCTCCTAACTTGGGGGTACTTTTGGGAGTTCCCTGCTGGCCCAGGTCCTTGTCCACTTCCCTGCACAGTATCCCTCTGGGATTGTTGCTGGATAATGGGGTCTTTCTCCTTGAGGACCTTCTCTCCCATTCTGTGTCATTCATCAATATTCAGTGTAACGTGGAACAGGGAGATAGTGCACTGCCATCCCAAGTGATCCAGAAGGGCTTGGAAGTGTGATTTAGGAGCTGACAGCCTGCTATTCCTCCCTGGGGCAAAGGCAGCAGCCCCAGTGGATGGCCTGCCCTGCCCTCTGCAGTCCACAACTGTCGCTGGGTGGTGGATACTACAGTGACATCCAACCTCCAATTTCCAAACATTTGTTGGCCTTTTTTTGTGGTGAGCTGTCCCTTGCCACGCTGCTTTGTGGGAGATGAGCCTGACAGGGCCTCTTCCTATTCATTCCCAGCTACAGCAGAGAGCCTTGAGGTCCTGCCTTTGGTGCTGAGCGCTGAGAGCAGGGCTCTGCCGCTTCGGTGGGAGGACTGCTCTCCAATTACAAAAGTGGAGGATTAGGGACACCGCTGCTTCCAGCCCCAGACTCATATAAGGATGGCTGTGGCCAACACCATCTCTCCTGCAGAGTTTCCTTTGAAAAAGAGATAATCCCTTTGGTGACAGCGTTCTGGTAATGGAGCCAGAGATGAACATGGTGGGTGATGAGGAGCTATACTCATACCTTGAACTTGGATTCCCAAGGGCAGTTTGGCAGCCTGCCTGGAGCTTCTGCTGCCCCTTCTCTGCTTGGAGAAGCAGCCATCTTCCCCAGCTGCATTGTTGCTTCCACTCCCTGTGCCTCTCTTCAACCTTTCAGCTCCTGCCCGGAGCTACCAGTGGCATCTGTAGCAGGTGTAAGGCACAACAAATTGTCCTGGCCTCCCCAGGGACCAGGCATATGTGCAACTGGGAGGAGAGGGCTGTTATGATCTGGTTATTAAAATTATTAGAAATGCCTCTGCCCAAATTAAGGTGCAAATGAGACCAGATGCCAAAGTCAATAGTATGGGGGGTTTTTAATGGTAAATGTGAGGCAGAGAAAGAGATAGAAAGAACTAGGAAAAAGAAGAGGCAGAAAGAAAGAAAATTATAGAGATTAAAATATAAAATGTATCACCACTGTGGAACCCAGCAGCGTCCCATTGTTTTGGTTCTTCTGGTCTTCTTGGTGGTGAGGGTACCACAAAACATAGAATCCAATGGATTAATATATGTTCAGGAGATGCTAGGCACCTCTCCTTAGTGGTGGGGAAGCTTTGCAGTCTCTTGCCACAAGCTCTGGATTTGTTACCTCACTTGGATCATATGCAGTTCTCTGGTGGTGGGAGGCCTCAGGAAGGAGTTGGGAGGGGCCACTCTGAGGGTCTTTGATGGTTTGTGACTGCTTCTCAGCTGCCTCTCACATGAATGTGCCATCTGTACATGGTCTTCCCAGAGTGGTGGCGANATAGAATCCAATGGATTAATATATGTTCAGGAGATGCTAGGCACCTCTCCTTAGTGGTGGGGAAGCTTTGCAGTCTCTTGCCACAAGCTCTGGATTTGTTACCTCACTTGGATCATATGCAGTTCTCTGGTGGTGGGAGGCCTCAGGAAGGAGTTGGGAGGGGCCACTCTGAGGGTCTTTGATGGTTTGTGACTGCTTCTCAGCTGCCTCTCACATGAATGTGCCATCTGTACATGGTCTTCCCAGAGTGGTGGCGAGGGTTTACTCCTTTGGTTTGGTGTGGAGAGATTTTGCTGTAACACTCCCCAAACCCTTCTCCACCACCTCCTAGGCTTTGTTTACTTCTCCTCAGACCTGAGATGATTAGACAATAGTCTTATCTCAAGTTCCCAGTCACAGTCCAAATTCCAGTCAGGAGGCATTGGGAGTGGGGGGGTTGCTTCAATGGTCACAGCAGTTTGACAAAAAGTCTTTCTATGATTTTGACAGTGTTTTAAGACATTACTGACATTCCAGTCCATCAAAGGGGCCCACTCTGTTTCAGTGCCCAGACCCCAGCATGTTGGCACTTGGCCCATGTCTCAGCAGTGAGGACTGTCAGTAACCATGGTAATTAGAGTTTTCCAGCCGACCCAGTGTCAAGTATATGGTGAAGAAGAAAAGCAGTAATGTAATTGCTATGAGGAGTGTTAGGAAAGCAGCCACATAGCTTTAGGGCAGAGTCCTTCCCTTCTCTCCAAAGGGCCTCGGCATGCCCCTTTTCTCCCTTTCAGTCAGGTGGTGAAGGTTTGGAGGTCTGTCTGCTCTCCTGTGGGATGGAAACACACCTGGGGCCGTATGCACAGGGTGTCTGTGTGCAGACTGGAGAGGGCCATGCAAGTCCAGTCCCCGTAAGTAGATGGCCCTATTAATGATTGCCTGCCACACACCTCTACAAGGAAAATGTCTCCTTCCGGTGTGCAGCTGTGTCCCTGCTGTGGCACTGCTGCACCATGGACTACTGGTTTCCCAAGGAGCAGGCCTGCTTTGATGAAAGAGATAAAATGCACAGCTGGCATGCCATGTGACATTTTTAGATGTAAAGAGCTCAAGTTAGGCCATTGCAAGGAAATGCACCTGGTTTGGTCACACTCCCTCTTTTTCCTCCTTCCCTCAGCATGACACTCCTTTCTGCAAACAGCCTTCTGCTGCTTGTTTGAGCTGGAGAAGGAACCATTTCCCCCACGTCCCTCAGAAAGCACCCAAAGGGACCAAGCACAGCCACTGCTGAGAGTGACGTGCACCAATGCATCTCTGCTCTCCTACATGGCCAGCAGTTGTCTCCTGGTCCCCAGCCCAAGAAGGCAACAGGAGGGATTGGGATGGGGAACAGCTAGAAATGGAGGAAGGAGTAAAAGTTTGCACAGGGTTTCACCGTACCTTATGCTGCTCTGCCCTGGGGACCCCAATGAGATCTCCAGCTCCTGGCCAGAGACAGCTGAAGAAAAGCAACATTGCTCCCTCCACACCTAGTTCTACCAGGCCTTGGTTTGCTCATCATAGTTGCATGATTCAGACTTGCAAACCTAATGCACACCTAGGTCCTTCCCCATCTTTTTTATGATGCAGTTTGTCTCAGCAGCTTTCTTCAGCTTTAGTTTAAAGGCCCAGCAGTGAGGGGAGGTTATTGGCTTTGCTACCTGCCCAGCTGTCAGGATCCATTTTTGTGTCCTGGGCTCAAATGTAGAGCCCTGCATGTCCAGACTCCTCACCACCCAGAGCAGTACCTGTTGCTGTGTGCAGCAGGCAGAGGAGATTCCATGTTCCCACATATGCAAGCCCTCCTTAAATTCTCTGCAGATGTTCAGGAAACTGCTGGCAGGGTGTGAGTTAATGCACTGATCGCTCTGGAAGAGAACTGGTTTCAAAGCAGCTCATAAAAACGAGCTGACCCTCCCGCCTTGCAACTCTACCTGTGACAGCCCTGCTCTCAGCAGCCTTCTTCCAGGATAACGGGTGGAAAAACAGCTCCATTCCCCACCACAGCCCCATTCTTCTGGCATGACACTCACCTTTCTGGCTGTTGACTCCAAAGGAGAATTGACTTGGCCCCTGCCTCAGCTCACCTACTAAGAAAGGGGGGATGGGGGAAGGGAGCAGTGATGTCTGCAAGGTCCTTTTCATCCCCCACAAGCAGTCTGATATTGCTGCTTGGTCCAAGGAGAAGGGCAGCAGCATGACTGAGCTGGGGTCTGGCAGACAGGTCACAGGGATGAGGCTGGAGAGATGCTTGGGCCAGCAAGTTAGTGATGTGCTGCTTTGGGTGCTGCGCAAGTACCCCCTCCTTGGTACCCTTCCACGAGGGGCAAAGCAAGCAGGGAGAGACCGTGAGAGTCGGTCCACCCATGCCAGTGGCCTTGATGGGAAAGGAGCCATCCACGGAGCTGGCAGAGACATGGGGTGGTTTTCTTCACTCCATCGGGCCAGCTTCCAGCGAGTCTCAGAGTGGCAGCCTCCAGAGAGACCCTGACCGGCTGTTCAGCTTCGGCCACTCGGTGATGTTGGGGTGCGTGGTCAGCTGAACCCCCACAGCTTCCCTGGTACCGCGCCGCGCCTGTGGGTTGGAGAGCGCTGCAAGAAGGTGACACCGGGCAGTGCACAGCGCGCCCAGCACACTTTCCAGACGAGCGACCCTCTCCCCGCTCCCCGCCGGCCAAGGGGTCAGCCTGCCCCCTCCACCGCCCTGCCTTTGTGCCTGCCGCGGGGGGGCAGAGGAGGAGCTTGTGAAAAGTTTTGGGCTGAAAACCCACCTTTTTGCTGCCAGCCGAGCCCGACGTCAGGGGCCGCTGTGCGCTGCGCGGGGCTCCGCACGCGGCCGCCACACAAAGGCAGCAGCTCCGCACCGCTCCGCTCTGCACCACAGGTGAGTGTGGCCCCCACCCCCAGTTCTCGGGGTCGGGCCCCCACCGCAAGTCCCCGTGGGCGGCGGCACCGCCCGCCCGACGCCGCGGGATGGGCGCCTCCGGCGAGGCGAGCGGCGACCTCCCCCTCGCCTCCCCAGCGAGGCGGCAGTAATCCAGGCTGAGGGTTCCCCGCAGCGACAAGGGGCTTTGCCGGGGTGGGGGTCATGGCCGTGCCTGGGGGGAAGCTGCAGAAAAGGGCGATTGGGACAGGGGTGCCGCGGGCGGCGGACCCCGGGGTGCGGGCTCGCCTGCGAGGAGCTAGGAAAGAGCCCGGAGATGCAGGAGGATGGAGTTAGGAGGGGCTCACAGCTCCTGGAGAGCAGGCGGACTGAGGCAGTGGCCTGGTATCTTATGCCCCACTACCTTTGGGAAGCACTCCACAGTGGTTCGGGGATTGCTCAGGTGGTGGGAGATGCTCCGATCGGAGCCTGGGGAGCTGCTCCAGAGCGGGGCTCGGCCACAGCCAGCCTTTCCGGGGGGCGAGGGGAAGGGGCTGTGCTGGGATCACGGCGCAGCATCTACCCTGGTGAGGGAGCAGAGGGCAGAGGTGTGGAAGGGCGCTGCCTGCTCCTCTCTGCCCCTAGTGAACGGGCAGAACCCTTTCCCTCTGAAGCACCTTCTGCTGCGAGTGGAAGGTGAGGCCGCCTGTTTGAAAACCCCACAGTTCCCCAGCTCTGCTCCCCTCATCACCTCCAGCAGAACCTCCTGATCATGCTAAGGCCTCGGCCCACGGGGAGAAGCTCAGTCTCCCCTTTCCTGGCAGCAGGGAATTTCCTGCTGTCCGGGTGCCTGGCACTCCAAGCCTCGGGCTTCCCCGAGTTCTGGGCTCCCTGCCTGGACACTGGGGAGCAGCTCAGCCTGCAGGGGCAGGACCTTAGCGCTGTGCCCACCTCTGCTAGACCCAGTTGCAATTTCAGCTGAGCCAGGAGGTCCCACTGCTGAAGAGGGGCTGTGACAGGAGTTGTGAGCCCAGCAGCCACCTGGCTCCCAGGAGTCCATTGAGGCAGCAGTGAGGGGACAGGAGCTGGGGAGAATGTGTGGCCTGCTTTATGAGAAGCCTGTGGCACTACCTGTCCCTGTGTGGTGTCCAGAGAGGGGGGTACAAGTTCTCCGATTGCAATGGTGGGGATTTGAGCTCTGCTTCAGCTTCACCAAGTGGTTTCTTTTTAGGGCTGATCCTAGATCATTCAAACCCAGGGCAGCTAGAGAAGGGGAGAGAAGGGCAGATAGGGACTACCACGAAGTGGTCAGGCTCCAGGCTGCTCCACTCATGCAAGACCATTACTGGGAGAGATAAATTCTCTGTCAGAGCCAGATGGCACCTGAAGAAGAGGGAAGCCAGGGTCCCACAGGGACACAGGATGTATGAACATGCCTGAAGGTGCTGTCAGCCCGACCAGGAACAGCTCTTGTTTGCCCAGTAAGAAAGGGGTTCAGCTATTTGGAAAACCAATCAGAAAACTGCACTCCCTTTCCCTTATGAATGGATGAACCATGACTGAAGGTCCCTATAGGCTTTTGCCTGAGGGATGTGATGTGGCAGGCAGAACCTCAGAGCAAATCCAGTGGCTGTAGCAGGTCTGCCCCTCAGAGCCCCTCTTCTCACATCCCTGTGTACACATGGGCAGGGCTCCATAGCATCCATGGAGTGAAAGCATGCCTGGAAGCAAGGCAGAGGTGAGCATGGCAGCTAGGGCTGTCTGCCCTAGGGGCTTGAAGGTCTCATCTGAAGGGCCGAAGCAGAAGGCACTGAGCTGGGAGGTAGGTGAAAGGAGCACAAGGAAAGGCTCTGCAGCCAAGTATGGAAGAAGTTTACAGCGCACCTGAAACCAGTGAAATGCTGTGAATAGTGCAGATGCCAGAGATGCTACCCTGTAAGAGCTGCTGGAGAAAGCAGGACAGCCGTGTCTATAACTCAGCTCAGCTCCAGCCCTGTCATCTGTAACCAGCCCATCTGGGCTGAGCCCTTGTCCCCTTTGAAGGCAGATGGGTGGGAACAGAGCTGAGCCGTGCTGTGCTCGGCAGGATGGGCTCCCAGCTGAGCTGAGTGAGGGGGAATGCAGATCTCACTCTGGCCACTGTGCCCTCTGCCAGCCAGTCTGTGTAATTCCCTGTGACAGTTCAATGCAGAGCAAAGCCAGCAGCTTGGTGGTGGACACATGAAAGGTGAGTGCACTAGAGCCTGAATAATGTGGGATGCTACACTCTTTGGCACACTGCCCGGGGAGCCTGGGGGCAGAAAGCAGACACTGACCCCAGATTCTTCCTTGCATTGATGTCTCCTTGGGCCTGCAATTCATCCTATCCTCTACAGTCCAGTCTTGCCAAGCCCATCGTAGAGCCAGGGCAGGTGTGATGTATTTTCTGGCTGGCAGCTGCTGCAGAGATATGGGTGGCATCCTTAATGGCTTTGGAGGAGCAGGGAAGAGGTCACCAGATTTGAGACACCAGCTCTGCACACCTGCAGGAGCTGGACCCCAGTATGCAGCTGGGCCCAGCAGCATCCCACAGTCCCATGGTGGCAGCCGGAGGGGAGCCGTCACCTGTTCCAAGGCCATCAGGGCAGGGGGAGAGGGCAGAGTCCCAGGAGTCGAACACTTACACATGCATCCTTGTCCCTGACCTGCTCCCAGGTGCGTGCACACCTGCGCACCCCTCCAGATCCATAGGTGGTGCAGGCAGTGGGTGCAGCATTCCCACTCCATCCCTCCAATGAGCTCCCACACCGTGGGTACTTTTTTTTTGGTGTTTAATCTGCTGATTTAGCTCTCAGACCCCTCATGGCACCGTGTTTGTTTTTCCTGGGCTTTTTTTCTTCCCCACCCTGGCATCCTCTCGAAATGGAGAAAAGTACTATGGAAGCTGTCACCCCCTAGCCCTGGGGCTCTTTGGTATGGCGCAGCAGCCTGCTGGGTGCTGGATAAAGGATCCATGGGCATTCAACTTTAGGGCCTTCCCCAGCTGCTATGTGGGGTGTGGGGGTCCCCGTGGAGAGCATTTCAACCATGCTCAGGGCAATGGGCGTCTGCAGGAATGGGAATAATCTCTCCACCCTACAGCTCCCTGGTGGGAGGCAGTCACTGAGGTACACAATTAACCTTCCTGTTGAAATTAATGCACATATTCTAACAGCTGACAATGTGTGTGTGCAATGGAGGTAGCTGCTGTCTTACTCCCATGCAGGCTGCCCACAGCCCACCACACCTCCTCCTTGACACCACACTGCACCCCGACCTCCCACCCACCTCACCCTCTCCCTCATCCCCAGGCAAGATGCAGGTCCGGGGCCTCCTCCTCCTTCTCCTGGCACTGATCCTGCTGGCTGCCACCGCCGAGGCTGGCAAGAACAAGAAAGGTGAGGGGGCAGCCGTGGGGCAGGGGGCCACTGGGGTGGGGAACAGCCTGGGGCATGCTCACCTGTCCCTGCAGAGAGCACCTACTCCTCTTTTCCTCACAGAGAAGGTGAAGAAGGATGGCTCCAAGTGCGAGGACTGGCGCTGGGGACCCTGTGTTCCCAACAGTAAGGACTGTGGCCTGGGCTACCGTGAGGGAACTTGCAAAGATGAGAGCAAGAAGCTCAAGTGCAAGATCCCCTGCAACTGGAAGAAGAAATTTGGAGGTGGGTACATGGAGGTAGGGTGGCTGGGGACCATGCTGGGGTGGGTGACCAGAGCTGGGGTCCATGCTGGGTCCTGACCAGCTCTGAATGCCTCTCCCCTCTCATCCAGCTGACTGCAAGTACAAGTTTGAAAGCTGGGGAGGGTGTAGTGCTCAGACAGGCCTGAAGACTCGCTCAGGCATCCTGAAGAAAGCCCTGTATAATGCCCAGTGTGAAGAGATCGTCTATGTGACCAAGCCCTGCTCTTCCAAGATCAAGTCGAAGTCCAAAGGTAATTTCTCACTACTCCTGTCCCCAGAGGGGTCCTCTTGGGATGCCAGGCAGGGGTTTTTCAGAAGTATCTTGGCCCACTGGGTTTAGGCTTTGCTGGGGGTGTGGGGGATTACATAGGTTTCTCTGTCCTTTGCAGTTGCACATGTGACAACCCCAAAGTCCAGCTCCTGGCTGGGTCGATGCAGGTGCTGCTAGGAAAAACCCTGGTCCCCCCACAAGTCACCGCCAGTTTTGGTGGGATGGGGTTTTCCTGCTCTCCTCCCTGGGACTGGTGAAAACCATGGTTTTACATGGTGGGTGGCTGCCTGCAGAGATGCGGCCACTGCACCAAGCCACACCATCTGTGCTGGCTACATTTCTACCACAGCTCTGTCTGGGGGACCAGTGAGCTTCCAGCAGATGCACTAACTCTTGTCTCCTGTGCTTCTTGAATGCAGCAAAGAAGGGCAAGGGGAAGGACTAGAACAGGAAGTCATCATCCTCGTCATCCCCTCAACACGGTGCCTAGAGTTGCAGCTGGCCCGCATTAGTCTTCCTCCTCCTCTCCTTCCTCCTTTCCATGATCTCCTCTTTCACTGAGTTGCCTTGTTTTAATCATTAGTGTTGTAGAGAGCAAATCCATTCACCCTGCAGGAGAGGCTGCCCCCATCCTTGCTGCCCCACTGCCATTGCCAGTGCCTCCTGCTCACCTCCTCTTGGCTGGTGTTGAGGTTCTCTGGAATGTGCCCAGAGAGCTGGGATGGGAACACACATTTGTCCACCCTCCAGCACAAATGAGTTGTCTTTAGCACATCCTTTGGCAAGTCCAGGAGCCTCCTCGTTCCTCCACCAGCTACCAGTGACAGAGGGAAGGGGTGAGTGTTGAATGCTGGAGTAACCTCACTACTCAAGCCACTTGCTCACTTGAGGACTGCTCTCAGTTCAGGGGGCTTATTCTAGCATCCCTTTGGCTAGGGCATGAATTACCCGCTGCAGCTGAGGTGAACGTCACCATCACCCCCAGGAACCACTGCGTCTCCTCTCATCTGTCACTTCTAATCATGTGTGTCCATGTCGAGGCTGCAGCCCCTCTGCCTTTGCCATGCCAACATTGGTGCGGGTGGGAGCTCTCACTTCCTTTGGAAAATGGGGTTTGTTTTCTTTTCCAATAAAAATCTTTTTTTTAAAAAGTATCAGAACCAACCTGTTTTCCCCATGAGGTGCTGCTGTGCTGGAAACCCCAGCAAACCCAGCTTTGCTGGCCCCACCAGGACCAGCAGTGAAGTTACCACACAGGTGGAAGTGGTTGTCTGGGTGGCACATGCACATGGTCTTGGACACAGCACATGGGTCAGACCTCACAGCCTCTTCTCAGCAGCTTTGAGGCTGCCCCCGCTTAATCTCAGCAGGAGGGATGGGGCTGCCACCCACGCTGCGGGAAATGTCACCGGTAAGTGACACTGGTAAGTTGGGAAGGAGCACCTGGGTGATGATTCATTTATTCCTCACACTGTGGCTGCTGTTTTCTTGTCCAAGGTCTTTATTTGTTTTGGGATGGAATGGGTTGGGCAGCAGTTGTAACCATTTGAATATACCCAGAAGCCCAACAGGCATTTTGAGCACCCCTGTGTGAATTATCCTAAAGGCAGTGGTGGAGGGGTTCCCATCTGGGTTGGGGCAGCCTTTCTCCTGGTTGCACAGCAGCATCCTGGTGTGAGGATGGTAAAGACATATGGACACGGAGTTTGCAGTGCTAGAGTGGCCCTGTCCCATCCCTTGCCTGCACCTGGCTGTGACCAGGATGATCTGGGTTGCACACACAGCTGGGCAGGGAGGAGGCTGGAGACGCTGGCTGAAGCCTGCATGCTGAGGGCTCCGCCACTACACCCACAACAGTGTTACATCCATTTACAAAGCTCAGCAACTGGCTCCTTCAGTCTTCCTGGAGCATCCCCCTGCACCCAGGGCAGGAGTGGGGCTGGGAGCCACTGCCATCCTTTCCCACCTCCAGAGCAATGCACCAGGCCTCCCACCATAGGGAGAGAGGGGACTTGCTCATGGTCCTGATGAGACACAGGGTAACTTGACCACATTGTAAACACTCTTCCCACCCAACTCCAAGACCTCCAGGTGCCCTCTGTCCCACCCAAGGACAGTTATTTTCACAGTCACTGCTGCCCACTTCTCAGGGGCCATGTTCCCCAGGGCTGTTGAGCTAACCCCTGCACCACACTGCTGCTTTTCCTTGCAATTTTAGTTTCCATCATTGTAGGAGGTGACTGGGTTTCACACTCCTCACCCACAAGTGAGATGCTTGGTTTGTCTGTCCAGCCAATTGTTGGCTGAGGGCAGGAAGGGCATAGAGAGGAGAGCAGAGCCAAAGCCCAGGGAAAAATTCTGCCCTGGGTCCCTGCGTAAGGATGTCCAATGGTAGTCTCCAGAGAAAGGAAGGAGCTTACCACATGTTAGGGTGCAATCTTGCCTGCCTTGGGTGGGGGCCTGGCTGGGCCAGCAGGACTCCCCACTAGCATGCCTGAGCCACCCTGGTCCAAGGTGTCTAGCAAATGTTTGACTCTGGTTTCTTTCATTTCTTGGGTAATAAACACTTTAAAAGCCCACTGAAAGCATCCAGCATTAGCCCATCTGCATGCAGATAAGCTCTGATGCCCTGGAGACAGTCAGCCAAGGGAGAAGTTGCATCCAGTCTTAGGAGTAACACTGATGCCATTTGGCCAATCTCAAGAGCATGGAGCTGGGGAGGGCTCCTGGTGATCACATCTCCTCTTGCCTCCGGCTTTCCTCCTGGCTCCCCAGGGTAGTCCCCAGGTCCAGGGTGACTGGAAGGACCTGCAGCTCGGAGGTGCCTTGGGTCTTTGTCAGCATTGGATAAAGGGCATCATCTGCAATCACTGCACAGTCTTTACTGTGTGAGTGGGGAGCAGAGGAACCCCCGCTGGCAAAGGAGGCAAAGGGAAGGGCTTCCATAATGTTACTGAAGTGGTCCCTGAGTGCCAGTTTATCTGGCTGTGCCAATGTTCCTGTACTGGCACATGAGAAGGTGCTTGAAGGTTTTCTTGAAAGTGGCATTGCAGAGGGCGTAACAGGCTGGATTGATGGTGCTGTTGACATAGCAGAGCCAGTAGCCGATGGACCACACCGTTTCAGGTACGCAGGTCTCACAGAAGGTGTTAATGAGGACCATCACGTTGTACGGAGTCCATGTGAGTATGAAGGCTAGCAGGATAGCAAATATGGTGCGGGTGACTTTCTTCTCTCGGGCTGCCATCTGGCGCTTCTTCCGTACTTGGCTTCTGGCGATGCTAGCAAACTTTCTGGCAACATTGGCTGGGCGGCTGTTGGCCAGGGAGTTGTGGTTAGAGGCTCCTGCCTTAGCTGGGACAATCTCAATGGCGGTGACACATTCAGTCCCAGTCTGCTTGGTGACGATCTTAATCTTGGACCACTTGGAAGTTGGGTTCACCCGTGGGTGGGACGGGCTCTGTCCTTGCCCTGCTGGCAAGATTTCTGCTGTGGGCTTGTCTTTTGTGGTCTGGGTCATGCTGACAGTGCTGGATTCATTAGATGTCTCCTTCTCCTCCTGATGGCCAGTGGCCTCTGTCTGTGCTGATGGCTGGTCATCTACTTTCCCATTCCTCACCTCTTCCTTCACCTCCATTGCCCTTTTGGGAGAGTTATTGTTGTTCTGTTTGATCAGAGGGCCCTTGAGGAACCTGAGGGACTTGGCTTTCCTCTCTTTCCTGCTTTCAGGCTTGTGTCTCCTCACCCTGCTTCTACTGGCCAGGGAGATATGTATGTACAACACCGTCATGATGACCACTGGCAGGTAGAAAGCAGCAATGGCCGTGCCAAAGGTCACCGCTGGGTTGGAGAGGAACTGGATGTAACATTCCCTCTCAGGGACTGTCCTCTTGCCCACAATGAACTGCCAGAACAAGATGGCAGGGGCCCAGAGAATGAAGGACAATATCCAAGCAGCTGCAATCATCAGTCCTGCCATCTTGGTGGTCCTCCTGGCTGGGTATGTCAGGGGCTTGGTGACACAGAAGTACCGGTCAAAGCTGATGATGAGCAGGTTCATGACAGAGGCATTGCTCACCACATAGTCCAGAGCCAGCCACAGGTCGCACACCACGGCCCCCAGCGGCCAGTAGCCTTTGATGATGTAGACTGTGTAGAGGTTCATGGAGAAGACCCCAATGATAAGGTCTGCGCAGGCCAGGCTGAAGAGGAAGTAGTTGTTGACAGTCTGGAGCTGGCGGTTCACCTTGATGGAGAGCATCACCAGGATGTTCCCCACCACGGTGACAAGGCTGAGCGAGCCGGTGACTGTGGCGATGAAAACCAGCTCCACTGTCTTGTAGTTGGTGGGAGGCTGGATGACCACCTCAGAGTGGTTGCCCAGGGTGAAGTTGTCATAGGTCAGATTGGCCATCTTTGCCTGCCAGGGCTGAGCAGAGAGGTTGTGCATGGAGTCTGCAAGGGGAATGGGGACAGAAAGGGAGAATATCAGACTTGCCAGCCTGTGTTGGCAGCATTTGCTGCCTCCTCAGTTTCCCAGGCCATTGCTGCTCTTGGCTAGTGCTCAAAGATCTCACAGCATTCCTGGTCTTCTCTCTACCTCTGCAGCCTTCCCCCAGGAGTTCTCTGGAGGCACTTTTTGTGTCCCTATTTAGCAGTAGAGGAGGCACACAGGCTGCAGGGAGACAAGCAGGGACAGGGCTAGGGACAGCCCTTTGGCCAGTGTGTGATGGTCCTTTTTTGCAGGGCCAGGAACTGCATCCCAGCAGGAGCACAGATCTCATGTGCTCTGGAGAGGCACAGAGAGAGGCTGCAGGGAAAGGGGGCTGCAGAGCCCAGCAGTGATGCACATACAGGACTTGCTGCTAGAACAGCATAGCATGGAGCCAGTGCCCTTCCTCAGGGATAGGAGCAAGTTTATGGTGTGCCTCAGGCATGCCCTGCTGACCTCCCCAAAGCACTCCCCGAGAGGGGGCTAACCCACAAAGCCCGTGCCATGGTCCACTCAGCTCACCTGCGTCTCTGGCAGCAAACAGCTCCTTCGGGAAGATGAAATCTGAGACAAGGAAAACAGCAAGTTACACTACAGCTTCAGACCCATGGAGTTTGTGTGAGTCACACATCTTATCGGGGGCACCAATCTGTCCAACAGAGGTGGCCCTTACAAAGGTCTGTCTCAGCTTGGATGCAGATGCTGAAAACCAAGCAAAGCTGAAAATGGGTAATTTAGCTTGGCCCGGGGTTCACAGCACAGATCCAGCAGGTGCAGGAGAGGGAGGGAGTTGCATCAAAGTTAGTGATGGTCCTTCGCCCCAGTCCCACATCACACTGCATGCCTCCTCAGCCATGGAAATGTACAGGTGAAGTCAGACATCTCAGCATGATACATGGAATTATTTATGAAAGGTGATAAGAATTATGGACAGAAAGATTGTCTTCATCCAGACAAAGATGCCTGTGGTTAACTCCCCAAGGTAAGAGTACAATGGACCTTAAAAAAAATCAATAGACCAAAACTGTTATGTTGGAATTAAGGGGAATTTCTTGGAAGGTGAAGGAAAAGCAAAAGTGCTGAGGGAGATGGGCTAGACAGAAGAGCTGCCCATTCGACCTGCCTCTCCCCACCATCCAGGTCCCCAAAACAAGCCTTCACCAGCCTCACCCTGGATGCTGGGGGCATCTTGACCCCACCAGCCCAGCAAGGGCAGCCTCTCCAGGTCTGCCTAGCGCCCAGGGCAGGGGTCCTGCCAGGCAGCCCATCCGGCCCCATGGGCGCTGTTGCCGGGATCCCAGTGGGAGCCAGCAAGTGGGCGGGTATCCAGTGGGAGCCCTTGGCACAACATGTCTCTGCAGGCTGGTGTAGGTGCTGGTTGCCAGTGCCTGGGACTCCTGAAGCTGATTTTGCTAAGTGTATAAACATGCTATTAACTCACAACTCTTCCAAACAGGGTCTGGCAGGGTTTGGGATCAGTTCATCTGTTTTAAGGATTTTAAAAGGAACACCCTTGTCTTCTGTTTGTGGTGAGGGTAGGGGATTTCTGCCACCAGCAAACAGCCAAGGTTTTAATACGACCACTTTCTAAAGAGATGCAGGTGTAATTAAGTGGAAACATGGCTGCTGAGATGCTACAGCCAGGGACCGATGCAGCCATTAGGCAGCTTCTGCATTAGCAAGGCTACAGACACGATAGTGGTGGAGCTTTTCTTAGAGGTGCAGGCGAAAGAAGTGAGTGAGGGACAAAGAAATACCTCTCTGCCATTATCTTCTGAGCTTGTTACATGTGGTACATGGAGACAAAATGCTTGGAAAAAAAAAGCAGTACCCTTTGGTAGATGCTAAATTCTAGATACCAACAGGGAGATGAAGCTTAGTGACATTGCCCAGCTTTGCACCCAGCTCCAAGCACAAGCGACGCATCAAGGGAGAGGGAAAGAGGTTTCTGCTGCCATCCTTCCTGGGCACCCAGCCAGCAATGTCAGAAGAGGTGATAAGTGTATAAAATGGCTTAGAAATATATAATCATGGCAGTTTGGGGGTTGGTTTCAGTACAATTGAAATGAGTTTTAATTTCTTCACTTTGGTGAGATGGGGAGATTTAACTGTCATTCTTGTAACAGCTAATCAAACTGATCAGACAAGCTAGCAATCATGCAGACATCTACCCCAGCTCTTCCAAGAAGAATCTGAAAACCTTGAAAAGAAACCTTTTCATTGTTTCTGCTAAAATGAGGGTTTCACTTTTCTCACTTTTGTTCGTGAACCAGCATCCTCTTCTAAGTGCACCTAATTAATTATCAGCCTTGACAGGCAGTTGCCCAAAGTAAGAAAAGTCCATCCCAACCCCCTCCACAAAACTGTTTGTACAGGTCACAAGACAAGGAGGAAAGGCTGACGCGTGCGTTTTGATGCCACCCAGAGGTCATGCTGCAAACTGGTGTGATGAGACAGAGGCAACCGCTGCCTCAGGGTGCAGACCTTAAAAGGACATTTTGAAAATGAACCTTTACCGAACAGCAAAAATAAAGCAATCCTCCCTGAGAGGGAAGGAGGGGGAGTGAAAATGCTTAAAGGTGTGAAGATAGTTATGACACAGACATACAGCAACACGTACAAGCTGGAAGATGTGTACACCTCTCACCCTCTCAGATGCCCTGGCTATTCTCTGCCATGACCCAGCCCACTGGGCATCCCTTCTTTCCCTGTCTTCTGCTCTCCTCATCCCACTGTCTAACTCTTTTGCCCATGACACCTCTGAATTCACTGGGAAAGCTCTGCACTGCCTTTGCTCTCCTGAGCAGGGCAGACAGCTCAGTCTGGAACTCAAGAAGGCCAGGGATGCTACAAATTTGTTAGGTCTCGGAGGAGCTGACCAAGCCATTCATCATACCTACATGGGCACTGGGGATAGATTCTGCCATTTGCCTTTGACATGGAGTGCATCTAGGCTGTGTGGGTAGGGCCTGAGTACCTACACAGCCCTCAGGCAGAGATCTATCTGCATCTGCATGTTGTGTCTGAGGATAGGAGGGAGCACACAAAAGAGCTATGAAGATGCAACAAACTCACCAATGTGACTCCATCTCCACCCTCATGTTAGCCACATCATTGTTCCCAATGTTGTGAAGCCCCCAGACACCAAGGAACCTCTTCAGGCCCAGGGGTCTCCCCACTAAATATCTCCTTTATGTCAGCCAGTGCCCAGCTCTCACTGCCTGCACCTCCAGGAGCACATTTCTCCTCTCCCTTCCCTCATGTCCTCCTTATCCCACATCACCCTCCCTGACTCCATCCCCCTTTGCCCCCCACCTTCATGATGACACCACAGACAGGGAGGAGACCTAGCCTTGACAAAGCCCAGAGATCATTTCAGAAGGGCCCCTGGGGCTGAGGCCCCTGTCCGTGACACCAATTGGCTTTTCAGCATGCACACACCATCTCATGTCTGCAGTGCTTGGTGGGTGCTCTCCCACACTTGCTTGCACCAGCCAGCTACAGCAAAATCCCTCAGACTTTTGACAATGATTTATGGATGGTTTTCTCCTCTCCACCAAAGCAATTAGGAGCCTCTAACTCTTCACCAAGAGCATCTTTTGGTCTAAGGGTTTCTGTGGCTGCTGCAGTGCTCAGCAATTGTATCAAGACAGGGAAACACCTCTCCCTTCCCACACAGAATTTTGCATGTAATGGATGAAGACACAAGGCACAAGTAGCCACAAATCCAGGAAGAGAAGGTTGTAGTTTAGGTGGGGTCCAACTATTTTGGGCAACGCTTTGTACAGCAGGGTCCCCATTGCTGCCTGAAATTGTGGGTGCCACCACTGTTGGGTGAGGAGACAGGTCCAGATCAAGTTAGCAAAGCCAGTGCTGCCCACCTCTCCTTGGTCACAGGGTGACATCTGAGGGCAGAGCAGAAAGCTTCTGTTATTTCCTTGCTGCACACCTTACATGCCACTCCAGCAAGCTTTCCCAGATGGCCAGCTCCTGCAAACTGCCTTACAGCCTGTTGCCAGGTAGGAAAGGTGAAAGCCCTGTCATGGACTGCTGATGATCAACCTGTACCCAAAAAGTCTGCATTAGCTGTCGTCCGGTTCTCCATTGGGTGCAGTTAGTGACTGAGCAGCTGCTGAGCACTCAATTTGTGTGGGATGGAGGGTTTAACTCCCTCCTGCCTCCATTGCTCCTTGTGTGGAAGAGCTGACTGCCCTCCCCACCAGCATGGCAAAGGCAATGGGAGAGGCTGGTATTTACAAGTGTCCATGTGATGGTGGCACCTCAAGCTGTGGGATGAGCTCCTGAAACAAGTAGGCCTACTGTCCCACTGTTCCCTGCCTCTCCTCCCTGTGCTGCACAGCCTCCTTCTGCCCCTCCACAGACCCTGTCCCTCATGTCACCACCAGTCTTGCCCTTTCCTGTTTCAACACTGCCTTCATACCAGTCTCAACCTCAATGCTGGGAGAAGTGTGTGTAGGTGGGGGCAGAGTCACAACCTGTCCCCATGTGTCTTGAAGCAAGGTCTCGGGAATGATCAGGGCTGTGCACACCCAGTGTGCTCCAAAAGCACCCCCACCATAAAACAAGCCCCATGCTCACACACCAGCCTGGAGAGGAAGATGTTCACAGAGGAAGGAGAGGAATTAGAGAGACCCTTATTTTAACAGATGCTTATGAGTGTGAGCTGCTCCCAGAGGAGATGGGCCTTTGCTCTGCATGGGTTTGGAGCAACACCAAAACTGAAGAGACTTCAAACCCAGGGACAGGATGAGGTGGCTGTGGCTGCCAGTTTCTGCTGGCTGGATCCTGTCAGGCTCTGGACGCTGCCTGTCTCTAGAAGGAAGGGAAGCTGCCCCCCTCCACCACAGGCACATCCCAGGAGAAGGCACATATCATCCCCTTCTTTGGCTGGGTGCAGAAGGCTGGCCCAGCAAACATCACCTTTGATGTCACAGCTGGAAAGAACCAGGCCAGCCCCCTTGCAGCTTCTTTCCTTGTCTTGGCCTTCCTGAAAGTGCCGAGAGGGTGAAAATTTTAATGCGATTAGTCCTGTCCTGTCAAACTGCTGATGTGATGTGGGGCTGGGCAGTTAGTGCAGCCACCATCACAAGGAGAAGAGAGAGGAAAAGGAGGGGATAGAAGATGCTGAGCATTTATGGCTCATGCCCACAAAGAGTGGGGGCACTTAGGAAGGAGTGACAGTTTGTGGTGTAAATTGCATTATCTAATAGCTGTTAATTAGTTCCTGAATCATGGCACCAGTTTACAGCTAGTGAAGGGTTGTTCTGGTTGACAGATTCACACCCCTCAGAGAGCAAAAACAGAGTTCCTAGATACTGTCAAGAGGCACCTTAGAAATACAATATACAGGAGAGGACCAAGGGGAGGTCCTGTGCCTGGCAGGGTGGGTTGGTGTCAGGCTACTTCTGTGCCTCTGCATCGAGAGCGATGAAAGTAATAAACAACCAGGAAAACAGAAAGGAGATGAGGGGGCAGATGTTGTGTTAAAATGGCAGGCCTCCCTCCGCCCTCCTGGCTCCAGCTGGTGGCTGTGCTTTCACCCCTGGCACAGCAAGGGTTGTTGGACCTCTGAAGTAGTTATCCTGCTCCAGGGGAGATCTGAGCCACCATAGCACATAGTTTCTTGTCAATAACATATGGGGTGGTTCTGGGCATTTTATTTTTCCATTGAATAATTTATTCTCTTTCTTCCTCTGCTATTCAACTGGCCCTCATGAGGCAAAGCAAATGCCTCCATCCCCACAAGCGAGCTCAGTGGCACAGGCGCAGCCAGCTTTCAGGGGGAGGCAACAGGGCCAGAGAATACCCCTGTGCCTGACGTGTTTGTGCATCAGGTTTTGAAAATTCACTATGTCTGGGCCCAGAAGGCACTGTTGCAGTTGTGTAACCTCGCCACCCGGCCCATGGAAGACAGGAGCTCCCCTGCCTTCGCTGCTGCTTGTAACTATGTGGTTATTGCTGTGTTTCAGGGCAAAACAGGCACCGCATCCAAGGTGGCATGCACTTGGCTGTGAGAAGCCCTTGCAAGTTAGAGCCATGGCCTGTGAGCCACTCATGTAGGTAGCACCCAGCCCATCAGGTTCACCAGCATCTTACAGCTGGCCCAGTTGCACCACCTGCCCAAAACGGCCCTCCAGCTCTTGTCTGTATCCCTAATGTGCCCTGTATCACACACAGCCATCTATCCACAGCATTACCAGACAAGAAGCAAGCCTGCTAATAAGTGTTTTTAAAATAGTGATTGAAAATCACTCCTATAAATAGCCTACCAGCACACTGGTCACTCTGACAATTAATTAACCATCTGTCACTCAATTATTAGGCCAAATAAATAACCTATCAGTGAAAGGCTACTCACAAGTGTGCATGGCGAATGCCATGCAAGGCAAAGTCCAGCCTTACCCGGCAGTGCCCAGCCTGCAGCTCCCAGGCACCGGCGGATCCCCAGCAGCTCCCACATCTGCACTGGCTCCGATGGGTAACATCACGGGGGGCGAAGGCTCACCACAGCAGCATCCCACAGCGGGGCCGAGGGAGACACAGTGCCTGCCCCCGAGTTCCCTCTACCTTGACCACGCCAGGGCTGCAGCTCCCAGCTGCTGGCAGAGCTCAGCCCATGCTGCTGAGCCAGGAAGGTGCTGGGCTTCCAGCTGAGCCTGGGCTGGAGACACACTTCTCCCCTCCCATCCACTGCATTAATGCTCTCTGCCTCAGAGAGATGCTCACGTTCTTTTATATGCCTGGGCTGGAGGTTTAACAGAACCCAGCTGTTTCAAGGCAGCGCAACAGAAATAACCCTGCAGCTACAGGTCCCACTGCCAGGAAGGGCTTTGGGATCAGCCAGCAGAGGGGAAGGAGGGAGAGAGAGAGGATTACAGCAACAAGTGACTGCCTGGATTAGCTGGGCCCTCCCCTGGGAGAGGTAAGTGGCTGGGAGCAGATGCCTGTGGGAGAGACAGTGGTGAAGGAAGGACTGGGGGATAGAGGGCCAGGAGGTGTGAGACCCCAGACCTGTTTGCTTAGAAAAGCAGCTCCCCCCGCCCAAGGGACAGGCCTTGCCTGGGGACAGCAAGGGGGAAGGACTCAGCCCCATTTTGGGGAAGCCCCCTCACCCTGCCATTGCCCCACACAGCCATGGTCGCCCACACCAGGTCCCCACCACCTGGGCATCAGATCCCTCAGCCCCATCCCAGGAGCCAGGGCTAGTGCTGAATAAGGCAGGGGCTGGCCTCCATGCAGAGACCCCCAGCACTCTGCAGTCACCCTCTGTCCCACCAGTGTCCCCATGAGCCATAGGGTGGGGATGCAGCTCAGAAAGTCAGGGATGCAGTGTTGCTCTGGCAGAGCATCAGTGTCAGGAGGGCAGGGAGAATGTTTCTCTCTAGCTCGTCCCAGAGCTGAGGCACTGCAGGGAGCAAACACTGAGCTGCTCATCTGAAATTTTAAAGACCTGATGAAGGAAATGAGAGCCCCTTGCCCCATGGAGCAGGGTGAGGCTCCATGGGGCTTTGAGAGGATGAATGAACCAGCTGAGCAATGGGTGAGAGAAAAGAGAGCTGATGCCCTGAGCCAAGCACAGAAAATCAAGCAAGAGCAAGGACCCTGCTGGATGTATGTGTATATGAGAGAGGAGAGCCCTAGTCCTGGGGACAGATAGCAGACGGGTATCTTTGAGGTGCTAATGAAAAAGGAATGAAAATATGAGACCCCACTTGGCCACAAGACTTGCCAGATGGTTTGGAGTTGAAGGTGATGCCTGAGTGAAGGGACAGAGTGAAGGAGAGGAGCTGCAGCAGAAGGTGGGCAGTAGAGCCTAGGGCATGGACAAACAGAATGGGAAGTGTGGGTGCCAGGGGAGGAGAGCAGGTAGGAAATCCCCATCCCTAGTGACAACAGAAGAGGGGAGGAATGGAGAGGAAGGAGGTGGGAATAGTTTCAGGCTGCCAGTGACTGATTATGTATCTCCCCTGCAGAAAAGCCCTAAGAAAGTCTTCTGAGAAGGAGAGACCTCACACAGAGACATTGCCTGCAAATCTCTCCCCGCTGCCTTCCCTGGAGACTCCCACCAACTCCTGGCTGGATAGAGCAGGAGCCGTGCTGGGGCTGGAAACTTTTGTGGGCTGCAGCTCTCTGGCTCAGGCACCCCCCTCATGGTAGGATGGTGGTCCCCAGCCTGTTCTGGCCCCACACTAACATCGCAGGCAACGATCCTCAGCACTGGGTTGGGGTTTTAGCCACCTCATCGTCCGTGACTTCATGAGCTGAGCATCACTATGGGCCTTGGTGGGTGACGTGACCTCTGTGAGCATTGTAGAAACCACTGTGCTAGGCACTGCTTCTGAGTGCTGAAGAAAGACAGGCTCAAGGCCAGGCAACTCACACCTCTTGCCAGGCAAAGGCTGATGCCTGAACGGTTTCGTTGCTCTTCACTCCTCTCTGCACACAGGCATGCACTTTTTTGGCTTTAGCTGGGACTGTACATGATGTAACTCCCAGCAGAGCAAGGATCCAAACTAACCCAGAGGCACTAGAGAAGCTCCTTCCCATCTCAGTCATGCAAAGATCCTTCCAGAATCTGTGTCCCTTCTCGGCAGAGCCAGCGCACCACACTGCCTGGGACTTGGGAGCTAACATCAACACTGGGAGGGTCTACAAGTGAGGGGCCAGCAAAGCACGGCGCCATGCGTGCCCCTGGAGAGCTGCCCTGTGACCTGGAGCGGATGTGAGGGACTGGGACACTATGTTTGCAGAGTGATGTTTTCAGACCTCAGTGTTGCACAAGTGGAGCTCTGAGTTTCCCATAGATGAATAAATTTAATTCTGCTTAAAGAGCCTAAAGATATTAACCCATTAACTGGCCAATGCAAACCAACTTCACCATGAATCTTAAACCTGCAGATGACACTTCACCTCCAGCTGAGGTACCTGGTGCCAGCCCCTGCTACCCCCTCTGCTATATATAGCAAGGTGCTATATATAAAATACACTAGATTTAATAGCAGTTGTGGTACCAGAGGGGCTGTTCCTCTGCCTGGCTTTCTTGGCTAGAGGTGCACAGTCAGCCTTGATAACTCGGTAATGCAGTGATAGCTCTGGCTGAGCCTGCTTCACATGAGGAGCTCCATGCTCTACACTGAGTCCTGCGTTTGAAGGACAAACTTCCCAGCTGCTGCCCTTCCTACATCAGCTGACCTAGGATGAAACTCCTCTTTGAGGCTCTTGAATACAAGTAAACAGCGCTGTGGTTCCCCGTGTCCTCTCCAGCTCTCTGAGTCACAGAAACAGCGCCTGGGGTGGGAGAGGTTCTTCTGCAGCTTCACATCTCAGTCTGCCTAGCCCTGGTGCAGGGGGGTGGGAAGGGTACAGGGCACTAGGGCCTCTCTGCCACTGTCTCATGCACCGAGTGTGACTGCAGCTCACATTGCACAGGACCTAAAGGGGTGATGGGAACAGGGTCACATTAAGGCAGAAGAGCCGGTGCCACTCCCACAGCTCTGATTTGCAGGACTTCCAGAAATGGTTTTGGGGATTGTCAGAGGGATAAGGCTCTGTGCCTACAGCCATTGCATTTATAGGCTTGAACAGATTGGTGCTGTTAATTTTCTCAGCAAACTTACATCATGAAAGGTATAAAGTGAGCCTTTGTTGGAGTTCCTCCTCCGTGCTGTGCAGCCTCAGGGCTAAAGGCATCTCTGGAGGGTCCCGGGAGGAGCCCTGGGGCAAAGGTGCAAGCAGCTGTGCCCAGCACGCAAGGGGTTGGGCTGGGGAGCATCTCCAGCAGAGCCTCATTTGCTCATTCTTATTGTGTCAGGGGACTCAGAGTCTGAAGACAGGTCAAGTGATGTTGTCCTGGCACAGAGTCAAGTCCCAAGAGGACCAGTGCATTGATCCACAGGGAAGGTGGGATAGATGCCAATACATACACGGAGTGAGGACACCCAGGTGTCTCTAGTGGGGGGGACAAGGACTGGTAGTGTGTCTGCTGCTAAAACTCTAAGCATCAGGGTGGGGATCCATAGATGAGACACCTTGTCCTGTGCTCCTGCACCAGAGAAATACTGGTGTAGTGGGCCAGCCTGACCCACGCTGAGGAACACTTGCTCAAGATTCATTTCTCCAGGAAGTTCCTAACTCCTTGAAGCTTCAGTAAATGAATTGGTCTGAATATAGGGCAAGGGTTCAACATAGTATGTTCAAGGGTCTGGAGCAGCAAGACTTTGCTCTGCCTAGAGGGCTAAAGGGGTGTTGTGGTGGGTAGTGCTCCCAGGAACAGTCAAGGCTGGCACAGTCCTCCACTTGGCTATGAGCTAGACAACAGACACTCATTAAGATCCTCACTGCCTGGCCTACTGGGGTCCTGGGCAGGAAAGCACATGAGTCTTCATAGAAACTGGTGTCTGTTTTCTGACTGGTCACCACAATCCTTCAGATGATGGCTCCAATCACCAGCTTGAAGAGGCTTAAATACTGCCTGGGTGTGGAGCCCTGCCTTACCACTGGCACCTGACACATTCATGGTGGGTGCTGGTGCTCAGGCAGGCTAAAGTGCAGTCAGCAGGGGATGCTGGGATAAGATTGAAGAGAGGATAGGAAATAGATGGGAATGATCTAGTCCAAAACTTCTACTTTTTCACTGTGCCAGGCCCCATACTCTCATATCACCCTGAAACACGTCCTTTAAATACACGGTTTTAGAGCCAGCCCAGAATGGATGCTGAAATGCAAAGCAAACCTCCCGCCGTGGCTTTCTGGAGAGCAACAAGGGCATAGACCTGTGTCAGGCTAAGCAGCAACTGGCTCAGGAACAATGCCCACTTCTCCAGAAGATGCACATCAAAGCCCTGATTTAGCGTGCCAAGGAGAAGGGGTCAGTTTGTGCACATGAAACTCTTGCTGCGTGTCAGTGCATGCAGAAAGAGGAGCTGTGTTTGTGCAGAAAGCAGAAGCCCCTTGAAAACAGCCTCCATTTCCCTCCCTTATCACTCCTGCTCTCCCCACTGCCTTTGCAGAGCTGCATCTGCCACCTCGGCTGGGCACTCACCAAACCTCTTCACCTCTGTGGCTGCTGCTGGTCAGGTCTCAGGGGGCAGGCAGAGAAGGGCTCGTGCAAAGGTGTGCTAGAGACTGCTCTTCATCAGCCGCTCCTCCTGGTCTAACTATTTTTATTTCCTATATTTGTCTTTTTTCTTTC
>VWZF01005392.1:263112-470782 GCA_013396755.1 Sclerurus mexicanus | reverse complement strand
GGAGATGTTTGTCATTTTAATTTAAAAAAACAAAACAACAAAACCCCAGCCATGACAAAACCTGACATCAATAGGATGCTCGTGGGGACAGTTAAAAGAGAAAAACCATGCTCCTTCTGCAAACTCAGAGTAATTGGATCACAGCATTAATTAATCATTTCAGTTCATTTCTCTTCTATGAAAGAAAACAGACTGACCCACTGAGGGTATGCCCCTTGTGTGAATAAACAAACTACTTTTACTGGTAGCCCTCTTCCTCCTTCTCCAGCCAGCTTTCCTNGCTGTGCCCAGCACGCAAGGGGTTGGGCTGGGGAGCATCTCCAGCAGAGCCTCATTTGCTCATGCTTATTGTGTCAGGGGACTCAGAGTCTGAAGACAGGTCAAGTGATGTTGTCCTGGCACAGAGTCAAGTCCCAAGAGGACCAGTGCATTGATCCACAGGGAAGGTGGGATAGATGCCAATACATACACGGAGTGAGGACACCCAGGTGTCTCTAGTGGGGGGGACAAGGACTGGTAGTGTGTCTGCTGCTAAAACTCTAAGCATCAGGGTGGGGATCCATAGATGAGACACCTTGTCCTGTGCTCCTGCACCAGAGAAATACTGGTGTAGTGGGCCAGCCTGACCCACGCTGAGGAACACTTGCTCAAGATTCATTTCTCCAGGAAGTTCCTAACTCCTTGAAGCTTCAGTAAATGAATTGGTCTGAATATAGGGCAAGGGTTCAACATAGTATGTTCAAGGGTCTGGAGCAGCAAGACTTTGCTCTGCCTAGAGGGCTAAAGGGGTGTTGTGGTGGGTAGTGCTCCCAGGAACAGTCAAGGCTGGCACAGTCCTCCACTTGGCTATGAGCTAGACAACAGACACTCATTAAGATCCTCACTGCCTGGCCTACTGGGGTCCTGGGCAGGAAAGCACATGAGTCTTCATAGAAACTGGTGTCTGTTTTCTGACTGGTCACCACAATCCTTCAGATGATGGCTCCAATCACCAGCTTGAAGAGGCTTAAATACTGCCTGGGTGTGGAGCCCTGCCTTACCACTGGCACCTGACACATTCATGGTGGGTGCTGGTGCTCAGGCAGGCTAAAGTGCAGTCAGCAGGGGATGCTGGGATAAGATTGAAGAGAGGATAGGAAATAGATGGGAATGATCTAGTCCAAAACTTCTACTTTTTCACTGTGCCAGGCCCCATACTCTCATATCACCCTGAAACACGTCCTTTAAATACACGGTTTTAGAGCCAGCCCAGAATGGATGCTGAAATGCAAAGCAAACCTCCCGCCGTGGCTTTCTGGAGAGCAACAAGGGCATAGACCTGTGTCAGGCTAAGCAGCAACTGGCTCAGGAACAATGCCCACTTCTCCAGAAGATGCACATCAAAGCCCTGATTTAGCGTGCCAAGGAGAAGGGGTCAGTTTGTGCACATGAAACTCTTGCTGCGTGTCAGTGCATGCAGAAAGAGGAGCTGTGTTTGTGCAGAAAGCAGAAGCCCCTTGAAAACAGCCTCCATTTCCCTCCCTTATCACTCCTGCTCTCCCCACTGCCTTTGCAGAGCTGCATCTGCCACCTCGGCTGGGCACTCACCAAACCTCTTCACCTCTGTGGCTGCTGCTGGTCAGGTCTCAGGGGGCAGGCAGAGAAGGGCTCGTGCAAANCGCTCCCAGATGTGTCGCCCCCAAATGCGCCGCCCCCAGATGTGCGCCCCCTTCGCCGACCCGCAGACCCCACCGTGGCGGGGAAAAACAAAACAACAAAACCCCAGCCATGACAAAACCTGACATCAATAGGATGCTCGTGGGGACAGTTAAAAGAGAAAAACCATGCTCCTTCTGCAAACTCAGAGTAATTGGATCACAGCATTAATTAATCATTTCAGTTCATTTCTCTTCTATGAAAGAAAACAGACTGACCCACTGAGGGTATGCCCCTTGTGTGAATAAACAAACTACTTTTACTGGTAGCCCTCTTCCTCCTTCTCCAGCCAGCTTTCCTCTGCCCACTCACGAAGTCACTCCCAGGGCTGCCGCTGCTCCATCCAGCAGACCTGAAGATGCTGCCACCTCTGAGCAAGAGGACATTGGCTTGGGTCCCACAGCAACTGGGGGCTACTGCACACACCTGCTCCCATCCCCATCTTCCCCATCCAGGGCTCTGACTGATGACCATCAACCCAGCCAAAGGGTGAACCAGAGATGGGTCGCTGATTCTTAGGATCTCCACTGGATGCCCTGCTCTTTTTTGGGATGTCTCATGGGGGCCTAGTCCAGGCTGGAGCACAGCAGCAGGTGCTCAGATCACTCAGTCAGAGTGGTAGGAAGCAGGAGGTGATGTCCACCACTAATGACAGCGAAAAGCACCTTGCTGTCACCTGTGATTTCAACATGCACAGTGTCTCTGGTGTTCTTTTACCAAAAGCCTGGCTCTAGGATCCTGGCATTTGAGTATTTTCATAGGCACTGCCAGCATCAACAAGCCACTCAACTGCATTGGTACCAACCCTTTCAGCCCCCCTGCTCATTCTGCAAGTTGTGGCAGGAGAATCCTGGCCACTCTTGGAGGTCACTTGAGGCACTTGTGACAAAGCAGGGAGCCTCCAAATGCCAAAGCAGACCCCAATTACCAGCAGGGCACAGGGGAACACTAGTTGCTCCTCAAGTTGGGAAGTATCTCCCTAGCCTTGGGCTTCACAACGACCAGCTAGAAAAATCTGTTCAGAGCACAGCCAGACGGGTTGAAAGCAGGTCAGAACAGAAGCCACTGTTGCTTTTATTTTTAAAAATTACAAGAATTGTTTACTGATTTGAAGCCAATGACATTATTTCAGGAAGAAAGAAGGGTGTGGCTGCCTGACCCATCTCCATGATGGGCCAAGTGAGAACATGGTGCAGCTCTGTCATTACCAGAAGTGAGGGTGCACCAGGGCCAGAAAGGCCCAAAGGGAAGATGGGATCCACACCAAGGGAGAGAGGGGACAAGATCTGTCTCCTTTGCAATGCCCAAGCTGGCAAAGGGCTCTGCAGAGAGAGGGAAAACTTCTGCCTAGTCATGTCCTGGGAGGTGGCTACAAGGGCCAGATGGGTTTGTACAGCATGGGGACAAAGCATCCAAAAGATCTGGGATTGTGTCCCTGCTGGGATTCTTGTTGGAATAGTGATGGAAGCAAAGAAAGCATGCAGGTAGTTTCTTGCCCAGAAATATCTCCTTCCCAGAGAAGGCACCAGGGGAGCAAATAACCCCCATCCTGGGTTTCCTGCTTAGAGGGGTGGCTGCCCCGGGGATTCAGGCTCCTCATGTACTCGACTCAGGGTGCTGAGAGAGCTGTTTCCTGGGTGACAGGAGAGACCCGAGGTTCCAACGAGAGAGCCCGGGACAGTGTTGGTTCAGATAGGAGTAGGGAAAGGGGGTGCCAGCCATCACTCCGGTGCCCTGTCAGGACCGCACGGCTCCACACATCCCAGGGCGGCAAACCAATGCAGGGACCCCGACCCCCAGGGCAGCCCGGGGTTCCCGGAGAGACGCGGAGAGGTGGGAAAGTTGGCAGAGAGACACCTCTCCCCATTCCTGGGGCGACCGGGCGCCTCGTCCCCCGGGGGCGCGCAGTGCCCTCCCCATGCACCCTGAAGCCATGCGGGCACCCCGCGGCAGGGACTCTCCGGAGGATGCCCCGCGCCCGCCCCGCGCCCCCGAAAGCGCCAAAAGGAAGGGAGAGGGCTGTTTGTTTTGGGGTTTGGTGTGTTTTGCNACCCGCGGCCAATCCCCACGGCGTCGTTCCCCTCCTGTGCCAGATGTGGCCTCCCGTCCCCTCAGGCCAGATGTTGTGCGGGAGCGCTCCTGCAGCACCGCGGACAGCGCTCCGCCGACCGCCCGCTCCCGCCGCAGGGTTCTGGCCCCTGCTGCCCCCCGCACCCTGCGGCGCGGAAAAGCCCCGCTGCGCTGTAGCCGGCAGCGCCGGGAGCACCCGCGTCCCGCGGCGGGAGACAGCGAGGGGCCGGGAGGGACGGAGCGGGGTCCGGCACAGCTCGGGCAAAGGGAGTCCTCGACGAGCTGCCCGGTCCCCAAAATACAGCCCCGGCACACACGTCTGCAAACTCGAGAGGCTCGGTGAACTCTGCCGGGATTGTCACTAAAGCTCGGGATTGCGGTGTTCGCTCAGAACGAAAACCTCATCAGGCAGTTCCACAAACAATTGTCTGTCCCACAGGTTTGGCTTTCTGCTTTCCTTGTAGTAATGAGAAAGCGTCAAAGAAGAAACAAAGGGGAAAAAATAATCTGTTTTCCCTTCTCTGTACACCTTCACCCTTCCCTCTGCTTACACTTAGAGCAACTCTCACCCACCCTCTGCCTCTCACTTGTACTGTCTCACAGATACACACACACGAGTGTCACTTCCCCATATGCTCCACTCTCACACATACATGCATAAATACATATAAACAGATAAATGCCCCACTTTATCCCTATTTTGAAGTGATTACAGTCTCAGACTAGTTCCTACCATCCACTCCTTCAACTCCTCACCCTCTTCTCTTACTTCTTTTGCTCTGGGAGGTAGCACTTAACTGAAGTCCAGTGTTTCGTGTCAGTTTTTCATCTATAGTGTTAGCCAGATGTGCCCAGTTCACAGATTGGACCTCTCTATTCCCAAGATCCTGTAAACTGGTATCTTCTCCCTGAAGATGAAGACACATTTCTGAATTCCAGCAGAGAGAATATCGTTAAGATAATTCAGACAATTTTCTCTGATGACACATCTCCAGCTCCAGGTGCTTCTTTGCACCCTGAAAAGGTTAAAACCTTTTGGCTTTTGCATTTGCTGCTGCCTTTGCACACCAAGAGGCCCCTGCCACAGCAGTGAGGCAGACACATCACCTTTATTTTGGTCACCCAAGGCCACATTCTGGCATTTTTTTAGTGAGTTCAGTCAACTGGCATTCATTTTCTTTCCTGCCTTCTTTGAGGAGCAAGAAGACAACAAAGCTTTCCTGGTGTCAGCTGGTGTGGAGCCATGCAATTGCACTGAGCGCAATGAAGCTTCACTGACTTTTTTCAGCTTAACATCTGCCCACACTGTTTTTGCAGTCACTGACCAAAACATGTCAGACTTCAGCCAGTTAATTTGAGCCTTGCCCCAAAGCCCTAACCTAAGATAAATACCACCCTCTGATCCTTCTCCTTTCCTCCTAAAAAAAGTTTATGTGAATAAACCTTTGTTACGCTCTGGGTGAACTCATCAGACTGAGGAAATATTTGCTTCAAAGACAATTTGATTGCACTGTGGTTGTGTTATTTGATTGGACTCTTGTTTCAAACTACAAGTCCCCATGGATAGACAAAAGACTGTAATGAACAGTGAGAAGTCTTCTTCCAAAGCTCATCAGTCACAGCGATAAAAATGTGTAACCAAATTGAATACAAAACTTTTCAACAGTGTAACTCTTAGCCTAGCTTTATGCACTCATTAGTCAAAAGCAGAGTTTCTGAAAGCCCAAACTCCCATACATATTACAATTAAAGACAGCACTTGCTTCCCTTGGTTTGACATATTCACATATCTCCTGCTTGTGGGATGCCAGTGAGTTTCACCAGCCCTCCTTGTTGTCACCAAAGTGACATCATCTTCCTTCTTAGGCTATGCTGGCACTGGTCACTAAAAACAGTAAATCCACTCCAGAATCTGACAGGAGGGACTTGTGGTTTTTCCATGGAAGAAGCCAAAGGCTAACTTCATGTTCAGTGGCCCAAGTCAAATTAATGGCCTTCCTTACTCTCTTTTGAGATTAAGACCTGTGACGGTCTGAGACTTCTGCCATCCTGCTTGACTGACACAGCTTGGTCTGGGGGAGTAAAACTCAGATCCCACCACCTTGTAGGGACCTTGGATACTCCGAGAGCTGGCCATTCCGCACATCTCTTTTTTTTTTTTCTTCATCACTGTATTTCCAGCCTCTATTTTTGGATGGCTTTGTCTTTTTTCTTTTTCTTTTTAGCCATGCTGTGCTGTGCCTGATGTCTAATCAGCAATTGCTACTCTTCCATTATCAGCTGGCAATGCTCCATCACGCTTCCCCATATCAAAAATTGCCCTCACACCAAAACACCACGAACACCTAGAAACAGACAAAGCCACTCCTCTCACCTCTGTCTCTGAAGTGGGAGATGCAGAGGCCACTGGCAGGTGACCATCTTGACACTCCACCTTGGCTTGTGACAGTTCTCATCCACAGCAATCCCAAGGCAGAGTGGTTACACCACTGAGCAGGTGCTCAGGAGATGGATATGTTTGAAGAGCAGAAAAGGCAGTTATGGATCTTTTAGTCTGGCTTCCCGCACGAGGTCAGGAACATCCACCCGTTATCCCTGGTGGATTCCTAGTGACTGTACCCACACACACAACTGCCTTGGCAGCAGCCAGCACCAGCTGCTGGCACGCGAACTAATGCCAGGCTGTGGCTGCTGGGGGACTTATGGGATTTGCCCCTGCAGCCTCACACTCATGGCAGGGACTCTGCAAGTAAAGAAGCAGTTATCATCCATCCCTGCATCCCATGGGGCATGTACCTGTTCAGACACAAGTCTCTAGCACTGGATGCTGCTGGGGACAAGCCTGCTCACAATCAGTTTTGGCCAGGCTTCCCTCTCCCTCCACAAGCACTCCCCTAGCCTGACAGTCCCTGCCAGTCTCCAGCAAAAACATCTGGCCCAAGCCTGTCCTCCCATCGTGCTCATAGAGAGATGCACTACTGCATATGTTCAGGTGCTTCCTCTCCTTTCTGTCCTTCTTCAAAGCACTGAGGTTTCCTTTCTACCTCACACACCCTTTCATGCTCCACTTCCCTCCCTCTGGCACCAGATCCCTTTACCCCCAGGTGGATTCAGATTGCCTCTCCCAGCACAGTGCATGCAGCCAGTCCTCCTCCCTCCGACAGACTTACTCCCACAAACTTGCTGAACCCATCTACATGGCTTTAATATTCATAAAAGTCAACCCTAGTCTAAAGAAAATGTGGTTGATGATGAAAGTATTTACATTGCAAATCACTTTTAATAGTCCTCTAGTAGTCAGCCTGGTGATAAACGCTAATCCATCTATCAGCTCAAAAACAAAACAAACCATCTCAGAAGGGGAGAGTCAGAGAGAGAAAAAGCAGCCGATGACAGGGAGAAGGGCTCAGCCCTCTGCAGCATCACTCTGCTGAGGGAAACGGGTGCGAAGGCTTCACTCAGCAGTTGGTGAGAACAGTGAAGTGTCACACCGGGAGCAGGAGCAGCTGTTCTGCCTGCTCTTGGCCAAGCAAGGAGACACAGGGTGGAGGAGGAGCCCCCGGGCACGCAGTCCCTTCACTCACTGGCATGGAGCTGGCATTGCCTGGCAGGACAGAGCTGTCTAAATGCCAGGACAGTAACTCAGTCTTCCTGCCTGTGCCCAGGGCTGCAGGTGACAGGGCAATGTCACTTGGGGGTGGGCTCTTGCCCTGTGTGTGCTGGCAAGTGAAACATAGCCCACAGGGGACATGGATCGTTCCCCTGGGCCAGGATCATCCCCGTGGGAGATGGGAGAGATGAGAGCACCTGGTGGTCATGTGCCTTTTTCCTAATAGTTTGCCTAAGGCCACAGGAGGGCATATTTGTAATGGGGTTTGGGACAGTTTAAAAGGTCCTAAATAAATATCACCCCCAGGCCACATTTACCTGGAGCCTTCTACAACTGTTCTTCCAGCTGAGGAGGCACAGGATGGCATGTGCATAAGTCCTCTTCCCCATCAAGCACCATCCCCAGGGAAACAGCTTTTCCCCCTCACCCCAGCTGTCCCCAGGGCAGCACCAGGCACATAAGGCCCCGCAAATGTTTGGACATGAGCTCTGTGGGAGGACACTCACTTATGGATGTGAGGTGAGCCAGATCCCAAATCATGCTGGGACAAAACCACTCTGCAGAGAGCAACCGATACTGTGGGGCAGCAGGGCAGGAGGACTAGCAGGCTCAAGGTGGAGCAGGGCTGCTCCAGCCTTCCCAAGAGAGGAGGTGACTGAAGGTACCCAGCCATGCTCCACTACCTCAGCCAGGCCCCCAGGAGTTATCCGCAGCCACATCTTCTCATGCTTCATGGCATGCCTTAACTGGAGACAGAGGAACAAAATACCAATGCTGAACTCGAATTAGGCACATCACTTAGTGCTCAGCTGTTTCCCAGCCTCCCAGGCTGCTTGCAGAGACAGGGTAATGAAAGATTCTTTCATTATTTGGAAAATGTCATTTTTAGCACCAATGAAGGATGCCAGAGCCACAGCCCTGGGGAGCGGGTGACTATGTTTAGCCAAGCAGCAGGTGTGGCCCCAGTGGCTGGGGTGACAATGGTACCAGCAGCTCCCACTCACCCTGGGGTCCCTGGCAGGACACAGCCAGGAAAGTCACTCTGGCCCCTGCAAGTAAGCCAGGTGAGCATGAAAAAGAGTTGTGACATATAGAAAGCCATCCTCCCATACCTGGCTGGTTCACAGCCTTGAAATTCACACCAGTCCATGAGCTCATGAGCATCTTTGAAACACCAGTGGGAGCACCAGGCACTTGTGCTCTCAGCTTGACTGCAAATATTGGTGCCCAAAATGAAGTGAAGGGGTATGGCTGGCAAAACAGACTTATGTCACCTGATGCTAGCCCTTGGAAAGCTGGCTGTTAGGCACTGCCAGTTGCTCAGGCTCACAAAAGCAGAAGGGCAGGCACAGCCTATGCCCACTGCGGCACCTCTGGAGAGAGTTAAACACAACAGCCTGCACCCAGCCTGGTGCACTGCAATCTCTTCAGTCAATAATCATCTGCTTTTTGTGTTTTAAAAGATTGCTGCTGCTATTTTAAGGTTGTGCTCAGTTTTTTCACATTTGCCATATAAGCATGACTTCAAATACTTCAATATAATTGTTTTGTTGCAGTCCCCACTCTCGCAACTCTTATTTGCTTTCTGGATAATGGAAGGGGGAAAGTGCTTCTGAATCACTTATACCTATTATACCAAAAAAAAAAAAAAAAAAAAAGAGGAAAAAAGAGTGGGAATGTAAGCTTGCGCTGTTCCCCTGCCATTTCCCACGCGACACAGAAGACAGCACATCTTCCCCGTGACCACTGTGCCCGTGGGTTGGGTCTAGCCTACGGAGCCAGGCAGTGTGCAGGGAACCCGTGCCTGCCTGCAGTTGCCTGCTGCTGGCAGCCAGCTGTGTGCTCTCTAGGATCCTCCCCGAGGCACTGTCCCACACAGCTTGATGCCTGGCCATCAGGGAAAAAGCAACCAGGGGATCAAGCCCCTTTAAAAGATTAGTCTAATTGGTTTATTTTCTAATTCACTACTTCATTAATTCATGAATTCACTAACCCACATGCTTGCTTACACAGCAGTTCCTGCGCTGGCAGTTGAGTTCCCTCCCTGGCACTGCACGGGGTCCCCAGCAGCCCAGTGGTCAGTGCAATAGCCCAGCTGCTGCTGCTTCCCCTCCAAAGACTTTTGGGTTCAGCTGTCCTGTCGACACTTTCCAGCTCAGGAGTCTGGTCCATACCATTTCTGTAAGCTGGTGGTTTCTGCAGAAGGTGCCAGAGACTGTTGCAGAGCAGCAAGAGAGGAAGGCTGCAGGAGACACTGGACTACAGGTGTTGAAGCCCCTAACCTTGGCAAGCCTCCATGGAGCTGGGATCACCTTTGGTAGATGTAGCCACTCACTGGAGGAGAAACTCATCCCAGATGAGGAGATAAGCCCCAGCCCCACATGGGCACTGAACCACACAGCCCAGCTGCCTCGTGCCTTGCCAGCCTCCCTGCGCTGGGGCACTGAGGCAAACCCAAGTCTCTCTGGGGGTTTTCCTGCAGCCCCCAAGGCTTCTCCACTGCAGGGGCAGAGAGACAGCAGCCCTGCAGCGCAATCACTGCCATCAGATTTAATTCACTGAGTGGCTCGGCAGAGCCTGCCTTCTAATACACGTGCACTCAAATAAATATCTGCTTTAAATGCACCCCCTGTTTTAAATGTATCTTAAAAAAGTGTGTTTTCCTCCGTTTGAGGTAATTGCTGGCACTGCTGGAGGACAAAGAGCTCTGTGTGTGTGAGTCTCACTTCAGGCAGCTCAGCTCAGATCCCCATTTGGACTTATGCTCCCCACAGACATACTTACCTCACATAGAGCACCCACCAATGTTAATGCTATCTACAGTGTCCTTCATAGGGAAGAAAACCAGGAGGAACATAGCGAGTGTGCAAAATTCACAGCAGGTAAAAAACACTCAGCAATTGCTGTGTCAAGAAAACAATTAACACAGCCAGTACAAAGTAGATTGTTCCCTTCCCAAGACAGATGCTGCCCCTGCCCTGCACCTCCCTGCACTTTGCCCAGCCGTGGGGCTGCCTCAGGGCAGGGACAAGGTTGAGAGTTATTTGCCTTCATCCCATGGGCAGCCCCCCATCATTCACACCTCCCACATGTGAGGCTGCCCCTGCTCTCAGTCTGGCTCCCCGGTTTCTGCCCACTGAAGTTCACCCTGGGAAGAAGTGTTCAGCATGGGCTGGCAATGGGTACCGAGCTGTAGGGATGAAGGCAGCCTGCTCTCATTGGGGTCTTCCACTCCTCCCTGAGTCTGTACACCCCATCCAGGCCCAGAACTTGCCAAGGAGACTCAACAACTCCAAGCCAAGCCAAGAACCTGGCTGAAATCTTTTGTTATGGCAAGAGGCCATTTCTCAAGGCAGAGCCAGGGATGGAGGAGACTCGAGACTGCAGGATAGAAGAGCTCTGTTCTCTGATGGCCAGGCTAATAACCTTGTATTAAATTACAGGCCTGGGTTCAGTTGTAGTTGGGTTTTGTTTTTTTTCCCTAAGCTGTCTGTTTAGATTTATCAGCATAATTCCTGATACTGCCTTGTCAGGCATCATTACGATAATCTCACTACTGTGTCTGCCAGGGAATTGGGAGGCAAGCAGGAGGCTGCTGCAGAGCAAGAGGGTGGCAGGGCCTGGGCCACCTGCAAGGCACAGCCATGAGCCCACTCACCATGGAGCTGGTAACCTCAGGAAAGGTGAAGGCAGGAGGGCATGACCCCCACCCCACAATGGGACTCAAAAGTCTAAAAGAGCCAGCACACAGCAAGGGTGAAGGGATCCAGTGTTCAGCCAGGCAGGTCCCCCTCCCTCCAATGATTTCACTGGGAGGAAGAGAAGCTTCAGGAAAAGGGAAGAGGGCACACAGAAAAACCTGGAGGATCTGGGGAAGTTGGAAATGAGCAGTGTCTGTTTTGGCATTGATCCCTTCCCGTAATTCCCAGTAACTGCATCATTTAAATAAGGTTTTTCAGGGCAGAGAGTGCAAGAGGAGGAGGAGGGCAGGTGGCTGCAGCCCAGCTCTGTCCATCCATCCTTCTGTGCAACAGTCTCTCTCCCCTCCATGGGCGCTCCCTTGCACATGCACGCTCGTGTGTACACACACATGCACACATTCTGCTCTCTGCAGCCAGGCCTGCCACTGTTCCACCCTGGCACAGGCTGCATGCCAGCCCCCAGCCAGTGATTTGGCTGGCAAGTTTGGCTGAGCAGGAGGCAAAGTGCTCCTTTATGGGGATCTAGTGCTGAGCCTTGCTTGTGGCAGGGGGAATGCTCCAGTGCAGCGTTGCAGCTTCTCTTCCCAGCAGCAGGAATGGGGTCTGCAGCTTCCCTTGCCAGCAGCTACAGTGCGGTCTGGCTGAAGAGCTGTCTCGGATAGGGATCATGGAGTTTTGGGATTTTTTGAGAATTGCATAGAGCAAAGGTGCCTGTGGGAGCCCATTAACACACATGGAGCATCCCCCTCCCCACCAGGCAGGAGCTGAGGGAGCCACAGGTGGGAGGCGGGTAATCACATCAGCAAAATAAATAAAAATCCCAGCCCAGCCTGGTGTTTTTATTAATGAAAATGAGCCTGTGATGGGAGTTAATTTCCAGCCCCCTGGGTGATTCAGCTGGAGGATGGAGCTGCAGATAGGGATGAGTCTAGGCAGCTAGGCAAAGTCAGAGCCCAGTCAGATGCAGTCAGGGACCACAAACCCTTTCAAAAGGGGAGTGGGTACATGCCCTTGAGACTTGGAATATGACGAGAGGAACTGCCAACACCTCCAGAAAGCAAGTACTTCCAACTACCTCACTGGAGATGGAGTCTTAACAGCTGCTGTTGCTCAGGTGGGACTTGGCTGAGGTCACCACAGGAGGCAGGGATCTTCAGACCCCATCTCACAGCACTTCTCTCCCCACACTCTGGTTGTACCTTTCCCAGCAGCTGGAAAAGATCCATGCAGCTACTTGGTTGAACCACCCTTATCTGACTCCTCCAGGTACCCTTCAGGTACCTGCCTGGGCAGTTGCTCACACCAGTGCTGCTCTCCCTGAGCTCTCATGGTGTGCCACCATCCCCCAGTACCAACAGGGAGGGGAACAGCAGCCACTCCCATAACACAGCAAAAAAACAAATAGGTTCCCCTCTTGCTACTGGAAAATGGGGGAAACCGATATTCATACAGAGCTACCTGAGTGAGAGTAACACATTTTGATGGCAGATTTTCTTCACAGGGATACTGTGCTCTGATGGGCTGAATTAATTCATACGCAGTTGAATGCCTGACCCTAAACAGGTCTTATCACTGAAATTTAAAGACGTATCATTGTACTGATAGTATTTCAAAAGAGGAAAGTAAACAGCTGTGGCCTTATTTGTTTGAAAGGTAAAACTGTTTTATGAAAATTTACTTGAAAATTTACTTTACCCCTTCAAGGCCTGAGACCTGGCCTGGAAACCTTGCAGCATCCCCAGCACAGGGGTCAAGACCTCTCCCAGGTTGGGTGTGGGGCAGGAGCACATCAGCCTTGTGAGCAATGGTGCAGGAGGACCCTTGCAGAACACAGAGCACATCCAGAGAGCACAAAGCAAAGCAAAGCAGTGCTTAGCAAAATCCCTCCGAAGAGCTGAAGATGCCAGCAGCGATGAGCAACCCTGTGGGGCTGCAAAGGGTTGGTGCCAAACCAGTGAGGCTGCAAGTGGGGGACAGGGCAGCTGGCAACACAGCCCCCAAGCTCCTGCCAGGCTCAAAGGGCTTTTCCAGCTGCTTCCCAAAGGACAGGACCTGTAATACCTGCAACCATCACTAGAGCAGTAGCTGCCAACCCCTCGGGGAGACCCAACCAGTACCAGCCCATAGCTGCCACACAAAAGCTAGTCCTGGTCCCTCCTCAGCCCGAGTGCTGGGCCAGTCTCTCCACAGGGGGCTCTGGAGCACAGTCCCTCCATCCATCACCTCCCCAGTGAACTGAGGCAGATGTGTCACCGGCCAAAGTGTTACCACCAGACCCGAGCTGGGGTGCTTCAAATAGCTGCACACTGCGATACAAATTGTACTTTGATGAGGTACATTAGGCCATCTGGATGGCCTTAAACAGCCTTGATGAAGACAGAGCAAGGGCTGTTCGAGGTGGGAGGGTCACGGCTGTTGGCTGTCCCTTAAGCTAGTATTTGTGCAGCCAGAGGGGCTGGCAGCACCAGGGTGGGTCCATGCAGGTGGGTCTGCCCACGGGCAGCACTTCAGATGACCAGTGTGTCCCACTCATGGCGGTGTGGGCAGGATGTGGGCACTCAAAACCTGTATCTGCTCTTGGCCAGCCAAGCTCAGGAATCTGCACCACCCTGGGGTGTCCCTGTGGATGGATCTGAGGCTTGGCAAGCATCCAGACTGCTCTGCTCCCATCAGTCCCATTAACTGTGTGGGAAGCAGTACTCCTAGGAAGGAAAGCCCATGCTCACTGATGAGCATAAGATAAATAATGCTCCAGAGGGAGAGAAAAAAAAATGCAGGAGGTGTTTGCTAGAGAAAATCACATAGGCAGGGGTAAGAGGCAAATGGCAAGGAAGGAAAGAGGGGACAGGAGCCTGGAGAAATCCACGGGGAAGGAGATGCCCCATGCTGCTGAACTCTGCAAGGAGGGACTGAAGGGACCAAGCGCAAGCCAAGACAGCAAGGAGGGAACAGCCCATGGGACCTGGATGGCAATTTCACTCAGAGGTGGTTTTTCTCACTGCTGGTGTCCCCAAGCTGGCTCTTTTGTGGTACCTTGGGGTCCTGGAGGGGTTTTAGCCAAGTTACTCCCCAAGTTTGATTTCCAAAGTAACTTTCTAGGCAATGAGCTCAATCCCTCCACAGGACAGGCCCCACCAGTGCTGTGGGTCCCCGTGGGACCTCAGCATCCCTGACCTTCGCCTGGCCGCCTGCAGCGTGCAGCCCTGTCTCACTGCTACGACCTACATTCTGCCTCCCCAAACATACGGAGTTGCACTTAGCTGCATTAAACCCACAGAGTACTGTATAGGGCTGATTTCCAGTTAGGCTGTCAGGAAGTATTATGTCAAATACCTTACAGGAGCCTAAGCATATTATGCCGACACAGCTACCTTTGTCAACCAAATCTGAGATCTCATCAAAAAACAATGCTGGGTTTAGCCATCCTCAGCGCCTCCGGAGCAAACCCATCTCCAGGGCTTCTCCTGGGTCACTGCACCCCGAGTGCTGCCAACCACTGCCCAGGGCTGCAGCTCTGTGGGGAGCAGCCCCAGCCCTCCTACCAAGAGCCAGTGGAGCTCGCGTGACACTGAAATAAAGCATTCACGGAGCAGGATCCTTAATCCTACCCTGTGAGTGGCCATGGAAGATGGAGCAGGTGGGAAAGGCTGGGTGCAGGGCAGCATCTTGGGCTGGGTTACTGCTGCTTTGTGTGCTCAGCCCTCCTCCTCCTCCTTGACTGTGACCCAGGGCCCAGGTACTCTCTGTGCATTAAAAAACCATGTCCTTTTCAGCACCACTTGCTCTCGCCAGTCACACTAGATACCAGAGCCCTAAAGCTGCTGTTCCATGGCTGTGCTTGTCTGCCCCTCAGCAATGTAGCAGGACCAGTCTCAGTCCCTCCCTAAATAATTGTTTTAATTAGCGCTTACTTTGATGTAGGTGATTAGCAGAGGGCTGCTGGCATGCCTTCTATTGGAACTTCTGCAGCGGGCAGACAGATAAGTGCAACCCCTCTGTAGTGTTGTAGCACTTAAATGTTTCAATATCAGCCTCCCCAGTGGCTGCCAGTCAGTCTTCATTGGCCCCTCTGAACCTTTTCTCATTCTGCCCGTGGCTGAAGGGGGAAGGAGTTTATGACATCTACTCAAGCAGGGACCCAGTGGGTGGGGGTGTATGACCCTGCCTGGCAGAAGCAAGCAAACCCAAGAGTAATGACCCCCAGGGAAAGGGCAGAGCCACAGCCACATTGCCCTGGGGAGGTTTTACAAGGACCCAGGAGAAGGAGAGAAGCTGGGCTTGGGTACCAGCCAGGAAAGCAGGACAGAACCCAGCAAAGGGCTATGGCTTTCTGCGGTTCTTGGTCAGCAGCCAGCAATCACCAGTCGCTCACCCCGCCCTCCCTCCAAAGTCTGCCATGAAAACAAATTAGTTTCCCTGCAATGGGGTGGCAGTGCCCCATGCTGCGCCGGGGGAGTGACTGGAGCCCACTGCCATCGGAGCCAACTCCTGATCCTATCAAGATATTACTGTATTATTGAACTGGGGATTGAGGAACAGGCTTTAATAGCTACGATGGTATCAGGGGTTCAGCATTAAACTTCAGGAAGGGCTATGTGGCTGAGTCTAAGAAACAGAAAGGACCAAGCCTAAATCACTATGACATTTCATGTTTTTACACAGTGTCTGCTGTGTACCCCAGCCTCTCTGAAGCTGGAGCTAGGAGCTCAGAGGGTAAGGGTGAAGGGTTAGGGGGCTCCGGATGTTCCCTGAGCTTGGGAAGAGTGGGGACTCCAGAGCCCAATTCCACCAGTCAGACAGGAGCAGGGCTGGATGCAAGGACAGAAAGAGAAACCTCAGCAGCTGCCGAAATCTTTGTGCCACTTTTGGCTCACTGACTGGCCAACCACAGCTGAACGAAAGGCTCAGTGGTGTGTCCGAGTCCGGCTGCAGCTCTCCATTTAAGCAGTGGTCCAGTTTCAGCAATGGGTTCTCCTGGAGGCCTCAGTGTTTGGCTGCCTCTTCCGGCAGCGGCCTTTGCTCCCCGCTGCACTCATATCTCCCATTGCTCACACCTTTCCTGCCCCACTGAGTTATTAGAACTGCTGCATGGGACCCCCAGTCTCTCCCACATGACACCACCAAGCTCCGGAAGACTGGCTCGCACTGGCAGGCAAGACTCTGGCACAGAAGATGGATGCTTGGAGGCCAAAAACCAGCATATTGATTTTCAGATGAGCCTCACAGTGTCCTCCCTGCAACGCTGGCTCCTGGCTGGGAGAGATCTGATGACCAGGGCCAGTATACTGGGGAAGACAGCTTGACCCCTGCCAGCTCCTACTGGTGCCACACGCCAGCAACAACTGCTTGAAAGGCAATACAAGGAGGAGCTGAGGGAGCTTACTGGGAACAGATGACAGGCGCTTCTGTTCGAGATGCTGTGGGGAAACAAATCCCTGCAGTCAGCGGAGTGCAGGGAGTGACTGTATGGGCTTCCCGCCCACACTGCCATGGTGGGAGCTGGGCAGGGACAGGAGAGGCCTCTGCACCCGGGGATGAGGGGACAGGGGCACTGGCATTAACTGGCTGGAAGAGAGAGACAGCTGGAAAGGCTGCTGTGCCCCCGGCCCCCTCATGTGCCAAGGGCCCATTCCACAGAGAGGTGGCTACAGCATGACATTTATGTGCTGCACACCAAGATCCCAATTAGTGGTGGATGGCTCATATGCTGCACACTTTAATTAATTTGCCTTTTCCTGTTGGAGAATAGCTTCTCTGACAGATTGGGACTGAGCAGAGAGGGCAGCTGCTCCCCAGACAGCAGCCTGAGTGGTGGCTGGAGGAACCAGCTGTGGGGCTTGGCTTTGGCATCAGTAATAATGGGAGAGACCCCCCCCAAGCACCAGCTGTGACCTGGTCCCTGCCCTCTTCCTCCTGCCCAGCACAGCTCCTGGTGGTCACACAGAGCTGGGGTCTCAGCACCATCCAGCTACAGAGTCACCCCACAGCAGGCACATGTAGGTATAGCATGGGGCTTGCAGGGGGAGTCAAATAGAGGTACAGGAGATGGAGCAATAGACCAGCAAAGTGAGGGCAGAAGACTCAGGACTCATAGGAACAAACATCATCACTTTGCTGTACCACCTGGAAGGGCTTCAGCAACCCTCTCTAGAATCCCAGGTCTCCCCCCAGGCAGTGCTCACCATTTGGTTTGGTCCCAGGCCCAGGGATGCCAGAGCATTCACTGGCTGCAGCACTTCCCACACAGGTGAAGCATGGATACAGAAGTCTCCTTCCAGCACAGCAGCTCCAACCACTATCTCCTCCCACTGCCTCAGGTTTCTGGCACATTCTCTCTTCCTAGCTAACCTAAATAATCTTGTATCTTCAGCTGTTCCCCTCCTCTTTCAGCTCATTAGGGCTTTTAAGAGAACACTGGCTCCTGCTGAACCAAACCAACCCACTATTAACCCCATTCCATGCCAAGAAATGGCCATTACTTTTTTCTCCAATTCCCACCTCAAACAGCTTCCGTCTCCAGGAGGACTCTATCCCTCACCCTTGAGGTGTCCAAGTTTCTTTAATAGCTTCTTGTGAAGGACTTTATCAAAAGCCTTTTGAAAGCTAAATGAAATTCTCTGCACCATATTTCTCCTTTCCCAGGATTTTGTTAGCACATTTAAAGGCTCCTGACAGGCTATGGCTGAGAAAAGCTTTTGGTTTTTAAGATTATTTCCTGCTCCTACGCAGTAAAGCTCTCATTTTGCCTCCTAAATTGGGCCAGCAAGTATGCACAGCTCTGATTTGGTTTCCTCAAGCAGCTCTTGTTGAATTTCCATGTTGCTCCTGGCACAGCATTTGCCTCAGCATTGTGCTGTCACACTGCAGTGAGCAGGTAAGCTGCAAGGCCTGAGGAAGGAGCCTTGTGCTGGTTGCTGCACTGTCCTGGGCATGGTCAATCCCACCACCTCCTGTTCAGTGCAGGGCTCCAGGCCTCCAGTCACCATGCAGATTCAGAGGTGTTGCTCAAGGCTACAGTCAGATCAGCTTGGCCTGAAACAAGAGGAAGTCTGCTGGGCTGGAGCAGGGTAGTCCAAGGCAGAGAGATATTTTTGTTTCACAAGCATGGAAGGTGTAAGAAATAAATTGTGTTAGGGGTGGTGTGTGTGTGTGAGCCCATTGCATAAGTGGGCCAAGTTTCGCTCCTGTTTCCCACCCATCCACCTCCCTCCATCAGGTCCCAGGCAGGGACAAACTGCGCTTGGCAGATTCTAGGCCTGAAACTCAAAAGAAAAGCAGTGCTCCCTCAGTGTAGATGCTCAGCACCACTGAGAGCACCTGCTTATTTGTGTAGCCACAGCAGGTCATCTACAAATCATGACCAAGGCAGCATCTGAAGATTAAGCCTCCCTGCACCCACCCTGCCCACTGCTCCTGCTTAAAGCCTGTAGGAACACAATCAGGCTGCAGCTATTACCAGCCTCTGGCTCAGAGCTACAAAGCAAGTTAGGAGAAACTACAAAGCTGCCTGTTCTCATCAGGAAGTCTCCCCTACAAGTCTTGAATGGGAAACTGCTTTGGCGCTTCAGAGATGTCCTGAGTCGATGCAAAGACAGCAGCTGTGGTTTGCTCCTGCTCCCACTGGAGCTCACTGCTTGTTCTGCCACTGTCTCCAATGGGGGCATGCCTGGACCAAGAAGTCGTGCGCAGAGCAGGCTTCAGACCTCTGCACAGCAACACGGGCAGAGTGCCCAGGCCTTTGAGATTCTGCCAACACTAGTGAGGCAGCCCAGAAGACATTTCTCCAACCAAGATGGAAATTTTTCTGTAGGTAGCTTGGCTCTGGTTCTGGAAATGGACATCTATGAATGCTCTGCAACACAACTACCAGGAATGGGCCTTAAGACTCCTCCAGGAATCATGCAGGGAGAGGGAAGAAGAGATGCCAGGCCGAGGTGAAACAAGTTTTTTTTCCAGGCTCTGTTTTAGTTTGTTTTCAAGCAGAGAAGTAAACAGCTCTGTCTAGACTTGTGCTGCCCTGTCTGCCCAAGTTCTCAGCTGAGATGTAGCTCTTCTGGCTCCCAATTGTCAGCACATCCTCAGGCCACTCCACACTAAGGCAATACAGGGATGCATGAAACCTTCCTTGCTACACAAGGGAATCCCATTTTTCAGGCTGCTCCCCTGTCAGATCAGGGATGTGGTTGGCTCAGGGCAAGTTTTAGAGCCTCATTAACACTCTGCAATGAGGCCTGGCAGCAGCTAATTTGATTTAAGGTTCATTTCCAGGCTGTGATTTAAGAGAATATTTGCTTAATGTTCTCTAACAGACTCTTCTGACTGGGAGCTTGAGTGCTGCCTAATGACAGCCTTATTTATTGTGATGTCTTAGCAGCACAGAATTTAGAGGACCTGGGCAGGAGCACAGCAGCTGCTGGCAGGTGCTTAGACAGTAGTGGAAACATCCCTCACTGCAGAATGGTAACAATAGGGTGTGTGATCCTTTATCCAGAACAGATACTGCACCCCTTTTCTGCTTCAAGAGGTCAGCAAGACAGACCACTCTCTGCATGCCCAAGATAGTGCAAGAAAGGTATCTCTACATACCTTTATAAGCTGGATAGGTGAAACACTCCTCTTTCTCCCTACTGCAGTACTTGAACAATGGGAAATGCAGAGGTGCTTACTTCTCACCAAATTAGTTAAAAGGTGATTTACAAGCAAGAATCCCAAATGCTCCTCCCTGTTTCCCAGTTTTGGGCTTTCAACTCACAGGCTGAGTCTGCTTTTCTCCTGGGAAACAGTGGTCATCATCTGACATTTGTAAGCTAGCTTGAGCTTCTGAGCTGGATGTATCTATCCCCAAGGCAAAACACAGAGACAACCATCACGCAAATGAAGACAGGAGGTCAAGCAAGGGTTTGTCATATTTTAATGACATTGATCTTTGGTGTTTCCCTCGTTAGCACTCACACTCTCCCTTTCCTTCCTCCACAAGCCTGCTAGGGATGGCGAGTTACAAACGAAAAGGAAAATCACATTTGAGACTAAAAACAAAATATCAGAGCCTTGACTTCTCCACTAGAAACTACATGTACAAGGTCAAGATTTCACATGCAACACCTTACATCATAGACCCATACCTCACACCCTGGCCTGGAGCTGAAAGACATTTTCTGCCCCCTCCCAAGTAGGTTCAGCTCAGTCCTGGCACCATGAAACCACTGGGGTGGCTCATTCATGCTAATATTGGCACAGCACAGAACATCTTTGTGTGAACTGCATCCTGACTAGAGAGCAGTAGCCCCTGTCTCTCTACCCATCTATACAGCAGCTCTACTTAGGTTCCTGCCAAATACTAAACTAGCTCTCTAAAAGGGAAAGATCCCCACCTGTGAACATATCATGAGCCATATATATTTTGGCAAAGCCCAGTTCTTCCCAGAAAAGACCACAACATAGGCAGGACTGGTCTCAGAACACCACACCTTGGTGGGGAGCAGTGGTGTACTATGGAGAGGGACTGTGGCCTGGAAGACTCCTCCACTCCAGCAACAGAACTGGAGCATCACACCTGGGTTTGCCCAGTACTGCCTGTCTCCAGAAGGATGCTGCAGGCCCCCTTTCCCTTTCTTCACTCTACTGATTAGCTCCCTGGGCATAAAAGGGCTGGAAACAGGAAAGGAAAGAAGCTTTACAAAAGATGACACACCAAATTGAAGGGTTAGGGCTGAACTCAGAGGATGCCATGGGGGCTTCAAAATTTGCGTGATGTGCAGCCAGTGTGGTTCGTATTCCTGTTAACTCTTCAGCAGTGGGAATGTTGGAAGTTAAGTATGCTTTCTTCCCCATGGCTTCCCTCGTAATTCTTATCCCTTTCCCCCCACCCAAGATAGAGAAGCCCTCTGAACTACCAGCATCCTGTCAGAACCACACATTCCCAGTCTCCCAACTCCTGGCCAGCTGTGAGGTACAGGTCTCTGCTGAGCAGTACAAGGGTAGCACCAACACACAACTCAATCTCTACCTGTTCCGAGACTCCCCACTGGTGCTGTCATTACTATAGAAGTTGGTACTGTCAGGAAGATGGTTATTATTACTTAGGTCACTGTATTCAATTGGTCCCTCGGTGTCCATGGAGGACTGGGCCTGCTCTGGCAGGTCCAGATCCCCAGCGCTTTGTCCTTCATTTGTGCTAGGGGCTGTCCGTGGGCTCAGGCCACGCTCCGGCAGCCGCACAGACTCTGACAGGATCCGTCCCTCCAGCTCCGTGACCAGCTGCTGCGAGGTGGACTGCTGTGCTGATGTGCCCTCAGCTCCAGTGGACTCCGCACCAGTCTGAGAGCTGCGGTGGATCCGGTGGCTCACGATGATGTTGTTGCCAAAGCCGCCCATGGATGCCATGGTGGTGCTCTGCTCCCGCTGAACCACAGCAGTCATGCCACCTTCTGCCATCAGCCTGTGAATCCTACTCAGGGCATCCTCCCCACTTGCTCCATATTCTGGACCTTCACCTGCAAAAGAAAGCAGAAGCAACTCTGATGCACAAGGCAAACTACAACACAGTGAGAAAGCATGCTGGGTAGATGCATCACACAGCGTGCACATGCTGGGACAGAAGATGGGTTTTATTTCGGAGGGAGCCCAACATTTTATTTCCATAACTTTTGGTTAAACATCCAACAAAGGCACTGAACTTTGACAAGAAAATCTTGGCCACTCCCACAGGTATTCCTCACAGACTTGCATGTTCAAACCTTGAAGAAGCAGCCATAAAGGTGGGGAGGAAAAAAAAAAAGGATGTGTTATCACAGCTGTAGAGACAATCCTGCCAGTCCCACGGGGACAGGAAGGAAAACCTTAGTTTGCACTGCAATAAACCAAACACTTCACCATGGTTTTAAAGAACCGTGTGGTCCTTCCTACTTCACTTGTTTTGAGAAGAGCCCAGGCAGATGACACAAAGGCAATGTCCTCACTGTCATTCAAGGAGGACATAGGCAGCTGGCCAAGGGCAGAGAGCAGCTACAGAACACAGCCTGTGCTTTCACATCACCTATGATGAAAGAAAAAAATCAAGTGTGCACACTCCTGCTCGTTTTGACTGGTATCTTTTGAGAAACGCAAAAAACATCTCAAGACCTACAGTCTTTGCCTACTCTATCTCCAAGACTTCCCTTTATAGACAGGCTGTACTGATCTCTGAGAAAACCATCATCAGATACCTCGGTTGCTCAAGATTACTTTTGAAGAACAAAATCTCACAAAAAACCAGTCCACATAGGAGACTGAATCCCAATGACAGGGAAGTTTGTCCCAGTTCTGTTTTCCAATATCCTTCTTTTGCTACAAACCCTACCCGGAGCATTTGGGGAACACAATCTGTAATCATAAACTGCTAGAAACATTCCACAGTGGGATCCTGCTGATTCTTATTAAAGAAATAAATCTTAGTCCCACCTCCATGAAACTATCATAGTGCTGATTAGAAGAGAAAGCCATGAGCTCTCCTGGCACCAAGGAAATGAACACAAATGTCACTAAGGCTAGATGCAGGGAAGAGTTAAAGCACAATAAAAACCAAAATGCCACACTGACTAGGAAAACAAAACCACTTGGGGCTGTGGAGTTTACCATCTTTATTGATGATTTGGATGAGGGGGTCAAGTGCATCCTCAGTAAGTTCACAGATGATACTAAACCGGGTGGAAGTGTGGTTCTGCTGGAGGGTAGGAAGACTCTACAGAGGGATCTGGATAGGCTTGAATGATGGGCTGAGGCCAGCAGTATGAGGTTATACAAGGCCATGTGCTGGACGCTGCACTTGGGTCACAACAATTCCAGGCAATGCTACAGGCTTGGGGAAGAGTGGCTGCCTGCACAAGAGAACCCAGGGGTGTTGGTTTACAGCAGCTGAACACAAGCCAGCAGTGTGCCCAGGTGGCCAAGAAGGCCAATGGCATTCTGGCATCAGCAATAGTGGGGCCCGCAGCACCAGGGCAGTGATTATCCCTCTGTACTTGGCACTGGTGAGGTTGCACCTGGAATCCTGTGTTCAGTTTTGGGCCTCTCGCTACAAGAAGAACATTGGGGTGCTGGAGCATGTCCAGAGAAGGGCAATAGAGTTGGTGAAGGGTCTGGAGCACAAGTCACAGGAGGAATGGCTGAGGGAGCTGGGGATGTTGAGCCTGAAGAAAAGGAAGCTGAGGCTTATCTCTCTCTTCAGCTATCTGAAAGCAAGTTGTAGCCAGGTGGGGATCGGTTTCTTCTCCCAGTCAACTAGCAACAGGATAAGAGGAAATGGCCTCAAGCTGTGTCAGGGGAGGTTCATGCTGGACATCAGGAAGAATTTTTTCACCAAAAGGGTGGTTAAGCATTGGAACTGCCAGGAAGTGGTGGAGTCACCATCCCTGGAACTGTTCAAGAAATGACTGAACGTGGCACTTAGCGCTATGGTTTAGTTATTATGATGGTGTTCAGCGAAAGGTTGGACTTAATGATATTGGTGGTCTTTTCCAACCTAAATGAGTCTATCATCAGTTATCCAACATGAGAGCTAAGGTATTCAACACAGTCTATACCATGGCACTGTAGAGATGTTGTGCAGTCAGTCAGCGATGGCCTACTCCCTTTCTTCGTGGGCTCAGTAGTACTTGTATCAAGTACAGGATACAGTTTATTTCATCCTCAAGTAAGTCTGCTGACATAATGCCCTGTTGTAGGAATATTATGGACATTAAGGGCAAATTTAATTCTCACTAATAGATTAAGTCCCCTTCTGCTAGGAGTGCAGTAAACCTATACACAGGTTTACACCTGTAACCACATGAGAATCTGTAGCAGAGCCTTAGAGGACTGAGCAAGAATACCCACTGGACAGAGTCTGACCCACAACTCTAGCAGAGAAATCCTGTTCAGCATATAGCTGATGAACTAGGATGTAGTTGATGCATGAAAACTGGCTGACAGTATGAAGACTGAGAACAGAGGTGGCTATTAGACTGGAAATTTCAGTGTGAAAAACACGCATGTCATGGGATATTGAAGCATTAATCATGAGCAGAACTAAGTGGAAGGTTTGAGAAACACGGTTTTGGATTCAGTCATCACCTCCTTCTGAGGGCACAGTTGTAAGCACTTCATTACCAACCATCTGGCCAGGCTGGAGAGGAAGCTTAAGAAAGTAAAAATTTGCAGCCTGGCCTAGAGACACGCCAACCAGTCCTGTCTACACAAGTCCTGAAACAGCAGGCACTGTGCTCTTGACAAATCACTTACTATAAACTAGCCCAATACAGGAGCATTGGAGCAATAACTCAGAGGAGATTCCCAACTAGCCAATGCTCCTCAGCATTACAAACCTGTGCTTCACGAGAGCAGTCCTTTCAGGCAGTGCTCACCACAGCACCTCCTGCTTTTCCATGCCCCTAAATTACCATGTGCCATGGCTGAATTTCTGACCGAGGCAGCTTCTTGTTCAGAAAACAGGCAAGGGCTGATGTCACAGCAGAAATCAGCGAATCAGCAAGTCATGAGCCTTCAGCTTACAAATGCAGAAATACAGCAATATTGGAAATGCCAGAAAGACAGCCCATCAAGGCCCAGAAGTGAGCCTCACCATTCAAGTAGCCAACAAGCACCTCTGCTTTGGGGGCTGTCCTTGCCTTTCCCTCTCTTGGATTTCAACAATGACTTTGGTTGACTAGTTCAGAGCAAACCTTCCTGCGCAATCTGCCTTGAGCTGAGCTACAGCACAGATCACACACAGCCAGTTCGTACTGCCTGGTGACTCCCACACACATTCTTTCACCAGGCTGCCAATGCAGACTACATTAGTACTCAGCTCAAGTGAAATAAGCTGACTTCCATTTGGTGAAGCTTCAGGGTGTGCACATAAGCACCTAACCAAAACAGCAGCAATGCTGTAAATCCCACAGGTCAGATTGCTAGAAGTTTCAACTTGCTGCACTGGCCAAATCCCATTCTCTGCACCACCAGCTGAACAAGACCAGGCCAGAGAGAAATCTCGTATTTGTGACACTTTTTTCAGACTCCAAAGAGTTTAGGCACATCCAGAGCATGAACTCAAGCCTGTGCAGGAATAGGCCAAGTGACAACACATCTAATTCTCCATATGGAGAAGGCAATTCCTCTTCTCTCATTTTGTGCTCAAAACTACATTCTGATGTCATAGATTTTGTAAAATCCTTTATCTCTGGCTTTCACTCTTCTAAACCCACCTTCTAAGGTCAGAAATATAGATGAACTCATAGAGAACTACAGACAAAAATCTAGAAAACTGAACTAATCATCTACAGCATGTGAAATACCACTGTAAGCATAACACCTGCAGAATAACAATTCATCTTCCACACAGGCTGTGCCTGTACCAAAATCCATCACAGAGCAGAAAGCAATCTTAGACACAATGTCGGTCTTTTTCTGCACAGGGATGCAAGTTCTGCACCTGACAGGACAGGACAGGACAATCACCCATGGTTTCCTTTCTTCAATACAATTAAGTATTAGTGTTGTGTCCACATGCTGTGCTCTTACAAACATTCTTTACTTGTAATCGAAGTGACCTTTCCAGAGACCCAAAATCCCATCTATTTCAAACACAGAACAAAACATTACTCTTGAGAACAATTACCCAGGGAACTTCTCCCAATGTAGCTGACTGGCTAAAACATTTAACAAAGTATTCCGTAGTTAATGTATCTGTTTTTAGAAGTCCTCTGCCGTGCTACTCCAGCAAGACAACAATGTGACACAGAAGACTACAAAGGCAAAATATCTGGCAAACTTTGGATGGAGCTGGGCATAAGGCAGCAGTATTTCCACTTTTAAGTGAAGTAGACTCTGAAGTATTTACAGGAGTACAACTTGCTTATCTCTGGGCATGGATGGCACAAGCCTGATAAAAACCAAAGGCCACAGAAGCAAGGGTGAGATTGGACTCCCCTGTAGCTGTCCAACATACTAACATAGCTCTTGAATTTTTTCCCATTTTCAGCTTTCCTGTTTCTAAAACCAGCAACAGTTATCAGCCATGTTGGCAAACAAAGCTTCAAAATTAGAACTAAACAGTAAGCACTGCAGAGGTATCTAAATCTTCAGAGAATATGGAATAATAGCTCTGAGGTGTGAGCTGACCCACTAATTCAGATGCTCAAAGATAAAAATATCAGCATTTTAAAATTAATTCATTCCTTGCATAAGAATAGGAAAGGGAGGTACACAGCTCAGCATAACCAGCTGTGAATAATCACATTCCCCTTAAAGCCACAAGAAATACTACCAGTAACTTTTCTGCCCAACCAAGCCCAGAAGCATGTTCACACTTCCTATCTGAGGTAGTTAATCCAAACAACTCCACAAAACTTAGAAAAGACATAATTGCTTTGACTTACAATAAATTTCTCAGCAATATCTCACCTTGGCGATTCATATGAGTGAAACTTACTTTAGTAATGAGAGTTTAAAAGTAGCCCACATAATTCAATCCCAAGAGAGCCAAGCACTTCAAGTAGATCACACTGTAGAGGCTTGCACAGTGCATGCTTTTAGAACCTGATTCTAATTTTTAGGTACTGCTTCTCAGAGGGTTTTAAAGAGAAACCAAAATTTTCAGTGCTACAGGACACGACGCACATTTTACAGATGGACGGGCAGATGAAAGGCTAAGGGATCTACCCACGTTTCTACTTGGAGAACGAGAGGCAGATCTGGAAGCCGATCCCTGGTGTCCCGGTTCCCATTTCCACACTAATTGCACAGAAGTCACATCACATCTGACAACAGCATTGCAAGAACACGTTCAGCTAACTTAAAACAACATGTTAGCATTTATGAGGCTCGGCTGGGGATAGCGTACTCCTGCCCAAGCAACCCCTTGACATGTGTTCCTAATGTCTCAGATTAAATAAGCTACATCACATGCAGACATGCTGAACTCCTTCTAAGTGCTTCTTAGGCATCCTCAGGATGCTTTGCTTGTAACAGGGAAGTTACACTTGCATGTGCTGTTTTTCACTGCCAATAGTTTGAACAGACTGAATCCCACAAAATGACACCTTCAGTCCACAACCCTCTTCCCTCTCAAAAGTATCTGCTGCAGATACCTCTGAAGCAATCTCTAAAAGCAGCTAGACATTACGGAAATTTTTATTGGCTGGTGATTAACACTTCAACCAAACAGGTTAAAAACTGTATATGGCATGACAGTAGTCAATATGCTGTTCCCTCAAAGACAGGCAAAGTAGCAATCAACTGATAGCAAGTATTCTGAAGGCTCCAATTTCACTAGTTATTAAAATGTGCACACGAGCACTGAGCTACCTATCTGAATTTTAAGTCCCAAAGACAATGCAGATGATAGGAAATGAGATGACAATTGCCTTTCAGGTTTGTGGGGTTTTTGTGGGGTTTTTTTCCCCCTTTTTAACAACTGAGTTACCTAAAAGATGTATCGATATACTGTCAACAGCCAGGGGACAGCATGGACGCACGATCAAACAAGTGTCCTGGAGCTCTGCAGAGGTCCCTTTCCCTCAGCCTGCAGCACCTTTTGTACAACTGCAGTCCCTGACAGCTCCTGCCACTTGTGCCATACTCCACAGATCCAGCAGCCTGAACAAGTGACAGCCACAGACTAACCAGGTCTGGACTGGGAATTACCATTTCTAAAGGTTACAGCCTTGGGCCATTAAATCTGATCAGCAATTTTTATCGTTTTTTAAACGAGATTCAATCTGCAAGTTGAATACAGATCCCACTCCCATCACGCCTATTTGCAAGGGAAAGCATAGTATAACTCCCAACAGATTGTTTCTAATTAAGAGTGCCTCAAAGTTACAACTCTATCACTATTCCCACTATGTCTGTCAGCTTCTAAGAAAGTAGGAGACAGCTCAAACATTGTTTTAAGCATTTCTTGGTATCTCTCCTAGCCTTCTCTCAACTCTAATTACCTTTAGTTTATGTGTGGCTTGGGAGCAGAGTTCACAAGTCCACTATCAACTGCTGCAAAACAGAAAGATACAGACATTACAGGGATTCACTTCTAATGAAGTCATCATATACTCATTCCTCCAAAGGAGGTAGAAAGATAATCAGAGCAGCAAAGTCCCCGCAGAGCTTTGCATGAGAAAAGGAAACTATTTATACCCGCATAGAGTTTAATTATATTTCTGATGCAATTCTGCACAATTTTTTTTTTTTTTAAATACAATAAGCACATATCTGCAAGAAATGCCCTGAGCCAGAATTCCCCACAACAGGGGGGCTGACAGGACATAGGACAAGAAACAATTCTCATTATTGCATTAGCCTTTCTTTTTCTTTTAACATAGAAGGGTTTTTTTGTTTGTCTGGTTTGGTGGTTTTTTGCCCCCTCATGACAAGGTGATAACTAAATCACTTTTCTGGAGCCTGCTCAGGGCACTGGACCCTCTTATCTCCCTCTCCTTCCCCCCATGGCTGCCTGCTGACCTCAGACACAGACATGCCACCCCATCCCCACAGCAGGCACCGACCTCTCAGTGAGGTGCTTTAGAATCATGGAATGCTTTGGGTTGGGAGGAACATTAAAGCTCATCTTCTTTCACCTGGAACAGAGACACCTTTCACTAGACCAGGTTGCTCCAACCTGGCCTTGGACACTTCCAGGGACAGTGTTAGTGAAGCAGAGGTCACCTCCTCAGCTCCAGGTTTCCACGTATACCTGTGTGGGATGACAGGGTGGGCTGTGACTAGGAAAACGCTCCTCTGCTCTTTCCATGTGTGTGCAGTGTTAAGTCTTCACTGGCCTCTCCCTGCTGGGAATTGAGTTTTGCACAAAGACAGCAAGACCTGTCATTTCACAGCTACACCAGCAACACCAGTTACTCAGAATCACACTTGATTTATCCATTCTGCTGCTGCTAATACTGCTAAGGCTTTATGCAGTGATTTACATCTTCAAAGCCCCGCAGAAAACGCTAATGAATCTTCACAGCCCCTGGTGTACTGCACTATGGAAAGATTCATTCCCATTTGGTAGATGATTAATAATTCGCCCTATCCTAGTGGTAGCATTTCTTCCCGTGTTGGTTTTTGGGTTTGTTTTTTTTTGGTTTGGTTTTTTTTTTGCCTTTCTGCCCCTGACATCTAGATCAGACTACTAAGGAAACACAGTTTCCCTTTCAACAGGGAGAGAGTTATGGCAGATACAGTGGGCAAAGGAACCATCAGAAAAGCAGCACAGCATCTAATCTTGCTTGCCAGAACATACTGGACGTGCATGACAAGAGTTCTTGATGCTGGAAAAACAGCAGTCTTACTGTCACAAGCAGCACAATGAGGTTCAAGTGTAATATGAAGCACAAAGACTAAGATGAACCAGATCATTGCTGCCACAAGTACCTGGCTAACTGCCTGAGGTCTTGGTAACAGCAGCTGAAAATTTGTCTTTCTGCTTCACAACAGGTCCTTGTACTATTCTTCTGCTACGGATTACAGTTGGGTTTTTTTGATCCTACAGGCTCCTGATCATTAATGTCTCCACAGCTCCTGTTTAAATTTAGTCTTGAGCCCTTACACAAGAATTTCCAGGGAGGATGCAAATGGCATAGGAACGGATCAACTACAGGATAAAACCTCTCTGCTCATCTCCAGTGCATGTGTTTAAATTGGAATAACACAATGTATAGCTGACAGGAGTGTGACAGACCCTTTTGCAGGTGCAGCCACTTGCAAAGGGAATTTGCAGTAAGTCAATGTCTGAGATAGAAATCACACCAGATGTGGAACTTGCCAATCTTCTTCCAAGCAAGAAAGGGAGACAAAGAGAAGTAACCATCCTAGGCTTTTTATCTACACTCCTTTTCTTCTAGATGCTACATGTTTTGCTTCTTTGTAGAGATACCCTGCCCAAGGCACTGGTAAAGGACAACCCTTTCCTCATCTCATTAACAGTTTAGTTAAAACCCATGACCTAGATCTGAAAATTGAAAGGTTAATTAGAAAGAACAAGTTAACGAAATCTTCAGACAATTGCAGAACAGAAGCAGAGAGAAGCAGCACTGGAGAACATTCCTAGTTTAAAAGAGCAGAGAAAGATCCCCAAGATCTGCAGCATCAGCCATCATGGCCTCAATGCAAGAAAGTTCCCCATGGTACCCTGTTCTCAGTCTGCAGACCACATTCAGTGGAAGAACCAGCACCCACCAGATCAGCATTGTCCAGACAGCCTATGTTCCAGCCTTGTTTACACACCCTCAATTGTACTAACCTTTCAGAGAAGTTAATCTCAGCTCTGCTGAGATAAGCAGAAGGAAACCCCCCAGGTCAGGAATTTCCCACTGAACTTTGAACAGAAGAGTTGAGATCAGAGAAACACAAAGCCTTATCACACATGCTGAGTACTGCACAGCAGAAACTGTGGAAGAGTCACAGACCAAAAAGTATCTTTCAGAGTGACAGAGAACAAGCAAGCATATAGGCACAAACAGGCATGTCATGGACTGCTTCCCAAAGCCAAGTGAGTTCCTTATGAACCAACAACTTCTAAACCGTCTCCTCGTTTTCCTATGTATATACTGCCCAACCCTTCTCTAGCCAAGCCTTCACAGTTGGATTCAAGCACAATGGTACAGTATTGAGACAAGAAGTCTGGATAAAATCAACATTTTCAACAGACTAGTGACTTTAGATAGGAATTGCACAGCTTCTAGCTGTTGGTAAGTTTTCCTGGACTGCAAACCACTAGAGACATTTTTGAATAGCTGAGCTGGAAGCTCTTCACATACTTCATCAATCAGACTAAATAGAATACTCACATCTACTTTGTGAGAAGCACTTTACAGTATTTTATTTTGCATCCAAATGCTGAGCTTGTGAAGCCTGCACACGTTTTGCAGAGGTTGAAGGACCAAGCTAAACTCTAACACAGAGGCGGACAGCATAACTCTCAACAGCTTGCAATCTTACTGATGGTTAAGAGTTCAGGAGATGCGTGACGAGTGATGGCAGTACAGATAGTTATACAAAGACACAAGGATCTGGAGAAGAGTTCATTTTGCCTCCTCAAAGCATGTGAAAAAAACAGCTTCCCTCTTCATATGGCCAGAGATTCACTCTCCTGATCATCCTGACCCAGTTACAGGCAAATTAGGCTGGAGAAATCTTTGCTGAAGAGACAAAAGGAGTGGAAATGCATTGACAGCATGTGGAACCTATGTGGAAACTCCTGATTCACCAGGTAAGCTCTGTCAGATAAATCATTGATTGATCTCCTACCTTCCCCAGTCCCTGCAGAGGCGGATTCCTGCTCCTGTACCTCCCTCTCTGTCTGAGTCTCGGCATTCTGCAGCTGAGGCGCCAAAGTCTGGGTACCCTGCGAAGTCACAGAGGTGGGGGGATTTCGGGGTTGCAGGCCTATGGCATTCATCAGGCCCATGTCCCTGTCTGTCCTCCATGTGGCTCTGCTGGTTCTGAAAAGAGAGAAAAACAAATAAGACTAGGAGCATTGGAAGCAACATGCCCCTGCAAGATTGAAACATCTACGTGAGGCTCTTCTTGTCTCCACTCCAACCAGGCACCTGCTAGCCACTGTGCAGATAGGGATGGACAGAACTGTGACCTGCACCTATTTACGCACACAGGGATACCCCCTCTCCAGTCTCAGCAGCTGATCTCTTGAGTTATAAGCCAACAGAGTCTTAGAGTCCACTCACCCTTCCACAGAAGCAGTGTGTCTTACAGGCGCAGAATGATATCCCTGCAGCATCATTAGGCCTGCAGAACAACTGTCTTGGAGTTACTGCATTGAGTAGGCAACGCAATGTGCAATGCAGAAGCACAAGCACACACAAAATCTCCTGCACATCAGGAGGGCAGTTTCAACTCCCATGAATGTAGCCTGTATCCTTTCCCTCCTCCGGACTTCCTAGTTTGTCAGCATCACACATGAATGCACTCCATCAGGCATTTCTGGCCATTCCAGTCAGACAAGAGAAACTCTGTTCTCAAAAGCAAACAACAGGAACCACCTCAAGGCTCATTAGGTTCTCAGAATCAAACAGTTGAAGTGTACGATGCTACAGCTGAATCTTGACAATGGTGGATGCTCTTTTCAAAACTGACCTCTGTCTGTAAGTGCTGGGAATAGTAAAGAGATTCTAGGAAAGACTGCCTCATTCATAACCTTCAAAGGTGTAAGGCTTTGAAACTCGTCACACTTTCCTTGCTCTCTCTTTGAGCTAGTTCATTCTAGACCAGTATTTCTGCCTTCAAGCTGCCCATTATACCAGACTGATTATATACTATCAGGAATGTAAGTAATGGCAATATCCACTCATATGACAGAATAAAGAATTTCTCCTGCTTATTTTTCACCCTCAATCAGACCACGGCTGTAGGACAGTACAGACACTGCCCTGTACATCATCTTGTACTTCTGATCCTTGGGATCCTGGAGCTCATAATTCAGAAACACAACTATGACCCTCTTGCTGAGAACAGCTGGTTTACTTGGAGAAGTACTTGTTACCAGAGCAAGAAGCAAGGACTGCAGCATTACCTTATGTTTAGAATAACTAACATGTGCATTGCTGGGCAGACTGGACAAAACAGCCAATGGGCCTGTCAAGGGATTTATTTTTATTTTTAGTTTATTGCTGACAAACAACTGTCCCATGACCAGAAATTAAAGGGATGAAAATCAGTCACCAGGTCCGCCCAACAGACTTGCCCTCATGTCTGTGAACTGTCATGTTCTTCAGTTATCTTCCAAAGGCCATTTGCTTTGCACAGTGTTTTCGATGCATCAAGTCCAACACATTCCTCCCCCAGCTTGCTCATGGATGGATATTACTGGGGCCATGAATGACACATGTACTTTACTATCACTGGCACTTTTGGGCATTGGATGTCACTTGCCAGAAGAAGGCCAGGTGACCCAATTAGGAAATGTCAAAGGGGGAGAAAATTGCATATTTAAAGCCACCAGTGGTAAGGGAACAAAGAAGTGGTGTTGTCAGATGGAACAAAAACAGCAGAAAGGGTCAGATCTCTCCAATTCACACCCAGGAGACTCACCCAGGCCGCTCAGTGCTCCTGCTGCTGGAATGCACAGCGAAGATGTTCTCATTCAGCTGGTCCCAGTGGTAATCAACTCCAGAGTTTAAGGCCCTTGAAACACCAAAGAAGGAAAAAACATTAGCGTGACACGACACTATTCCAGCCAGCAGACATTACATCCCCACAACATGAAGAACAGTGTTAATTCCTGCCTACAGAAACTGCAGATCTAGTTCAGCTCACATTTTCGTTAAAAGGGCTCATCACCATAAACCACCTGGCAAACATGGCGCACTGTTATTACCAAATTGTTGTGGAATATTCCATTCATTTCAATTCAATACTAGCACCAAAACAAAGCAACAGGAGTAGAGAGATGTTCAGGAAATGAAGACATACAACTGTGTGTATTAAATCAGGTTACCCTAACTCCAAGTGACTAAACAAAGAATTGGAATGGAAAGGCCAATTCTCCCTATGGTAACTGCAAGCATTTCCTGCACTAGGTAGTGCTCAGTAAAGCACTGCGTTTTTCAACATTTACTTTCTTTACAAATGTGGTAACTTCTAAGTGATAACTATTTTTCTTCCTCTCTTTTTCTCTCATTGTTCTTTCTTCTCTTAATCTCTCTTCCTTTAATCTTTTCTTCTTCTTGTGGGTAACCTAAACATCTATTTTCTGTATTTTGCTTAAGCTGCATGAAGTTTGTGTTTGCTGAGTATTACAAAAGTTCCTTACTGTAGCGATGGCTTGTTAGTCCTGGTAATCTGTAGTAATGCTTTTGGGAAGTTGCATGTTATCTCTGTAAAACCCTTTTTGCCAAAATGCCTATATTCTCACTAAATTAAAAGAAGTCTCGTAGAGAAAAATGTGCAGTTATTCTCCAGACATTAATTTAAGGTACCAAAGAACCAATGCCTTTAGAAGAGTTCATGTGAGTGAAATCTCTTGGAGTCTAAAATGAAAATGTACACCCGGTAAAGCCTGGGCCTTCTGGACCAGGTTGTAACAATTTCCCAAAAAGATACACCAAGCCAGGGCTGACTAATCATAGGAACAGACAAGGTTAACAATCATTGCTGAAGACTATGGGCAATCACAGAACTAAACCACCATAATGCTGTGAGTGCATGTCCCACTAAGAAGAGGGTAAAAGCAAATCCAGGTAACTCTGTGCCACCCAGAAATGTCAGAGGACAGGCACTCACTATACAGTCCAAGACAGCATGGAGATCTCCCACCTACTGCTGTGTCCCACCCCCAGAAGCACTATGGGCTGCATTACTATGGAAGACACTCCTTGTCCAGTGTTTTGCCACACCATGCTGACACTCCATGTGAGCTGACCTGAGAGTTTCAAAATGGTGCTGTGCACCATCACATAGCTGCTGGACTGCAGACACCTGATGGTGCTGGGTGAAGAGTTAGCAGTGCTGTGCAGGGGTCACAAGGCAAGTGGGAGAAAAAAAAAAAAAGTCCTGTGTAGACAGAAGGGAACTGTGTCTGAAGAGCTGGACTTTCACCACACTGCAAACAGTAGTCCCATAATCTGACGGAAGGATGCAGGGCAAGTAGTTGGCAGCTGGTGATGGCTCAGGCACAAACATGATGTTTAATGTACATATAAAAGCTGTTGTCCCTCTAATGAGATGCCTCAACAGCGCTGGCAAGAACCCTAGATTAGAGAATGCTGCAGGTCAGACGCAGTGCAATGGAAAAACAGGGTGTGCTGGAGGCCTGGGGCTAGGCTGCTGGGGGACAGTACTCTAGGTTGGGGCCCAGGGCAGGAGACGGAGAAAATCAGGTCAACAAAATCATGCATGGAGTCTACAGAAAGTAATCAGTCACTGCTTCTTTATTTTTTGTGCTGAGCTAGTCCTGTGTTGCATTATACCCCATGAAAGCAGCTGCCAGTGAGATGCCGATTTCCAAAGGTTTATTGACAGATGGTTATTTGTCACTAAAACTGCAACAGTCCCTCTGGCTGCTCCATCCCCTGCCTAATATCCTGACTGAGGCTTAGCTCTTACTTCGCTGTACGCTAAGTAGCACACTCCCTAGGCAAGCAAGACTTTCTGACCTTGTAGTCAAAATTTCCATAAAAATTCTAGTGTGCTATATATCTGCAGCTATTACACAACAGAGCTAAACTGACCCATGCTCTTCTCCCCCTCCTTTCACACTTCTTCATGCTTTCCAAAGAACAGGCATGGTCCCCACAGCCATGTACGTGACTGGTATTCCTTGCCAAGGTGCTATTTAGAATCATACAATCCATTGGGTTGGAAAAGATCTCTGAGACCATCGAGTCTAACCCTTGATCCAACACCACTCTGTCTACTAGATCATGGCACTAAGTGTCATGTCCAATCTCAGTTAAAAAACCTCCAGGGACGGTGAATCTACCACCTCTCTGGACAGGCCATTCCAATGCCTGACTACTCTCTCTGTAAAGAATTTCTTTCTAATACCTAACCTAAACTTCCCCTGGCAGAGCTTAAGCCCATGCCCCCTTGTCCTACTGCTGTGCTGGCTGCCTGGGAGAAGAAAACAACCCCCACCTGGCTATAACCTCCTTTCAGGTAGTTGTAGAGAGCGATGAGGTCACCTCTAAGCCTTCTCTTCTCCAGACTAAACAACCCCAGCTCCCTCAGCCTCTCCCCACAGGACTTGTGCTCAAGTCCCTTCAACAGCCTCATTGCTCTTCTCTGGAATATGTGCCCTGCTTTCTTTCCCAGCTTGCCTGCTCCCAAGACAAGAAACCAGAAGACAACAAAGCTTTTCCCTAGGCCAAAATGCGAGCTGACAACACTACATTTCCTCTCTTCCCCCAAACACAGTGTTCCTGTAGTACACAGAAAGGTCAGCTCCTGCACACACACTTCAAGTCTGATCAGTTTCACTTCTACAAAACCCTCATGGTTCATACACACACATCTACAAAAGCTGACATGCAGTACACCAGATGAAAAACTCCCAACCACGTTCCTATCTGCAGAGGTTCATTACTGTACAGTCAAGTTGTTAGACAGCAAAGTCCATTCTAACTCCATGCTGACAATTTGCACATTTCCCTGGATGGTGAAATCAGTAGGCATTCCATTTAATACATGACTTTTCACATTAAACACTGCCATTTATTAGCTGAGTTTTATAGCTCCTCCTTTACTGCCAGAAAATTGGGGACTTTGCTTTCCTTCCCCAGAAGAAGGATCTGCAGCAGGTGGTAACTGATCTCTAACTGCTCCTTCTGCTTACTCTGGGAACACTGATGAACAGACTTAAGTCAAGGTCACTACACTTGGACATGGTGGAATTTCAACATCCTTAGCACCTCTTTAATCTGGTTTTTTAAGTTTGGTCTGAGTGTGTCTCCCTGAAGGGCAAAAGAAGTGTCTCAGAATAAACAGCCGGCAGTCCCTATGGCAGCAGTGAGCATCTTCACTGCTACTTTTCAGCAGACTCTTCCTTTGCCCAGCTAAGGAATTTACCCTTTCCCAACTCCACCTCTTGCAAAAGACTTCAAGCAGTAAGTGCCTCAGCATCATCTTTGTTCTTTTGCATGCAACTGCATAAGTCCCTTCAAGGACCCACACTACCCACACTACTAGTCTCTACACAGCCCTAAGATCAATATCCCACTGACTTCGGATTAGGGTTTTCAGCCTTTGGATGATTGATTGAGCCTACAGAAGAGGTATTTCAGACTGCCTCAAGGTACAGTGAGGAAACCAAATATCTGAACAGAGCAGAGGGCACTGGTTGGGCACTGTCTTTTATGCTAAAATCATAAACAAAGATTTCATCAAAGAAATACTGCTATTGTATGGGCTAAATGCCATAAAACACTAGGCTTGCATTAGAAACTTGATCACATAATCGCACATTAAACCAACTTAAGTACCAAAAAGATGTGTGTGACAAGCACAATTACCTTGGTTTAAATCAGATTTTCAATTAAGCTTAGAGTGTTGCTCTGGTTTAGCCACATCTATTTAAAATAGTGCAATCTCCCTTTTCAGAAAGCCTAAAGGTTTTTTAGCTCCCCTTGCAAAATACTGCTTGAATTTTGTAAATGAGCAAGCCTTTCACAGTACGTTTCCCAGGAGATTTGCAAATTGGGGCCTGACTATTCATTCCACAGAAGCAGAGCTTACACTGGAGAAATGAATATTTTTCAGGTAATGTAAGCATTTAACTTTTGCTCCATCAAACTCTAGACATGGAAATGCTGGAAGCACTTTACATTTTTCAAGGCATAAGGTAGAAGCTCTGTGTAGCATGGAGCATGTTGCCAGCTGGATGTGGATGCAGTAAGGAGGACATTTGTTGCCCAGGGCTTTAGGGTGAAAAATTACAATTCTCCACACTGTGTCAGTCATGGACAGTGAAGTCCACTTAGTCAAGTTCTTACTTTCTTCCCTTTTATGGCTGTCACTAAGCTCTCTAAGCCTTCCCTGGAAATTTCCATTAGCTTTGTTATATGCAGAGTTGCTCACAGCCTGGATTTCCCAGCAGGAATCTGTTCTGAGTTGGACTTTTCCTTCATGCCTGTGTCCAGCTCACATTATTAACAAGCTTGGAGAGGACGAAGGGCACAGACTTGCAGGCTTTGTTGAAAGTCAAGTAAGAATTCAGAGTGGAGCCCGTTAAGTACCAAGAGCCAACAACTTAGGCTACACAGCCTCTCCCTCTGTATGGAGGTACTATCTACACAGCTCAGTTATGCCCTCATGAAAAAACTAGGACCAAACACTAGAAATTAATGGCAAAACTATTTATAAAACACAAGAAAGCTGAAATATGATTTACTGCATTGGTTTAACCAGTATTTGAAAAGGAAATCGACAAAGCACAGGTCATCACAAACTGACTTGGACATCTGGGTAACCCCTCAGCTGGCATATCCAAAACTAGAAGCTGAAGAGACAGAGGGACTAGGTCAAAAGTTCCCCAACTCCACCATAATGATACAGCTCAGGAGCGTGGCGGCAAGACAAAATAACCCATGATTTGCAAGTAGCACATGCATGTCCAGGAAGGCATAAATAGCACGTACTACCTTTTCAGTTAAAACATCCCCAGTACTGAAGAAGGCAGCAGCAATGAGCAAATGCACTGCTCTATTCCTTCAAATCCTGCCACATGGAAAGGCCCAACAGCGGCCCACTTGTTTGCTATAGCACCAAACTAAATTTTGATTAAGGCATTGCTGCCTGCAATCCCATCTGAAAATATCAGCACAACCTCACTACTAGAATGAAGATTGTGGTAAGCTCAACAAAGAGAAGATTAGCTGCACAGTGATGCCATGCAGCGCATCTGATTTTCATGCTGCCAAGTTTGCTTTCTCCACAAAAGAAATTACTCCTTAAATTACTGACTTCTCAAATATACTGTCCATTCAAGATTACTAAATGCAAGCATAAAAAACCAGATTAGTTTACAAAGGATTTGAATTCCCCAAATGTGCTTTCTTTTCTTCCTATAAACTTGTCATTCTTAAACAATTCAAACTGTAACAAGGCAACAGAGTGAGCTACAGAGAGCAAGGTGACATTATGCTAAGGAACAGGAATCTATTGTCCTACTTTGGAAAGGAAGAAGAAGCACACTATTTTGTGCAATGCAATGCAATGCAATGCTGGCCAGACTCCAGATGCATCCTTGTCAGTAGCTCATTATCTTTTCTGCCAGCGTGTGATGATCAGCACAGCAAGCCCATCCCTGGCTCCCATGATTAGCTAGGCAACGGTATTGTCAGTACAAGGCGAAGTTTGGCACTCCCAGCAACTGCCTGGATAGGAAAACAATAATTTCTAACGCCCTACTTCATAAATATTTAGCTTTCTGTGCAGGCGATGAACCACGTGCAGAGACAAATCCAAGTGAAAATTGGCTGCAGTGCAAACTGTATGGAACTAGCAAACAGGGTTTCTGGAGTAGCTCTGCTAGGCAGTAATTCCCCTTGACCAAGATGAGGTGGCAGCTTCACTGGCACCAGCGTATTTCAGAGCATAGCCTGGAGTACAGCCCATGGATAAGTAGCCAGGGAAAGAGCACAAGATGGAGTATAGGAATATACAGAACACAAGACCTACAGTCTACAATATCTACATCCACAGACATTTAAGTGACATGAAATTATCCTATTCATCGTGGTCAGATGAATGGTGCATCTAGCAGCAGATGCGTTTTTACTCCCTCTACTGATATAGCCCACTAATATTGCAGAATCCTGCAAGCTTTGCCTGCATGAAAACCAGCAACAATGCAGAAACATATCCTGACGCCTACTTGAATTGTCAAAGGTGCTGCAGAAGCAGAACAGCAAGCAGCTTGGTGCAGCTGGTAGCTGTATGCCTGCTTCAGGAAGGACGGCAACTCAAGTCGGAATACTTGGCAAGATTACTGGTCCTGGTCATTTGATTGTGCAGTCCTGCCTGCTCGGTTAAATACTGGGATTTTTGAAGATGTTGTATTCAAACTCACATAATTTATATGAGGCCAGTCTTATAAAGCTGGTGGCACCAGCAGCTATTTCAGTAGCTCTTCTGTCTCAACAACATGAATATGCACAAGTTTGTTCTGCCCACCAGTGGGCAACTGAAAATGGATCCAATCCATGATCTTCTGGCCAGTGGATAAGACTTAGATAGAAGGCACACCTTTAACAGCCAGTTTGCCTGGGCAAAAGTGTGATATCTCAGTTAAGGAGAGAGTCACCAATCAGCTAAGCTGTTAGATACCTCAAAGAGAGAGAGTAGAGAGAGTGAAAGAGAACAGAGATTAGCACAGTAGGAAAAATCCAAACAAAATAGTTTCTTCTGATCCACAGGGTCACTGTGGTAAAAACCAAGTGATTTTCATGAGTCAGCATTTATGACCTACCTACAGATTGCATGTAGAGGATGAACAGACTCATAAAATGAATTGAAATGGATGACACACCAACAGAAAGCACTAAGAGGAATTTGTCTTATAAAGTCTTAAATTAAGAATCAGTCTTCCTAATACATTCAACAGGAGTGTCAAAGAGAAATTAAGCACCAAGACAATGACAGGACAGAAAGAGAAGAGTTTAGTATGATAGTGAGGATGTCTGATTCTCTTGGGACCCCAGTATAAATACTGTGGTTAAGAGCACTGCCCTTAAGGGACGCAAAGCTACACAGCAAAACGTGTTGAGAATAAGGGCAAGCAAAATCCCTCACAGACAGCCTTCTTTCTTCTACTGAAATACCACAACAGTTTTTAAAAGCAGGTTTTCCCAGATCTTTTTTACTCTACTGTCATGCAAACACACTGTGTTTACATAGAGTGTGACATAGGAAGTTGTAACTTGCATCTGAGAGAACAAGGGGAACCTTCTTGGACTTGAACATGACTCCAGTCCTACTGATGTTGTAAACAGACACAAGCTACTTTGACATTTTTAAAAGCTATATCCCAATTTGGAGGGGGCATATTAAGCCTATAATTAAATGCAAAATATTTGAAATAATGCACTTCTGAAAACAGATGGACAAAACACTGGCACAAGGGAAGACCCAGAGTTAAGTTTATTCCAACACCAGTAAGACTTTTGTGTATCATAACACAGTTCACTATGTAGTAGTTGTAGCACTATTAAAAAAAATCCCAAACCAAAACAAAAAAAAAGTATGTTTATGAGAAAAAACCCCACATCATCCAGTCAAATAGCCTGGAATAAGCAGGGCAGAAATAGAAAAATAAGAATTTCTTGAATTTTCACTGATTTTTCTCTCACTCAGTCTTGTCCGTATTCCATGGCATCCTTCACTATTTGGCTCCAACTACACCAAACAGCAAGTAGGGACCATCTGAAAGGTAAGTAACACATTCCAGAACACAGAGCTTAAAGTTCTTTAAACAAGAACAACTCAGCTTGGTATTACCATAAACCAAGCTCTAAAGATGGATAACTTGCTTAAATCCTCTAAAAACCTAAATGCCTGTTAATTGCTTAAAGTGCTTACAGGCAGACTATACTCCAAATAAGCTTTGAACCCTCAGAATATCTTAAGCTGTTTATGATCTATCAGCATTTCCAGTGGCTTAGACAATTTAGGATGTCAGGAATCTTTGGGGGACTGCAAATTGTTTAAGCCTTCTAAGGCCTTAAATATCTTAAACTGCACAAGTATTGGGACTCAAAGTCACTCTTTAGTCATCTTTGAATTTTCATTAGTGTTTTAGCAGAAACTAACATTGATGATCAACGTAGGCTTGTTTTGTAGATCGTATGCCAACAAACTAAACAGGAAAATGCATTTAAAACAGGAGAAATCAACTTCAAAATAAATGTTTAAAATTAGTAAGCATAGCAAATGCTTATTTTTAATAGAACACTGGAATGTGCTCACACAAAGTCGCCAAGCTCCAGAATCAAGATTTTGGTTCGGTCTAATCTCAGTGAGATCCACAGGGAAAACCAAGTTTTATATTTTTAATCTTCAGCAGCTTTGAAATTAGCCAACTAAAAAGTATTCTGTTTAGCATACATGGGAAACCCGCTCCAAAAAAAAGGAAAAAAAAAAGAAAAAATTATCAAGAAATCCAAATCCACAATTACTCCAATTACTCACAGTTTGTAGACATTAAGACCATTTACAGAACCAGGTAGTTTGAGGATTTAAAACGGGGAAAGAAAATGAAGAAAAAAATGGTTGTTTTAGATGCTAGCTGAATTCACTAGAGTCTTGCTGGAAAAACCAGACATAAGAGACAACAAATAAAACTCCCTAAATAATATGGATCAAAGACCAGAAAATAAAGAAAATCTTATTGGAAAGCCAAAGAAGTAAACAAGGGAACAAGGCGGCCTAGTACAGACCTGGGGAGAAAAGAAAGGTTATAAAAAAGCAGGATGCACTGGTGTTGCCAAAGAGGGAAAAGACATTCTAAAAATAAACATGAGGAAAATGGTATCAGAATGAAAAAAGGCATATTCATTAGTGGGGCTAAGGACAAAAATCAATCACGGTTCAAAGTGGACAAGATACCAAATTTTCTTCTCTGAAGTCTCCACTTATAAAATGTCTAAGGGTACTTATGCAATTAGGGAATAAGAAATGAAGCCAGACATAGCAGCTTGTTGCAGTCATTAAGAAAATTTTTTTTAAAGTTAACTTTTTTGAGCCATTCACACCTGTTTTTTAATGTTACAAAAATTGAGGAAATGACAAAAGGCCAAAAAAGTCAACTTAGCAGCATTCTTCAAAAAGAAAGCCATACTTAAATTGACAGTTACTGTCTTCTAAGTGCAACTTTCATCCTTAAAGAGAGTAATATAACAAATAGAAAAAAGAAGGCATATTAAAACAATGAAAGAGTGAGCCACATGCAGTAGGCAGTTAAGTAAAATAATTGCTTGCATGAAATTTAACTACTTTTGAAAATAGAATTAGAAAAAAGGAAAGGAAGAAAAGGCAGCAGGTGTGATCTGAATAGATATAAGTGAAGCACTTGTTTTTACAGCACATGGCTGTGCTCTTAGAAAGACTGCTACCCAGACTGAGAACTACTAGGAACCTGCAGAAGCCCAGTGACAGAGTACATGAACTGGTAAGTTACAGGTTATGTTTCTTTAACACAGACTTCTGCATGAAGTTCCCTTTCTCATGGTGGAAAATAAATGTCACTAAACAGTCAGTGCTACAGCATATCTTGAAGTATTGGGTGAGGGAAATGAACTTGCTAGTAACTGAATACTTAAAGCATCTCTCAAAAATTTATCACTAGGATTCACAGACATACTAAGTGGAATTTTAAGAGGGCAGCTTCCACCTAATGCCATCAGTCATCCTGGATATCAAATTCACACAGAGAAACGGAAATAGAAATGGAATGAATAATGGTATCAGAATGAAAACACTGCTTCAAGCTTCCATATTACCATTCTGCTTCTCTTGTACCTGCAATGGTCACCTAGACTTGTCTGCACAATTTGGAAATAAGTCACTTAATAAAAAAATCCAAATAAAAGCTTTCAGGATGCATCTATAGTGCAAAATTGGCATCTTCCCTCCTTTTCAGTCCTTTTATCAATCAAAATAATCTTTTACCCTCATTTAGAAAACTCAGTGTATCTTGTGGTTAACAGGTGGCAAAAGTCCAGGTCATGCATTCATTTCCTCAGCCATGGTCAGAGGTCGCTGAGCAGACACTGCCTTTCAAAAGGCCATTTGCAGGAAGGATTTGGACATAACCAGTACCTCCAGCCACCCCAGTTAACACTTGTGAGATTATTCCCTATGCAGGGTTGCTAACGTCCCTCGGTTGCACATGAAGGAAGACAGCTCCTCCTTCTGTCTCCTTGTTTCCTCCATCCTCCAGAAAGCTATTCTTAAGAGGCAAACGATGTAGCAGGGCTTACTTATGCTGCTGGGGCCATCATGGCTAGAGGCTGAAGAGCCTGAGGAAGGGAGTGAGCCAGCAGCAAGACATGATGCGCCAGGCAGCTGGATAGATTACCATGTCCTTACCAATGCTGATAACTAGATGCAGTCACATTGTCCCCATCAGTAGATGGGAGGCTATGCAACTCTCAGAGAAAAAAAAAATAGATTGGCACAGACACACAAATGCAACGATCTCCTGCAAAGCATAGGAATTTATTGTAAAGAGAATTTTCCTGGAATAATTTCACGTTAGAGGCAGATCTCACCACAAAGAATTAAAATATGCACACTGAATCAGTCTGAGACTTTCCAACCTACTTCCCAACAAGAGAACTCTACGGGATGCTGCCTCTGAATCAGATGCATCTTCAGGGGTATTTGAATTCCATTACCAGATGCTCTGACTGCTGAATAAATCCTTCCTCTCTTGTGGATGCCTGCATTATAAAGCTAGCCCTAGACAAGGTGCTTTGAGACTTTGGTTTTCACACGGTTTTCTCAGACCAGTGAGGTTTCTGGATTAGTATTTTCAAAAGCGTATGAGCACTGAGCCCTCCCAGAATATGCTCCTGAGAAGGGGGGAGGGAACACACAAGATGAAAAGAAAGACAACTGATATTTGGACCCCCTGCCTTTCTCCCATGGCAGCTCTCCACAAGTAAAGCCAGCCAAAGAGAATAAGCAGCATGCAGTCTGCTCCCCACCACTTTGGTTTCACCTGTTTATGTTCTACAAGACAATTAATGTTTGAGATGCCCCACCAAAGGTGTTTCTGAATGGGAAAACTCTTGTTGCAATGTCAGAGGATAGGAAAGGTTATGAGTACTAAGAATGAAGTTCCTTTTTAATTCAGTAGAGGTGTTTCTACTGTACAAGACACTGTGGATTTCATTCCATGCTGCAAAACCCAAAAATTCATGAACCGAATCAAACCTTGAAGTATGCAGAATCAAGCATTAGCAGCCATGCAAAAAAGGCAGTGTGCAGCAGGACTACAGAGGACTGGGGGGAATTCACACTGCTCTGTACCACCTCTCGTGACAGACTTTCAGCCCACAGCTGAGGAGTATATGGTAGTTCACTTCCTAAGTGGATACACTACCTCAAGTGGTGTGCCTAATGGGATTCCTGTTTTCTTGTGACATGGCTCTTCCTTATCAATTTAGTGTCTTGATTTAGCTCAATGGTGTCCACCTTCAAAATATGGCAGCCTCAGAGCCTTTCAATACCCTGCTTCTGGACTGAACACACTCATCTTACATCCAAAAAGCACAGACTACCACATGGTAATGTGAAACCAGATGGCAGACTCGTGAACTAATACGTATGCAAGTCTACCAGTTTGCAATCATGACAAGAGCGAGCTACAGGACCCTCGAAAAAGCAAAAGGCTGTCAGAAACTCATAAAGACTTCAATCTCTTTCCAGGCCACATCTGAGCCAAAACTCTTATCAGTAGGACTCGCCTGTGAACCACAGACCTGAGTCCTCTTGCTCCAGCTTCAAGATCGGACTTGTGAAAAGTAAATTGTCATCTTGGTCATTGGCAGAGGAAGTTGTTTCAAAAGCTGCAGGAACCCAGTCCCCTGGATTCTTTCCTCAAAGGCATAAATACAGCAGGAAAAGTACACACAGTTTTTAACAGGTTATAGAGACCTGCTCTCAGATGGACAGTTTGGTTATTTGCAAGTAATCAAAACCAGCAGCTAAACAAACAAAAAGAAAATGAAAAGAACATATAAATGACAGGCAGACATTGCTGAACATGAGCTCCACCACCTTTGCTGTTTGTTATCAGTAGTCAGAATAGTATTTATTTAGTGACAATTGGGATTTCTGGGTTTTCAGTACAAGTCTGTACCTAATACTGCATATGAGAAATAACATATTAGGACACAACGTAAGTTGGCTAGCCTTTGAGCGTTTGGGAAAGGAGTAACATTCCTGATGTTATATTAAAAGTTTCTTCCAACTTAACCACATAAAAAACAGAGTAAACAAATTGATGCTTTTCAATAGCACAATTTAGTGAGCTGGGTGTCACCCTGAAATCTAAGGAAGTGGGTACACAATGTCCTTTCTTTCCTTTACTCACCAGAATGCAACCCTGGCAGGGGTTGTATCTTTGGCTACTAAAACATTTATTCCATCCCATAGCTACTGTACTGCTCATGAATTTCAGTCTTTTACAGGCTTCTTTCAGGCCCATTAGGTGCATTTCCAAGTGTGGATGAACACTGCTGTCACCACCCCACCTCCTTAGAGCACAACAGCTCTGAGAGCCAACTTGTCAACAGGTATTTAGATGTGGACCTTAGGTTTAAAACACCAAAAATTGCCTCATGGCTCAGCAGTTCTGTCCCACCCTCAGTCACAAGTATTCAAGCCATACACTTGTCTCTGCAAGCTGAGCTGCATCTCCAAACAGCTGAGTCTTCTGCATCCAACCAACCAACATGCAGGCTTATTGCAGAAATCACCCAGATGCCACTTTTCTCTAGTTTGTCTTTACAATAGTCATAGTCAATTTGTGCCTCTTTGTTCTCTAATAAAAAAAATATATATATATATCTAGTTCCAAACGATCCCAGTATCAAAGCAGCCAGGTGGTAATGTGGTCACCTGCATCATGGTTGAAATATTTTCACATATACAGGTAACCAGGAAGAGTCATCATGGATTCACCAAAGGGAAATTGTGCTTAACCAACCTGACTGCCTTCTACAATGGAGCCACTGGTTGGATAGACGAGGGGAGACCAGTGGATGGTATCTACCCGGACTTTAGCACAGCTTGTGACAGTCTCCCATGATACCCTCATAGGCAAACTCAGGAAGTGAAGGCTGAATGAGCGGATGGTGAGGCGGATTGAGAAGTGGTTGAATGGCAGGTTGTGATCAGTGGCACATGGTCTATTTGGAAGTCTGTAACTAGTGGCGTCCATCCTAAGGGTTGATACTGGGCCCAATATTTTTTAAATTATTCATCAATGACTTGGATGAAGGAGAAGATGCTGCTTCAGCAAGTTCACTGATGACACAAAGCTGGAAGGAGTGGCCAAAACCCCAGAGGGCTGTGCAGCCCTTCAGAAGGACCTCAACAGGTTGGAGAGATGGGCAGAGAAGAACCTTCTGAAAGTCAACAAGGGCAAAAGCAGCATCCTGCACCTGGGGAATAATAACTCCCTGCACCAGTACAGGCTGCAGAGCACCACTGTGGAGAATGACGAGGGAGTCCTGGTGGGCAACAAGCTCTCTATGAGCCAGCAGTGTGGCCCTGTGGCCAAGAAGGCCAATGGTATCATCCTGGGGGGCGTTAGGAAGAGCATTGCCAGCAGGTCGAGGGAGGTGATCCTGCCCCTCTACTCAGCCTGGGTGAGGCCTCACATGGAGTGCAGTGTCCAGTTCTGGGCTCCTCAGTACAAGAGACACACAGAGCTCCTGGACTGAGTCCAGTGGAGGGCTACAGAGATGACTAGGGAACTGAAGACAAGGTGTCAAGAAGATGGAGCCAGGCTCTCCTCGATGGTGCTGAGCAACAGGCCTAGAAGCAATGGGCAGAAACTGGAACATAAAAAGTTCCACCGGAATATGAGGAAGAACTTTACTGTGCAAGTGACTGAGCACTGGAACAGGCTACTCAGAGACATTGCAGAGTCTCCTTCTCTGGAGATGTTAAAAAGCCACCTGGTCACAATCTTGAGTTATGTGCTCTAGGGGACCCTGCATGAACAGGGAGATTGGACTAGACAACTTCCAGTGGTCAACCTTACCCATTCTGTGATACACGTTTAAATAGTTCTCTTTTCTTGGATTTATGGAAGGCTATAGAACCCCCTCCCTATCTCTCCTTTTTAGCCCTGAAAAAGACCCAACGCTATAGGTTTTCTTAGATAAAATGCTCCCTTGATGCCACTACCAGCTGCTCTTAATTCCTGTGCCGGTTCACAAGCTTATGTGCCTAGTTTCTTCTACAGTGGTAGTGATATTTTGCTATCTCTGCTTTTAAGCATCTTGTGTCTCATCTTAGAACTAAATTTTTTCTTTTTACAGCCTCATGTATTGATGGCTTAATCACCTACAATCAACTAAAACCTCAGGTCTTTCTCCTCCTCCGCCATTTTAACTACTGAGCTCAGTTTCATTAGTCACTAAGTGCACTTTGTGCTATTAAGTTCTCATTTCTACAGCTCCAGTCACTTTCAGAGCAATCCAATTCTTGTGCAATACTTTGATTTTTCTCTGCAATGACAAAGGTAATATCACATCTTCAGAAAAATTAATTCAGTGCACCCTTACAGGCCACTAGTGTAAATAGTATTAATTAACCAATTCCAGAGCAGGTTCTTTCAGGAAGTCCGTCAACAACCTCTTTCATGGCAGATGTCAATCATGTTGAAATTCTCTTTTAGACAGGACTTCTGTGTAGTGAGTTCACATTACGGACTGCCAACATAACCTGACCTTTCCCACTTCCATCTGCAAGACAAACTGCCATCAGTGCTACCCCAGCTTAGCAATATAGCCCAAAACACTTAATTTTAGCTAGTGTTTCTTTAGAACTCTGGAAGCACTGCTTGCATACCCTCTCATCTTGAGTCCATGGAGCTTAAACTTATGGGGTTTTTTGCCCATTTTTTTTTTTTGTTTTTGGTCAGCTTGTACTTTCAGTCCACTCATTTAAACCCTGTATTTGAGGAACAGCTGTTATTTCAATCTGTTTATGTGATTCCTGTAGTACTTGGTTTCAAACGCCTCCATTGTGTATGCGAATAAAGACTCTGGGAATTATAATCATCTCTGTTGTTTGCTACTGACCACAGTTTTCTTTGCCAAATTAGAACAGTCAGGAGGGCTTCAGCAGTACAGTGTTTTCTTGATCCCTGCTGTTTGCTAGGCTATCCTCCATATAGCACTCAATTAATTGCTGAATCCTTTTAGTATTTCTCTTCCTCTCTTTTACTGTGTATGGTAACTAACAAATATTTTTCATCTTTTTCCCCCTCACTCCTCAAGTTAAAGTCAACAGACATACCAATCATAAACCAAGTTTATTAAGCCAAGAACTACTGAGATGGCATCCACATGTCAGGCATTTTCTCTTCTCTGAGGATCTCTCAAGTAGATCTGGCACAGACACCACAGCTGTGAGGCACTTCTGCTCTGATAGAGCCTCACTCACTTGTGTGTTCTGATGTTAGCGCTTCAATGCAAATTATACAGCTCAGTGAGTATCTTCACCTTCATGCTGAGGTTTACAAGTCGCTCTTGACTGTTGTTGGTCTATAAAATAGTACAGTTGAGAACAGAACACATCAGGTGTTGTGTTCCAGAAAGAACCTACCAGTCCTTGTGACATTTACAATAATCACCAGAAGCATCAGTCACTCCAATCCACCAGCAGGAAATCTGTTGAAGCACTTCTGTCAAACCACCAATAAATCTCCCACCTATACAGCCACCTTGTTTCACATTCACAAACAAAAAGTCTATTTTTGTTGGAATTTGGCATAATTATAATAAAGTTGCTGGGACAGAAGTAAGGAGATAGAAGAGTGCCCTAGAAACATGGTGAGCTAAAAAGATTTCACAGAGATGCTGCAGAAGGACTGGCAGTGCTCCCATAAAATACCATGAAAGTGTTCCTATTGGGTCTTTAGAGAGGTGCCAAGAGACATGCCACTCAGTTTTGGAGTACTACAAGCACTGGAAATCTAATGTGGGGTATGTGAAGCCAGGACAGCCAGACCGAGCTAGACTCTGCAGCATTCAATAAAAGAATCCACCCTCAGGGAGACTTCATTTTTCTGAGTTCTTATTACTTCTCTATACTGAAAATAACTTAGAATAGCTCTCAAGTTCAAGAAGAAGAGAGCCATAATTCCTGAATAATTTTTCTGCCTAGAAAGTACAGCAACTGTTCTTAGAGAAAGCCACTTATCCTGGAAGAGAGTTTATTCCATACCAGTATCTCGCAGAACTTCGTGTATAAATAAGGCCTTGATGAAAGATTATGTTCAAGGGAACAAGAGGGCTGTTTGAAAAGTGCTGGCATGCTGTATTACAAAAATTGGCCCAGTCTGAATTCCAACTGCAGATTTCACCAGAAGGCTGTACTGAATTAGTCGCTATTAACAATTGCATATATTTATTCTGATTTAAGGTAGTGGTTCTACACTGACCGTATGATTCTCCTCAAGCACCACATGCCAGATGTCATGCACAACAGATGGGAGTCCACATGTATGTGATATGATCACCAGCAGTGCTGCAAGTTTCTAGCTGCCAGCTTTTAAGTTAAAAGGAACTTCAACATGTGAAGCATAATCAAAAAGAGCACCAAGGTAGTTCAGTACCAGGAAATAACTGAAGCAGAGAACTCGATGAAGTGTTCCTGCAGCATAAAAAAAACAGAGCTCCAAAAGTGCATTTGACAACACAATAGAGAAAAGGATCTCAACAACACATGATGCAGAGACTCCCCAAGAACACTGAAAACAGCATATTTTACTGCTCACTCAGTCATCATCTGTGTCACATGACATCTAAATTAGCTTGTGTTTAATTGCAAGCTTACAAAGGGGCAGTTACACCCTTCACAGCCCCATATAAACAAAAGAGAGCTGAAGTCTACATGTCACATCACTGGGCTGTTAAAGAGGACACCAAAATAATACAGTGGCTTGTTCATAATCATGACAAAAGTCTCTGCAGTTCATAGAATCTCATGCTTGAATACTGCAACAAGTATTTGACAACTCTAGGTTAGCAGCTTTCAATCTGGTTGGTGAACTTCAAGAGGGTCTTCAAAGCTGAGGAAACCAAGTATATTAGTTACAGCTCACATTTGCTGTCATTGGAAACTGTTAGAAGTCCATAAATCCAGAGAGACTGAAAGACACTGCACTAGGCATATAAGAAATATAGGATCTGGAAATCCTAGAAAAGACATGGGAAATAAAATGAGCCTCAAAAGTTTATAATCAGCAAAAGAAACATTGATTGTAAGAGACTCAGGTAAACACTGTGGCAGGCCAAAAGAAGTATTAGGAATTCAGGGGTTGGGCCCCTCAAGCACAATGTCCCAAACAGTAAAAAGCCATGTTATCCCCACTGCCCTGAGAACAGAGTGGCCAAAGCAGTTATATCTTCATGTAAAGTAAGCACTTACTCTGGTCGGCAAATCACTAGGTCCCCTTTGTTGGTGCCATATGCCAATCCCAGGCCTGGCTCAGGCAGCCAGCGAGCAGAGTTTATGCTGACATGTCTTCTCTGGTCGGCAGGCATTGGGTACAGAACGTTGAAAACTCTCTGAAACAATAACAGGAGATTACTTGACAGGACAATACAAGACAGGAGAGCCAAAGAGGCTTAAACAAATGTGCAATCTCCCTGTAGCAGCGCAGATGGCCATGGAGACATGTCACTTTACAGGATGCAGCAAGAAACCACTAATTCAGCAGCAAGAGTAAGCAGCTGCTACAAATGCATGTACAAGTGCCCTTAAATGTTTAATTGACTGACTGGCACATAGCTGTGGAACAGAAGTAGTGCTGTCCTCAGGAGAACTTGCATGCCACTCAGTGGGCTGCACAGTCCCTTAACTCAAACTAATTAAAGTGACTGGGGACAGGGTGGTACAGTCATTATGAGAATAACACAAGTACATAAGTAACAAATGACTCAGTTCAGGTTGGCTTCCAACACCATCCATTCTACCTGCAGAAAGGTAAGAATTTGAAGAGTTCCCAAGACTGCAGGTAGTTAGCATGGCTGCAAGCCAGTGCTTCCCAAATGCTGCGTTAAGGCAGGTGAGTGAAAACATGTCCACACAAAGGTCTGTGCTAGCTTGGTTTCTGAAGTGTACTCCTCCTACTCTAAGAAGCTAACACCTTTTGTACAGCACAGTGCTTTCCTACAAACCAGAACTGGGTATATGACAACCCATTCAGCCCAAAAATATGACACATAAATCATAAAAACAAAGGCATCCGGAATAGAAAAAGCAGTAATAAGTCAGTTTGGCCACCAGGAATAAACAGGGACAAGCTGCTTCAGTATACTGGGCTATCAGGGCTTCAGAAGGGTAGGACTAAAGACTATCTTGGCATTTACAAGGCCAAATTGTTAACAGAATTTCTGCAGAAATGTAGCTTGTATTTAAACCTGTAATCACTGCAAGTAATACAGACTTTGAATCTAGATTTTCAATGGGATAAGTCCAAGGTGAAAGATACGCTTTCATTAGATTTTTCTGGTGGGCAAGCACCCAATCATCCCAAGACCTTTCTTGCAGACTCCCCAGAAAAGGGGATGGTGCTGGACCAGGGAATGAAGGTGTGCTGAAACAACAGGATAAAGGTTGACAGGAATGCAGGTCAACCACTACTGTAATGCTGAGGTGGCCTGAAGTAATAACTAGAATCCATTAGGATGGGACTCATCAGCTAGCATAACAAACTGGGACTGTTTTCCTCCGTAGCTCTAGTGCCCACTGCACATCTTGTCTGACAATTTGAGAAGCCTGAGTCAGAGACCACTTAACCACGTGCCCTCCAGTACTAGCCAGAACCTTCATCCTGACTGTTGGAATTCAAACAAAGAAAGTCAGCGCAAAACAATGCAGCTACATCATTTACCATCATCAGTAACACATTTAACTGCTCCTCTGAGGAAGCTGCATTAGAGGAGAAAATGTCCTTAAGGATTTCTCTATATGGCATAAGCTGGTCACTCTTTGTCCTGGCTGTCACTCAGCAGTTAGAGTATTCAGAGAAGCTCAGGGTTTGAATGGAAGGAATAGGTCATTAGGGGTTTATCTAGCTCTTACCCATCTCTGCCATGTCTGTCCCATTAACCCCACACACCTTGCATGCTGGGGTGTCAGGGAGCAAAGTGCAAGGGGAGACAAAGAAGGGAGGTAGGGGGGAATAGTCAGATGTAAGATGGTAACACCTGTTACTATGGAGATTATGGTGCACTCTCAGATGGGACAAATGGATTTGAAGAAGGAGAGGAAAGGGAGGAGTCCATCAGAGCTAGGAGCATAAATTCGTAAAATAAGCATTCTAAATCTCTTAAGAACTACAAGGGTCTTCCATCACATCCTTCTTCAAGTCAGAAACAAACAATTTCTCTTCTGAGAATAGCTGTGCAAGGTATCACAGTTCCAGAAGCCACCTTCCTGGGTAGTCTCAAACTCCTCTCCACAGGCAGGTCAGCTTGTATAGCCGTTGTCCCACAATACCCTGTTACAAGCCATGCCAAGGAGAGAGACTTGCTGGCTACAGCTGAAAACCCAGGTGCTTTGCAGTTCAACAGCACCCCATGGAAAGTGCTCCCCCAAGAACACAAGCCCGGTTCTGATAACCCACAAGTCTTGGCTGAGGGCTGAATCTCAAAGACAAGATGGCTTTAACATTCTGTGTCAGAATAGTTGCTTCATCATTCCACTCCATTCCATTCAATTCTAAACAGCTTGTCATGCTGAAGAGCTCCCCTCCCCTGCTGCTTCCCACTCCCACGCTAATGGGACAACTCCATGCAGTGTTAAGGGTGATGACATCCGTGCGTGTAGTAATTAGTACATAAAAAGAGAAAGCAGCTGTACTGGCATAATCACCACTCGCAGCAGTAACCAGGACCCAGCTAATCAATCTGATGCAGTCATACAGACTGTCTGTTGCAATTGCATCCATTAGCAAGACCCCCTACTCTATCCACAGAGTGGAAAAAAAAATTAAAGTTCCTTCAATATCGGCAGGTCCCTCTCTTCAAAGAAGGTCAGAACTCTGCCAGGAAGCACTGTTCTCCACAGATAACAGATAACTCCTTTTGGACTTTTTTTTGTCTTTTCGTTTCCACTGCTAAATCTTACAGAGTTATGGAGATATTTCAACCAAAGTAGCCTGAAAACATACCACAGAGTGACCACACCTCTTTGCCAGTGGATTGTTCACGCTTTGTAACTCTTAACTTCTAAGAATAAGTCAGATTATTTCAGGAATCCTACACTGACACAATTCTCCAGCTTCTATGTCAAGAGATTGTTGCCAATGCTCACAAACTCTTAAAATTAACAACACAAATGCATAAAGTTGATAATTCAACAGTTTCTTTTCATTAGGGGTGGCCCACAGATTAGTTGCAGGCCACACCTAACAGCCATGTTGACAGCCAAGGGTTCAGGAATCAGTTTAGAAACACTGATGTAAAGGTTCACTAATCTTTAAGGTGCTTACCATACTCTATAATAGTTTTCAGAGAGCTTATTTTTAATAATACGGCAGTTTCATTTAGGAGAGATATCATATTGCATCCACTTTATCAGCCCCTAATCACTACCAGCAGTCACAGTAAGCTTCCATGCTCTTTACCATAACCAATGTCAAACCTGTTCTTAGCATCACTGCACTATCAATTCAGTAATACACAGCCACACCTTTAGATGTGGTTATTCAGCATTTTACAAAGTTGGCAGCTGCCTTGATGGCCAGATGCTGTTCTGAAAAAAGAATTTTGAATGGTATGTTTCCCTAACTACAAACACGGTGAAGTCTGAGGAGTGGGAGCTTCAGAAGATCCCTGAGAAAGCTTAAGCCCAAACAGGCAATGTATGCATAGCAAGCTGTTCTCTTCTTGGCAACAATGTAAACATAAAAATGTCATTTCCGCGCACACAACAGGTCCTATTCCTTCCCTTTAGGGCCACATGAACCAGCCTGAATTACACAGAATACTTGCTTGGCCTGTGCTTATGCTTGTAGAAAACCCTTTGACCTCCCCACACTTCACAGGAGATTCCAGCAGTCTTCTGTCACTTCTGGAACTCCCATCTCTCCCTGAATCCAGGGAACATCAGCAAGATTAAAAAGTCTTCCTCTAGAAAAACCAAAACTGTCTAGGTAGCTAAGCTTCCATACAAAAGTAGACTTACAACATGGGAAAGCAATGCTCACAAAATAAACAATTATTTGCTTCCATTCTACACCCCTGTAATCATGAAGTGTGGGAAAAGATTTGGTTGAGTAATTTATGTCTCTATTTGCAAAGACTGCACTAGAAGCAACTACTTATCTTTTTAGTGTGCGTTTTCCATGCTCTCTGAACAGAAGTGGGCATGTACATCATGCATTGAACTCCTTAGAGCTCATTTCATCACTTTACAGCCACTTCTTCAATGCTGATTTCAGCAGGGGAAAAGATGGCTCAGAGAAAGGAGGGCTGTAAGGCATGAAGACGAGGAAAAAAAAAAATAGGCCCTCAAATTATTCAGCAAACAAGTTACATGTGGAGCGCAAAGGCCGTGCCAGGCCCACTGCTGCTGCTTCCCCTTCAACTTGTCAGTGCTGTCACATCAGTACTGTAGCACCTGTCACAGCCACCAACTTAGGTATTTACTTATGGCAGAGTGCCAGGAGAGGCTGCATAACAATCAACAGCCTCAAGGCTGTGTACTTAAATGGGAAGAAGGGGGCCCAGAGAACAACATGTAAGCACAGAGCTAGACAGTTAATTTCTACCTGCCCTGGAGGGGTAGGAAAACTTTTATTCTAAAAGCCTCTGCTAAGTCCTAGTTATTGACCTATTGCTTCTGAATTTCCCTCCCTCTCTGTCCCCAAGTTGCTGCAATTTAATAACACTCTTCAAATTCCACCTCTCCCACCGTTTTTTGGGAGTAACAATATTAAAAAGCTGGACAGAGCAACCGCCAGGATCCTGTCAGTCATCAAGCAGCAGCAGGCTGCCCCAAGCCTGCGCTACTGCTGCCAGTTGGCAACGGCGCTGCACCGCTCGCCTGATTCAAGTGGCACCGTGCCTGGCCAAAGCAGAGGCATCACCTCATCTGCACAGCCGCCTCGCTGCTCAAGGCCTTCCCACCTCTAAGGAGAGCAATGAAAAGCAGGGGAGTGCTGAACACTACTTGTTTGGCAGAGAGGGACCTTTCTTCTCTCTGACACTCAAGAAAGAAAAAAAAGATGTTTTGAAGCTGGAGGAGAAAAGAAAATTCTGGCACAAGCAGGCAAGAAAACTCAGCAGGAACTCTTGCTTTTTATCTTTTTAAGTTCAATAGAGACACTTCTGGTCTCAACTAGATGCATCGCCTTTCAAGATGCCAATAAATTTCAAACCATTACCCTTGCTTAGCCCAAGCAGTAAGTTGGCTGTTAGATCAGCCTTGATAAAGACTGCTTGGGGAGGGGGTGCAGCTGTTCTCTCATTTACATGGGGAGATCTTTTCATCCATGATGCTCCATCCTGACAGCTAAAGGGAGAGGAACGGCTGGAGCAGATAAGGTAGGTTTATAAATCACCAGCCTGAAATGTCATTATTAATTTTCAACTGAATCGACACAGTCACCAGAAGTTGACAGACCATGAAAACGCATAGGAAAAGAAATATCTGATGGGTTAAACACAATAAAAATCTCTTACTGTGAGGACTGGTAAAATACAGTTTCACAGCTACTCTGACCTGAGTTGCAGAGAAAGTCTTCAGAAAGGAGCACTCATCTCTGCCGGATGGATATAGCTGTACTGGCAGCCAACATTTGTACCTCACGCCTACGAAGACGCAAAGCTTACGTTGGTTAACAAAGTGCTCTTCATATAGATGCTGGCTATACCACCACAGTAATTGTAGAGGCTGCAGAGCTTTGCCAATATAACTGCAGCTACCCCAGAGACTCTGGTCAGCACATGTACCTCATATTTTAGCAAACTAAGCTAAGTGAAACATGTAGCCCTAAAAGCATAGCCAATCCACAACGCTGTATTTAGTCACTGAAAGTATACCTCCAAGCAAGGCCTTGGTACAGTTTGAAACTACTCAAAGAGTATTAAAACAGAAAACTACGAACTGCAGTGGTACTTGCCAGAGGAGAAGATGAGGTGCAGTGACAGCATGAAGGCATAAGCAAGGGGAGTGTGACTTAATTTCTTTTTATTGCAAGTGCCTTATCAAGACTGAACACAATTTAAATCAAAAAACTATCTTTATTTTTTGCCTCCTCCAAGTCATGTGTTGCCACTGAAATATCTCACCTGGTACACTTATTTCTTTGTCAATGTGTTACCTAGTTCACCTCTGACATCAAGGCATCAGATAAGTTTCTATAAAGCATCTACCACTCCACTGAATACATGACATGTCCTATGCTTAGCTGCCAGGAAGCCACCTGCATCACTGACTCGTGTTATGCTGCCAATTAATTTAAACAAGTCTGTGGCTTTTTAAGGCCCAGAAGTATAATAAAAAACATTCTAACCTAATCTCCTTAATAAATAACAGTATGCTTCTTTTGCTTAAGATTTAATTCTTTATTCTGCCTTCTATTAATGAATTTCACAAAAGCTGATGAAATTCAGGCTTAAGACTTGCACTGCTACAAACCCCAGAACCCTCTACAGCAAAATTCAAGTCTAGATTGTCTAAAGCAGAGGATCTTCAATGCAAAGCAAAACAAACGCTCTTTGGGATAATACTGATGGCTCAACACATTTATTCATAAGACAACGTATACCATAATTTTGAAACATGGCAAGTCTCCCCTTTGTTTGCAAGGAGTCTCCCTTCTGTATAGATACGCAGATACAAAGAAAAAGGTATGCACTTCCCATGATCAGACAAGACAAAAGATTTGCTTTTTTTGCTCCCAGTCTCCCTTTATTAGGCAGGTTGGTCTTTGCTGCTCAACCCCTCCCCCACAGCTGATTTCTGCTAACAACATATGCATCCTTCCATTAGATCTTCTCTGTTAAAATGGAAGAAATGAAAAATAATGCACTTATCTTTTTGCATTTGTCAGTCTTATCCTCAGATGCATTTTATCATCCAATGCTCAGCACAAATTCTTTCAACTCCGTTTATCTTCTCCAGATGCAATAGGATTACATATAAAATTTGTCTTCAGTCTTCATCAATACAACAAACCTCTTTCTGCCTTTCTCTGCACCTGTTGTTGGTGCAGAAAATCCTAGCTCCGCTTTCTGAGCCACAGTGAATTAAATGAGAATTAACTCTTAATCTTGTCAGTGAGCTGAAACCTTAGCTGAAACCTTAACTGTGGATAGTCGATCCAATTCCTAAAACAGGTCAGCACCAGAAATTTCTGCTGGATGGACAGAGAAGCTTTCTGCAAAGGCAAAACATTGTTGGTTCTTCCTGATCATACTTGATCACCTAATTTATTGCTGATATTTCAAAGTTGGAGAAGTCTCATTGAAGCACACCTAATCTTTTCTTTCTCTAGGTGAGTTCTTCACATTATCAGCTGGTACTTTATTTCACAAGCCTGCCATGCAACTACTACATTTAAAAATATCTAGTGGGAATCATAAAAACATTAAAAAGTATGATGTCTTATAAAGAAATGGATCATCTCAAGTAACAAAGCTCTCATTCAGGAAAATAACACACTTGCAGTGAAGTGGCTCATTATTTTGTCTCCTGAAGGCTGCAAAATCAGAGCAATAGCTCTAAAAAACCCTTCAGGGGACTGGTCCAGACCTAGATCTGAACCCTAGGGCTGAGTAAGCAAGAAACTGCTAAACAAAACCACGATCCTTTCACGTGCACACATGTGTATTGGAATAGAAGAAAGGAGAGAAACAGGAATGCCAAACGGGATGTTGGAGTGACAAAAGATGGATATGTGTGTGTGTATATATATACATACATATATATGCAGATGCACAAGGGAACTGAACTGTGCAAACAGGACTGTGCCCCCAGCTACTGCTATCTCTTAAAAAAACCAACAACAGCTCTGAATGCTGGATCAATCTAATAAAGATACGGTCACTTCTCCAGCAAAAGGAATGACAAACTTCTTCGGTTTTGCCCTTAAGTCAGACTGCAAATCAAAAGCAGTATCTGTGAATTCCTCATTAAATGTCATGCTGAGACTGTAACAGCAACATCTACAATATGTTAAAAATCTAAAGACAAGAGCAAAGGATTTGAGCACAGCTGCCACTCCACTCTGTTCTCCGTCTGCTGAGCCTCAACAGAATGGCATACAAGATCAAATGTCAACAATATGTTGATGACAGAGCTACATGCATCCTCATCTAGGTGAAGAGAGGCTGTCATCCAGCTGCCTACATGTCTGTAAGGAATAGATACTGGAGAAAAGAGTTGGCTTAAATTTAAGTCAAGGAAGATAGTAGGAAGAAGTACTGAAAAAAGTCTTCATGACATTGCAAACCTCTTCTCAGCCCATGGACAATTTATTGCAAATTGGTAATAACTCACTTTGGCTACCTTATCCCTAACTTACTTGGGCAAGATGACTACACATAAATAATCTCAGATGTGGAACTACCTTTGTCTTAATTTCTTATATCTAGTTAGAATTATGCACCAAACTGCACTAAAGTTAACAGTAGCTACTATGGGGTAAATGGGCTCAAGGCCTTACCTAAACTGCAAGAGCTCTGCTCTCCAAATACTGGACTTCATATTAAACACTGGCTCTCAGTTTCACATCCCACAAAACAAAAACATCCTGAAGGGATGTCATTTGCCTTTTCTTCATACCAGCTTGCTAAAGCTGACACTGTTCCCATGTTTAACTATCTCATGAGATATTAACACAATATTTTAGGAAAGTATCCTAACAAGTTTTAAATTTTTACAGTTTCTTTTAAGTTCTGCCTTAGCAGCCTTCATGTAGACACAGCTGATTTGGTCAAGATAGCAATTTAACTAACTCTTACAACATACTCTTCCTGCATCCATACTCAAATGTGCACATCTGTTAAAATTTTTATGCCAACTGCACCCCCAAGGCAGTGCTGGATTTTTCAGTGATGTTTTCCTAAAGATACCTGACAGAATCTACTGACACACAGAGCATATAAACTGTTTGGTCTCAACCAGACAACTGTGCTCTGCTTTGTATTAAAAGGAAGGGATTTCCCATATCAGTTAAAAAAGGGTTCTATCCCCATGTCTTCTTCCTAGTATCAACAAGTACATGCAGTCTGACTTTGTTTGGCCTTTTGGTAGTCTGAAAAACATCAATCTTGTTTGACTTCTGCCAACAGTGAAATATTTCTTTAGGCAGTAATCGGATGTATTATTTGCTGTTCTACTCAAAGTCATCAGAAGCTCACCTTGTTGACCTGAAGATGTCAAATCTCTCTTAAAAGGAGACCCAAGGGACCACATCAACACATCCTTCTTTCAGTATATTTTCTTTCTTGCAAACTACTCTTGTTTTCAGAAGTATGCCAGTTCATAGGAACTTTTCCACTGCAGGTAACATGCTGCAGTAAGCCATTGCCACATATTCTGCTAACCAGTTTTCTTTTCACATTACAAGGGTTCTGACAAAACTAACCTGTGTCCCAGTGAAGCAAATGTGCAGGGCCATTTCCTTTCAAGGTTAAAGCACTTTTGCTTATGGCTGCAGGAGCATGCACAGTTCACTCAGAGAGTCAACCTTTACAGACCACATTGGATACATTCTGCTGACACTTGCATAGAGCTCAGAATGCAACAGCACTCAGTAAAATTATGAAACTTTTCACATATTCTGTGCCTCGCTTCCATTAAGAGTTAATACGCTGGGAAAAAAGCTTGGCTTTGTGCTAAAACTCTGTGAGTCTTTCTGCTTCGGGCCCTTCTTCCTGTGGTATTTGGAATTCTCCATCTGTTTACAATGGAAATGTACACATATTCTGTTCCATCCAGGCTACTGACCGACCACTTAGTCGGGATGTTTCCAAAATAGCAGCAGTCTTATCAAAAGCTAATTCTGGATTTCCACAGCCTGAATTTTCTTCCACATTCACAGCACAATGCAGTACTTGAGATGGGGCTTGGTTAAGCCACCTTATCCTCACAAATTGTGTGATTTGCTCTTCAGCTTCACGTCAATCAAATCTTTCTATCACCTACCTCACTTCTTGTATCCTCAACTTAAAAGCTCGTCTCCAAGTTTTATTTTAATTTGGATTAATTAGAGTAATCATGTTTTACTGATATTTCAGAGTTAGCTTCCTCTGGGTAAAATAAAAAACATTAAACATTGCAAGGGCATCGGAATCTGTGAATGCCATAAATAAAACTACTTTCTGGCTGCCTTTCACTAATATCCACTGCCAACAGATCCAGGGCAATACGATCCTTACTCTTCTACATTTCCAAGGACCTTCAGCTCTAAATAAGATACTAATTTCATGTTCTTTTAAGTTCTTTAATCTCTGTATAGGCTTGAAAACATGGAATGCAGAAATTGCCCTAGACCCAAGCAGCTTGAAAACAGACATTATTTAGAGACAAGCTCCACCTATGCTTTCAAAATAGGCTACAAAACCAATCCTCACCCCATATTTGGAGTCCTGTCTCCAAGCTTCCCATCTCTGAAACTAAAATTGCAGACAATTCCTACCACCACTGCTACCTGTACCACCACCAAGCTAGAGATCTGCTAAAAGCAATTCTTTTCCTGTACTCTCCAGCTACAGATAAATTTCAGAGATGTTAGCTATGTTTGCAAAAAACCAAAACACTAGCAACAAAAAAATGTAGCTTATGCATACCACTCTTGTTAAAAGCCAACACTACTAAAGAGCTTTTGTTTTTCAGACTGAGGTTTAAAAATTATTCTTTAGCAAAGCAAGGGCTCCATCTGAAATGCAAAGCAGGCCAATCTGAAGGGAGTGAACAGAAGGAGCATGAACCTCTAGCTCACAACTACCATATTTGATGAAAATTCATGACTTCTGAACACAATTCATAACTGTCAAATCAGGACCTGTAGAATCCTACCCAATGTCTGAAATATTACAAGCAAGATGTATACAGACAATGCACACTTGTATAACCAAGATGCTCCTTCGTACAATCCCAAAGTGCTGTAGTCCTCAGAGAGAACATTTCTCTCCAAAAATTATAGCAACAGCCAATAGATTCCTAGTATTATTAAATGCAGTAGAGTTTCATGTAACAAAATTAATTGATTGCATCTTCAAAATCTCTACTTCAATAGCAAGATAGAAGAAACTCTCCGAGGAGGAGAAACCTGAGTTCCACTGACTGCTAGTCAAGGATGTGGAGGAAGGGCTAATTTGAAGCAGAAATAATCACTATATTTCACTCCTCAGCAGGATGCAACACTTTTGCAGTGACTTCAGAGGCCACACTGCCAGCCCTATTCTCCCAGTTCTCTTGCAAATCGAAAGGCATCAGGGAAGGAAGAAGCAACTGTCAGACAACTTATATGAATTTTCACAGAATGTGATGTAGCATTTCTTTTGGGAGTTTTGGAGTAATGTATAATTAAAATATCCACAAAATACTGCTCCAAACACAGCTTTGACTTATTTTTAATTAAGAAGTTGAGTAACAAGTGCTTTGTGTTATGAGCTGTTGGCACAGAGGCAAAAAATGCTTTCTTATTCTCTCTAATGCGCATCTTAAATTAGAGATTGAAGAATACAGTTTCACCAGGTTTCAGAAACCTCTTTCTACTGCATGCTGGCCAAGCTACAAACAGGTTTTTACTCAACTGAATATGAATACATCAGCCACTGTAAAGACAGTGTGCTAAGAATATGATAAAGTTTCCTACTTAAAACTCTCGTTTTCATTTTGTGTGTCTTGAAAAGTATTACAAACTTATGGAGTAGTCTTACTGCAAAACTCAAGACAGAAGAAATACCTGGAGTTGATGCACTAATTTTTACAACTAAATGAAGGAGTAATATTTACAAGATTAACAGTTGCATGTTTCCAGGTGTAGTCCTATGAATAGATCGAAGACAACAACCAGCACACCAAAATGTTGAAACAATATTCAACATCATCCAACAGAAAGGCTCTTTAAGCAAATTAATTCAAACTGATCTAGCTGTGACCCTGTCACGCATGCATAAAGCTCAAAGTCCAAAGCATTCAAAAATGAGACATTTTTAACATCTTTAAACATGATGTGGGAAAGGGGAAAAGAGTAAATTAGTTAGCAAATCCTGCTAGACTGAATAGATTTAAAAACGTGGGAGAAAGGTTTTTGCAAACTATAAATACATGTGCAAAAAAGATGAAAAAAGCAACCTTTAGAATACATGCAATCCATCTGGAGGAAAAAAAAATTGAGAACTACAGCAGATGAGAAAGACAGGAGTGCAGTGATGTGGAGCAAGTCTGAAAAGCAAGAGTGGGAAAAAATTGTACAAAATTTTCAATGCACCAAAACAGCAAAAAAAACACCCACAAACCTGAACCCTCCCCCCCACCCTGCCCCGATGTTTTTTGACTGCATAAGTAAAAGCTGTTGTCCAAAAGAAACTAAAAAAAAATTACCCTCTGAGGGCTTCTGGTAAAACTATGCTTATCAGATTATGTACATTTAAACATAACCCCGAATGAGGGGTAAAAAAAAACCACAGTTGTTTTTGGAGAGAATTCAAAAGAGAAAAAAAAAGAAAGCTGGAAGATTGAATTACAAGACAAGATTAAGGGAATACAAAGCATTACTTCACTAAATGGTGACTAAGAGCAAGTTGTACAAGCATTTGAAGACAGAGATGAAGAAATATAAATGAAACATTTAGACAGAAGCTTACTCAGTTAGCTGGCTACAGAAAAATGTCTCCAAAAGGAAGGGCTAGGAGCCATAGCAACTGGAGTATAGAGCAAATGTAAAGGACAGATGAGAGGAAGACATGATTTTTGTTAATAAGACTTCTCCATCCTAAGTTATTATGACATGGTAAAAAGACTGTGAGAAACGATATTCCAGTTTCCGGCAGAAAAAAAATGCATTCCAGTAGGATCTTAACTGAGAAAGAAAGTATTAAGGAAAGCTATTTTTTGAAAGGATCTAACAGGATGCTGATTCCATGTACCTAGTGATCTTATATCCACACAGCTCTCACCAGCTGTACCATTAACAAAATTGTGGGGTTTTTTCATAAATACCTGAAAATTTCTGTCTCTTAAAGAGGCTCATACCAGAATGGTACCTGAGAAGCAGGTCTGAAAAAGTGCTGACTAGCGCACCCAAGAATACCTTCACCACTGATCTTCCCCTGCCTTATAACACGGAGCAGGTGATGAAAATAAACAAGGGTTTTATATTAGCTGATAAAGCAGCTCATATAATGATGCAGCTGTGGTGACTCTCTCTGAATCAGGTGCTGTCTGGAGAGTAACTACAGAATCTGAAGGTGAATGAAGGGACTTCTCCCAGAAACACGTCTCTCCCCAGTGTCAATTCACTAAACAAATCGCTCACTGCAACCCTTTTACACTGGAAAGCTCTGCCAAAAGTAACAATAATCACAGAGGCCTTTTAAAAAGAGAACTAAAAAAAACTCAAATAAAAGAGAGAGAGAGAAAAGAAAAACATTACTCGTGGAATGAATTCCACTATGATCACGTTATTCCCCAAAGTGAAAAGGTTGGAGATACAATTTTCATCTCCTGCAATAAGTCATTTGAATACATGGCCTGTAACCTGAATTCAACACAAATTTCAGCTTTAGAAATTACTTCTGAATTCTCAACTCTGTGCATTATCAACTTGACATGGCTTTTACTACATTAAACTATAACTGAAGAGCTGTTGTGCTTCACTCACAAATAAAGCAAGACACACCTGTTCTCTTACTATTTCTAACAGCTGGCAAAAAGGTGAAGGTTTTCCCTGCAGTACTAAAGGAGTCAGAGTGGTTCATGGTTCAGCTGTCCCACAAAGTACAGAAGTACAGAAAGATAATTCTATTGCTAAAATATGCCTACATATACACAGAAACACATGCTCTGGAAATGTACAGTAAGCCTCACCTTCAGTCTGCAAGTATGATATGAAGCTGGTGGTTGCTTTCCTAGAGGTTAACTGCTTCTAGGAGTGATAGAAAATGATCCTGAAGCCTCAGCTGACAAGCTGCCTCAGCAAAGCCAGCTGTAGTACCACAAGCAACATGCATATTACCCGGAAAAGTACAGAAGATCTACCAGGTACTCTGTATGATACCCAGACCTAGCAACGTATGCCACAACATGGAATGTATTTGTCATCATACTTGAACAAGAGAAAAGTTTCACAATTTGGTTGTATTTACGTTTTCCTGCTATATTTGCATACCTCGGTAATAAAGTTCTTCACGCGTTTATTATTCAGTGGGTCTGGGGAACGGTACCTCTTTATTATCATAACCCAGCAACTATTTGTTTGGACCCAAAGGGACACAAAACCACTGATGAAAACACACAGAAACAGAATACACATATACTCACCCTCATAGAGGTTTCTCCACCATGGGGCTGTTGCAGCCTGAAGACTTGAGCAACCATGTGTTCTGTGGAGGGGTGCAACAGGATGCGTCGAGAAGCCAATCCCACCATAACATATCTGCCCATTGGAGACAGGCTCACAGAAATTGCATTAGGGCCTGTGAAGAGAAGAGGGGTTATTTTTCTCACAGGCTGATATTCCTCCTGTGAGGATGTGCTTCATCCTCACACCCTTTTCATTCGCTTCCAGCATTCCCATAATGTATGCCATACCAATCTCATTCTTACAAGGGGTAGAGAAGAATAAGGAGATCTGCACAAGTTACAAATCTTGCAAGACATTTCCTTGCTTCAAGTGTTCTGCCACTAAGACAATGAAGTCCTCTAAGGAATAAAAAAAACCTATCCCTTAGCAGATCCCCCATACCAGCACCTTACTTGTCGAGACCATATCCAGGAGTACCATGTCTGTGGCTGGCTGGAAGGCCAATGAAATATTTCCAGTTGCTACAATTACTGATGTTCAGGCTATTGCATTTCTTACTGAAGTTTCTAAGGAAACTTTGTACACACACTCCCCCCACTCCGACTTCTCGCTGCATGCTTACCAAATCGTTTTGTGTAAAGCATCTCGCCCAAGTTGTGGGGTGCCAGTGAATACACAGCCAGTATTCCTTCATCAGGGAAGCCTCTTTGACTGCTGGGAATGAAGGCTGCCAGCAGTTGCCCATCAGCAGAGATATCACAGCTAGCATCATTGTAAATCTTGCAGTTTTGGACAAGCACATTCACAGAGGCTGCAAAGAAAGAAAGGAATAGTGATTAAACCACTAAGATTGAACAGAGAATAATGTAAGATCTAAACCTAACACAGGAGAATGGACAGTACATGGAAAAGGCACTCGAGACATTTTGCTTCCTCCAAAAGTTTATGGAACATTAATATCCTGATTAATATAAAACTTGCTTCAACACAGAGATAAGACACTGCACAATGAGCCCAGGAAATTAAATCTATTTACCTCCTGGAGCCTTCAGCCAAGAAATAGTAGCAATTGCACTTTAACAAACCTCTCCCTTTGCTGACCATAACGCCATCCTTTGCAAAGGACAGCACAGTTTAGACAAGTCTCAAATCATGACACTGACAAACTCCAGCAGTGGTCTCATCAGAAACAGCACATCTTAATTAATTTCCCCTTCTCTTGTGGAGCACCTAGTTCCCACTCTCCTCGTTTCCAATAAGCAAGAGATGAGTGAAAAACTCCTCTCTGCAGACACAGACATTCAGTTCTGACAGCTGATTCTTACAACAGTTTTGGATAACATAAGTGAGAAAGGGCAGAGACTTCTCAGACAGTTCTCCATTTAATTATTCCAGTATTTGAGACTCATGCACATCCGTGCAGTAACTGTTCAGCAGGCAGTAGGGAGCAGCAATCCACAAAACCAACCAGCCACAAAACTTTAAAGAAGTTTTACTTTAATCCCTGTTGGTGTGTTGCTGGGTGACCTCATACAAATGCTTTCCCCTTTGTACCTTGCATATGCAGACTACAAGCTCTTTGGCCTACTGAATCTTACTATGTCTGCGTGCCATTCCTAAGTGCAATGAAGTTCCAAGACCTTTCAGCATCTTCTTCACCAGTAGTTCAGTGGTGCCTTGGTAAGACATGGCTGGAGTTATGTTCACTCCCTCAGCCTAACCTAAATGCGCTCCAGTTTTTCGCTAAAATAGGTCTGAGGCTGAAACTGCATACACTATTTTGGGGATGGGAAAACTTCGGATTCTCATATTTTCAAATTCAAGGGGATAGAAATATATATTAAAAAGTAATAAATCCCATACTTGCAATATAGAAAGTTTGCATGCTACAAGACTGAGCATCCCACCTCCCGTGGTTGAAGCTATAACATGACACAGAACACTGTCAGTTTCTACAGTCCAGAAATTATCTTCTAAACCATCAGATTATGCCTATGCCAGAAGTGGCTTTGATATGTTCGACTAAAACTGCAAAAAAGTTTATGAAGGCACTTCTTGGCCTAGATTCCTCATTAGTTTGACATAATAACAGTGCCAAGAATGCTTTATGCATATTTCTGAAAATCCAAACTTCTAAATCAAGTTAAGGCTGTAACTCAATACTTCAACAAACCCTTCCCTTTGTTTCCAAAATGTGCATGGAAGAAAGCTGCATCAGGGAACTGTTATGACTGAGCAATTACTGACTGTTGTCTAGGTCACTTTTAATCCAGAAGAGTTTCCCAATCTGGTACGCCACATGGCAGCAGAGGTGTCTGCAGCAGCAGAAAAGGTAGTCATGAGAGGGATGCAGACAGGACTGCTCCTTCTTCAGCATTGCTGATTTAAAGCATTCACTGAACCTCATGTTTAATTCTTCTGGGCTCAAAGACATTTTTCCTAGGAACTGCTTTCCTCTGCAGCTGACTATCAAATTCTACTGTTCCATTTAAGAAACTCTGATGAAAAAGAAGACAAGGATAAAAAGTGGACTATGTAATTACATTCTGTACCTAACCACCTACACCTGTACTCTAAATTTATTCAATGAAATTTTCAGTCTCAAAGCTGCTAAAAACAGTAATTTTCAGCCTTGTATAAACAGAAAAGTCTTGAACAGACAAAGGTAAATAATGGTAGTCACTATCAATGCTGCAATTCCAGTATATAAAATACAAATGGCTCTTAGAGAACAGATGGTTCAAAAGATGACAAAATTCCTGAGTGCTTATTCTGAAGCTAGTTGAACAGAAAGACAAGAGAATAAAGATTAAAGACTATACTGCTTAATTTTGGAAAAAAGGTAGAATTAAAATGTGCCCTTTTTCAAAATCTAGGTTTCATTTAAGTACTCATTATGTTATCACAAGAAAAGATAGGTATCAAGACAAGAAGTGCAGTATATGCTGTGAACTAGCTAAAGGATGCACAACAACAGGTTGCACTATTGTAATCCCAGTCAAACTGAGGGGATTCCTGCTGAGTTCTTCAGTGACTCATTTCAAAACCAGTCCTTTTTATTAGCTTTATCAATGGGCTAGGCACACAGTGAAGCTGGTTGATGAACTATCTTGATAAAGTTTGGTAATTTCATTAACATAGCGTGATCAGACCACACAGTGAACCAAAGTACACAGAGACATAAGTGAAATGAAAGAATTCTAGAGTGTGCTGATATTTATAAACTTCTGCTTCACCTGGGAGCTTCTCAGTCAAAAACAAGAGAGAATCAACTTTGGTAATCAAAGTAAAGACTGAGCCATCCACCCAGCTTAACGTTGGAAGTTATTAAACTGCATTAGGGAGCACACTTTCAGCAGAAATATTAGTGCTGATACAAACCCATATGCTAAGACCACATACAGGATACTGGGTACAGTTTGGGCCAGCCACGTTCAAGAAAGATTAAACGCTAAATGGTAACATGTCCATCAAAGAAGATGACTGGGGAAAATGAAACATTTATTTTACATTTAAACAAATGCACAAAACCCCCCAAACAAACAAATAAACAAGTAGGGAAATGCAAGTGTGTGTGTGTGTATTGTATTTACAAAAAATACCAGAAAGTGCCAGAAAAACATCAGTTCTCTTTACAAATAATGCTGACAGGTAAGAGAGTAAAAGCAGCCATTGAGTTTGGAACTTAGACGGTTTCAACCAGAATATGAAGATTCTAGAACAGTCGTTCAACAGAAGTGAAAGGAGCCAAGATTTTAACCAATTGTAAGACAGAATATTGGGAACTATAGGATGTGCTTGCCTAAGACAGCAGGGAGATAGACTGCTTGGCTAAGGGGTCCTCTCTCACCATCTCCTTTGTAGTTGTACCCTAATCAGCAGTGATCTGAAAAACTGGGGAAAAAGAGAAGGGGAGAATGGGAACACATTGAAAAGGTGAGTAGTGGGTGTCTCCCAACCACAACTGAGTCAAGTACTTAAAAGAGAGCCAAGCAAGAAGACAAGCAACAGAGCAAAACAACACACTACATATGGAGAGCATTTGCCAGAGATACAACTATGAAAAACACTCTCACCACTGACTCTGCAAAAAACTTTGATTATTAGAAAAGAAAATACAGTCCAGTCCCTTTTCAGGGGTCTAAGAACTGTTTTCTCTTACTCCTATTCTGCAAGATACCTAAGTTTGTCCTGCATCTCTGGGCTCATGATGCAGTTCCATGAGGTAGCCACAGCTTCTGGATGTTAGCTAGTGTCAACTGCTTCTCAATATTAGAAGCAACAAAACTGTGTACTTGCTTCCTCAGACCAAAGGTATGGGTGTCTAATTATAGGATGGTTTAAGTTGGAATGAACCTTAAAGATCATCTACTTCCAAACCCCCTGCCATGAGCAGGATCACCTTCCATTAGATCATGTTGCTCAGGGCCCCATTCCATACGGCCTTTGGTGCTTCTCTGGCCAACCTGTTTCACCATCTCATCACCCCCCAAGTAAAGAATTTCCTTCTAACATTCAACTGAAATCTCCCTTGTCTTGTCATTACCTGCTCATATAAAAAGTCCCTCTCTTTTTTTTTTCAAAGCTCCCTTCCAGTATTGAAAAGGTTCCCAGAGCCTTCTCTTCTCCAGGATGAACAACCTCAATTCTCTCAGCCTGTCTTCCTAGGGGAGGGGCTCCAGCACTCTAATCATCTTTGTGGCCCTCCTCTGGACTCGCTCAAACAGGGACAGGTCCTAAATAGGACCTAATAGGATCTAATATTTAGCCCAGGGACCCTTCTGTATGGACGAATGCCAGGTTGTCTCAGTTGAAAAGAAACTAAGATGTCTATCTGGAAGGGGGCCTCTTCCCAAAAACCACCACAACCTCTGAAATTAAGAGACTTTAACCAGAAAAGCTATAGAAAAGGATAACAGTTCTTTACTACAAATATACATTAAATAAAACCAAAGCCAGGATGGAACAAGCAGCAAAACCGTAACCAAAATTTTCAGACAAATCAAGTCCTCTCTCTGCCCCTTCAGAGCAGTTGTATTTGCAGGCAGCAGGAGGCAGCGGCCACGATGAGTCACTCATGGGCTCTGGGGAGGCAAAGACGGGGACCAGGGAGAGGAGCTGGCTCTGAAGCTCGTGTGGGAATGGCAGCCACAAGAACGGGATGAAACCTTTCCCGTGGGCAGTGCAAGGGCCCTGTCCTACTGTCCTTTGTCCAAAAAAGCGCTGCGGGGAGGGGGAAGGGGCAGCAACTCCTCTGCAGATGGTGTTGCCCCCTCGAGGAGTCTGCAGCGCATCCGGGCAGCGGCAAGTGTTCGCTCCGAAGAACAGCACATGGTGAGCGGAGTCGGGGGCAAGCCAGGAAGAAGGATCCCCTCCCCGTGTTTCCACCAGCCCAGCAAACAGTGGCTGGCACCCACGCAGACCAAGGAGAGAAGTGTGGCCAGCATCAGGAAAAACCTCACTCTCTCACCCCACTTCCCACCCTGTCCTCCCCCAGCCACCAGTTGGAAGGCAAAGCTATCAGCCATCCCTTTGTTTAGGCTTTAGACAGCTGACTCTGGGAGCAGGGCTTCCACAGGCCATCTCAATCTGGCTCTTCAACTCCCAAACCACCGTGTTGGAAAGAGACAGAAAAAATTTCATGAAAGATTCCGAAACTGTAACACTGGTGCTTTCCGAAGGGATGCACAGGCAATGTTTCCTCCTTGTTTCTATAACTATTGAAAAATCACAGTCTATAGAATCCATGTCTCTTCTCAGCTTTTAAAGATTTTATTTTTTTGTATCTAATGCAAACTTGGATATTCCTAAGAGAAGAATCCCACATCTTCATTTTTGCAAGATAAGAAATGTTTGTAATTCTTCTATACTATTTACAGATTCAGCAATACTGCCATGTCTTGTACATGTCCTTGCAGTTTCATAGCTAATTTTTTCCTTCCCAGGAGTCTAATCCTCTTCCTCATCTAGCATTTACTATATGTCTTTGTAAAACAATACTGAGTTTGAATCACCAGTCAACAAGAGTCTCTTTATCATACAGCACAGGTTTACTCATTTTCTGTTTACAGGGCCTTTTCTCCTTTTTCCCCCACTTGCCCCTCCTTCAGCACAACACAGAGCTTTTTGGTGAGCAGTCTGCAATGATGACCAACATGACTGCATATTGTCTTGTTTTTAAAGTTAGTTGCATGTGGCGGATGCCTCTTAGCAAAAGAGTTTATGAGCTCTCCTTCCACAAGTGAGCCATCTTTTGCCCATGATGTGTGCCTGGAACATAATCATCACATGCAAGTTGTGCTTAACAAGAAAGTGCCATTTATTTCAGTCTTTCAGTATTTGATTCACACTGGCATTATGGTTCTTTGCTCTGCCCTCATTTACAAAGGATGAGGGACTCAGGTAGCACTTACACTTAGAAACAATACAGCCTACTGTGCCAGCAGAAAAAATCTAAATGTGAGAGGTGGAGATCTCAGCAAGGTTTCATTTTAAGGAGCAGCATCTACGAGGTTTTCAAGACATGGGAAAGATGCATTTGACAAAGCCAGAGGCTGTTTGATTTCTTTGAGCCTGAGGCCTGATGTATGAAAATGAAGCCAATACAGATTTTTTTAGGGGGAAATAGTTGCTATTTTTGGAAGACCATTTACAACAAGGCTGCCCTTTCATCTCTTGTTTTCTTTTGTCATCAGTTCAGCCACAGAGCTAACAGAACAGATCAAAAGAAACATCAGAGAACAAATTAGTCAAGCTATTGTGCCAACTTGGAGTGCTTACACCTACAGCATTAATCCATCTTGAAGCTGGGGAAGGCGTGGAATGCTGGCAGCAAAAGCACTGTTTGCCAAAGGAAAACTCTGTTGGGCGCACCATCCACTCCTAGCCACCGTTGTGGATGACACTTTCTTAACAGCTGTCCCTATTTAAAAAATTGTTTACCATGCTTCTTTTCCCCTTCTAAGTTATTTTGCATTCCAACTGTGGATCAGCAAGTATTGATCAAACCATCCTCCTCAAGCCACAGACAGTGTTAGAACAGGACAACTTCCTGGTGCAGGACTAAATATGGAAGAATGAGACCAGTGCAGCCACAGTGGCTAGAAATTGAATTAATGAGCAGTGAGTAGCGTGAGAGAAACTATATTCAAAAGATATAAACAAGAGAGAAAACCTTCATATCTTTCACCAATAGGAAGGCCATATTCTACACTGTTTTCAATACTTAGCTGCAGGAATTTTAAGAATATGCAACATTTACTAGAAGAATATTAAATAAATGCAGAGATAGCACTGTCTCTGCTGTCAAATTATTTCTCTACTCTAATGCTGATACGACTGACAATTACAATTTAAGACCGGGTAATGTTTATTTCAGAGCTATTAAAAGCAAAACTGGCAAAAGGAGAGAAGAAATCTGAAGCCATCTTTTTCCACTTTGCAATTAATAGAAAAAGACAGGGAAGAGACTAAAATCCCACAAGTCCCTGCAAAGCCATTTTCCCAAGACTGCTGGGGTCTGCTTTTGTATTCTTGCTGGACTGAGCACCAGTGAGGTTGCTGCTGCACAGCCACATCCTGAGCGTAGGGCTCCCAAGAGTGCTGGGGCCCAGACACTGAGATCACAGGACAGCACTAATCACACTGCTGTCACTTACTCAGCCGTGTCCGCTTTAGTAGAAAACATCTACTTCCAAGCTATCTTTTCTTTGTTTAATTGTAACAAGGAAGAAGAGATGCTCAAAGATGGAGGTTGGCCACAGAGTCATTTCTTTGATGGAGAGTGGAGCTGGCAGGCAGTCCCAAACTCCAGCTGAGTCATTTCATCTGCCTGAACTCCCAAACCACTTGCGGCTTAAGTCAGTTCTAGGAGGTGCAACATCCCCGCACTCTGTGTAAGCAGATTCTCTCACAGGACTACCTCTGATTTATAGGAAACAGGGTAAGGGGGAGGAAGGACCTACTGAGGTCACATGCTTTCCTGGGAAAAGTTTATTTCCAGTATCATGATGAATCAGGAAAGAACTCCTCCGATGCACCTCTCCACTAAAATACATTTAGCTTCATGGCATCTCTAACTTCTGCACCTTGGCAATCCTGCAGCTTGCCTTTGTTCTGTGTCTAGGCAAGCTTGGCAAATACCTGGTTTACAATGAGCACAGCTGCTACATCTTCATACATCCCTAGTCGACCTTGGCAGAAGGAGATAAGGCTAACAGTCTAGAAATGTCAGAAGTAGACTTGGCATACAAAAAGGAAGAAGCAGACTATAACTCAGTATTTCCAAATGGTCATAAGACGGAGAAGTCAAGTACTATGATGTGCAACACGGAGAATCAGAAGGGCTGGAGATGGATTTCTAGCAGGAATGTAGCCTGCAAGAAGGTCAAAACAACAACAGAAACCATATCCAATTTTCAACTAATTGGAAGCTATTTCAGAATAAAAGCATCCTGGTAAGGGAGAGGGGAAAAGATTGAAATATTGATGTATTGAGCAGCAGATGGTTCTTAATTTCTATGGGATTCTATAAATTATAAACAAACATCTTATGCTTTTTTTTTCTTTTAATTAGCAGCCGCCTCCTCAGCAGCCAGATGAGGCCAAAAAATAAGCTATGAGCAGCTGAAGCACTCTTTAGCCACTTCAAAACTTGCAGGGAAGTCCCAAAGGATTTAAGTTGCTTCACCCTCTGACTTCATCTTTATTCTGTTCCAGAGTCTTGCAGAACTACCAAAAGTATTGCTGTGTGACAGAACTTTGCCTTGAGCACTGCTCCACACAAGAAGCTGGGAGGGAGCATGGTCAGCACAGGTGACCCAAAAGGTCAAACGGATCTTCCATACCACAGAACATCCTGCCCAGTGTATAAACTGATGGAGTTGGCCAGGAGTGGCCAATCACTGTTGAGGGATGGGCTGGGCATTGGTCAGCAGGTGGTGAGTAATTGTCCTGTTTATCACTCACTTCTCTTTGTTTTTTTTCAGTTTTATTCCTATGCCCTTCCCTCCTGCTCCCTTTTCCTATCTCTCCCCTCTCCCTCTTCCTTACTATTTTTGCTATTGTTACTATTAACTTTGTTTCAATTATTAAACTGTTCTTACTTCAAACCATGAGTTTTGCCTTTTTCTGACTGTCCTCCCTACCATAAAGAGGCAGGAAGCAGTGGGGCTGCGTGGGGTTAAACCATGACAGCCAGACAGGATGGAGCTTTGAGTAATCTGATCTAGTGAAAAATGTTCATGCTCACAGCAGGGGAGGTGAACAAGGTGATTTCTAAAACTCCATCCCCAACCAAACCATTCTTTGATGCGTGATTTCAATCCTCTGCATCTCGACTACTACAGTGTCACCACATGTGCTCCTTTTGTGAGTTCTTTAAGCAAAGGACAATACCTCACAGAGACCTCTATAGTCAGATATGTAATTTCTGAAAATGCTGAACAGAGAGGGCTGGAACTGGAAGACTTTTCTGAAGTCATTTCAATGGCTACCTGTGAAAGCAGAAGTCTTTCTGAAAATAGAATCCCTGTTCTCCCTAAAAAAGGCAGTCTCTCAAAGCAGAACCTAATCTGCTTTTGCTGAGAAGTCAATCAATGAATTTCACATATGCACAGAGATGGCCCAAGCTAAAAAAAAAATAAAAAAAAATCACTGTACAAAGAAACATTCATGAATATCTACCTCCTAGCTTCATCTCAGGCTGCCACAAACATTTCTGCAGCTGTGTAGCAAGCTATATCAGGATACCATTCTGGAGTAAAAATAGTTTTTCTCATCAAGTTAGTTTTAGCCCTGAAAATATTCTCTGATCAGCTGACCACAACCATCAAATATAATTGTGCCTGTGTAAGAAAGTCTATTTCAATGTGAGAGCTAGCTTATGCCATGGAACACATGTAAAACTATGGCCTAATTTTCACAAAGGAAAGGAGAAAATAAATAAAATCAGAAATATTGTTTATATTCCTGACTCGGGAACTTTCACTTGAGAAATGTGATGAAATCACTGCTTTTTCAAATGGCTGGAAGGTAAACCTAAAAAAAAATGCTTGCAATACCATGGATAAGCAACAGGCTAGCCTCCTGATTCCCAAAATGTATTGCAGCGCTTTAATCCTCACTAATGTCAATAACTTAAGAGAAATGATATCCAGTTCATTAGCAGGTAATAATTTGAAAGGTCAAAAGATAGTATTTCTCTAGAAACCTGTTAGTAAGAGAATGAGGAGATTGGACACAGAATTCTAAGAGAATGGTATACACCCATGAAAATGCTCACAAAAACGCACCCCATTTATACAGTGATATGCTGATAGCAAGAATACACAAGCTAGACAGACCAGGAACAGCAAGCCTTTGGTCAACTTTCTCAGAAGACTAAGTATTTTACAGTTCCCAGTGCAACATGACAATCAAGTAATCCAAGGCCTGCAACATACAGCTGCCTTTGAAATACCCTAGAGCTTATTGCAGCTCTGGCAGGTATAGAATTAAAAGAAGGTACTGGTGTCCTTTCTAGCTTACCATTGCTGATTTCAGGCAGATCAAATTTCGTGAAGTCCCACCACTGGAGCCGGTAGGTGGTGTTGGCAATGTTGCTGGCCACAGCTGACTGTCCATCCCCAATCACAGCACCTACAGAAAAGGGTGAAATACTTAGCAATTTAACCTCTACAAGATTATGCAGAAAAAAAGCCGTGGAGACAAAACCATAGGAAACCTTTCAAAATGCAATACTCAAAACTCTAGATTCTTAGAAAAACCTTATTTACAGAAATGGCAACATATTTCAAATAAGCCACAGAACACAGGAAATTAATAGGAAAGTATCTCCCTGCAACACATTTCTGAAAGAAAATAAAATTGATAAGAGATAAGACTCACCCAGATACACAAGGCAGAAATCCTAATCAATTCATTTGGTGCAAATGCATTCTTACTTATCAATACTAGTGAAGCTGTATTTTCACAGACCCAAAATTGTCTAGCACAGCTATGAAGGCAGATCTGAATACATACAGATGAAAAGCATTGCCTTGGAAAATTATAAGTATTTGTGGACATAATCACTGCTACTACTGTAAACCTCACTCCGAAGATACAGGTTGCCTACAGTATTTGCCACACAGTAGGTGTTGTAACAAAGTATTTGAAAGGAGGACTTAGGAGCTGGCCCTTTGCTGCTCTGGGTAGTTCACCCTAGAGCAGGCAAGGGCCGCTCTGACTCCAGGCAAATGACATGACCCTTGCTAACCACCCAAGGATTTGGACAAAAGCCCTAAGCAGAAGGCTAAGCAGAATACTTCAGAAACATCTTAACCTAATTTTCCAGAAAGGAACAGCCACTGGTAACTCAAGTGAGCATGCATTTGAGAAAGCTCAGATGCATTAAATGCAATTCCTAGGGAGACAAATGGTGAGAAGTAAGTTATTGATGATAGCACTATGGTCAAAAAATCTCATTCTATTTGCAGTCTCTGTGGCCTTCCCACCTGCAGCCCTTGTACTACACATATATGCTGGCACCCAGCGAAACTCAAGGTAATAGAATTTGATAAGGGAGAGCAAAACAAGATCATCCCCAAGCACAGATGACTAAAAGCAAAGCCTCCAGAGTCTACGCAGCCTGGATTCAACATCTCTGCACTGTCTCCAGTGGTAAGCACACAAAAAAGTCCCTCTCCTAGAAGGGCTGGCTCAGGACCCTGCTGCCACAGCACCAGTTGTGGAAGAGACATCATTTTGACAGCTTTGCCAGATGCCCCTGCAGAGACTTAAGAGCTTGCTAACTGCTAGTAATGGAAACTGGTACAGAGGAAGATGGGGAGAGTAGGGTGGCTGCACAGTTACTTTTCTTATAAAATACCAGAACACTCAGACTTGCAAAAAAACCGAAAACCCAACCCAAACCAACAAAAAAATCCTCCAAGCCCCAAACAAATAAAAAAAACCCCAAAAAACACCAACAAAAACAAAACCACAAAAAACCTCCCCAAACCCCCAAAACAAACAAACAAAAAACCCAAAACCACAAAACAACAACCAAAAAACCCACACAAACACACAAAAATAATAATTTAAAAATGCCCTGAAAACACAAACACACTAACAGGTTTTATATTTTCTCTGCACATTTAAGAAGGTGGTGGGCAGGGCAAAGTAAGCAAGCAAACTCTAAACTGGTGCTGATAAATAAAGACACAAAGAAAGCTGCTTGAGTCCTGATTGTTGGTTCTAGAGAAAGCTGAGAAACATGCCAAGAACAAGACTTCTGAGCAGACGGCTTTACTCTGTGTACTCAGCTCTGCCAGGCCTCCAGCAGGCAACCAACCTCCACCATGTGTCTGCTCAGTCTCTGTACCTGCCTCTCTGTCAGACACACATACCACTTGGAGAGCAGAGTTCAAAACATTTCCATGGCTCTAACATATGCTCAAGACCTCGTTCTCTATATCCCTCAAAATAAAGGACTCATCTAAACATGAGAGGAGAAAGCAGATTCAATACATTGATGAAATTATATTTTGCAACCAGAAGTGGAAGAAGGACAGCTAAATTTTAAGTTGCTTCATCTTTAAGAGTCTTCTCATTGCAAGCCCTGGATTGGTACTCTCCTGGACTGGCAGCTCTTCTGCTGTCTTGCCTTCAGCCACCATGGGGAGAACAAAAAACCAGCTTGTCTACAAATTTCAAGCAGTGGAACTTGCTGCAGGGAAACAGCGACTAACATCACCAACAAGGTAGCAACTGAGTCAGGCAAGGAAAATACTCTGCAAAAACTGGCAACAGTAGTTCTACTGGGGGAACATAATTTCAGAATATTGATCTTATTACAGGTGAGCCTTACAAAATTACATCACCTCTTATGCAATGAGCATAACCTTTGTAGGTGTAACAAGCAATATAAAAACTGGAGAAGAACATATCCTAGGAGAATAATTGTGCTCTCCCCTCTGCATCACAGAAACCTCACAACATCACTAACTGCTCCTCAAAGAGCAAGCTCATCTGGCTCATTCAGCTGCTGCACCTACTGGTACAAGTATCATAAAAAATGGAGTTGGTAAATAGTTTTGAATTTTTTTCTGTAAAGATTGTGATCTTCTCAACTCTTTACCCATAACCTTCAGGTTAGTTACAGTGTTCATTTAAACATCTTCACCTCCAAAGGCAGTCACATCATACGTGGAGAAGCTTAAAAAGGAAAAAAGCAGTACCACCCCACCCACACGACAGCCCTGCACAAACTTCAGAGCCAGCAAAGGCTATCAGCTAGTGCACATGCTCCAGGTAACAGATACCTTTATCAAAGGGATTAGGACACAGGGAATGCATTTCTTGGAGTGAAAGGTGCACATTCAGAAGGATTTGGCCCACTTCTCAAAGGCTCCTAACCAGTGTAACTAACACTAATCACAAATCCATGATCTACATGTTTTTATTAAGTAATTATCTCTACGTATACTAATTATGTAATTGAGCAGTGCAGTTATATTTTATCTATATACACATAAAGTGGAGTAACATTTGTATCACAAGTCCTGCCAGACGTCTCCCACATGCACACATACACTGTCCTACAGTAAAGATGATTAAAAGCATGCAAACAATTCAGACAATCACTTTGCAGGAGGAAAATATTCCCCAGCACAGAACTATGCTAGCCTAACCTGTGTTGTTCTCTTTAGCTGACAGGGAAGATTTGAGACCACGGGTGGAAAAAAAGAAAGTTAAAAATCCTCGCTACAGAGCTTTTGTTCATCATGCAGCACAAGAACTCATTCTCAGCTGGCTTTGCCCAGCCAGGGTTTCAGCCTGGATGAGAGCAGAAGGTGCTGTTGCCTCTCAAGTTGCAGTGTACGTAACCTGGAGGAAAACAACACATTTCAGCTTCTTAAATGCGGGCAGCAACAGATCAGCTCTTACAAGCAGCTGTTCTCACCAAGCACCTGACAGTCCTGATTCCTCGGTCTTCCACTGTTTGATGGGATCACAAGTGACTGCAGTGGGTACCCAAGGGTCTCGGGCTTGTCATCCCCACCAACAGAACAACCTTTTACTGCTGAGATGATGTAGATTTCAAAATGCTGAAATCCAAAGCAAAGGCCAATTGAAATGCAATGAACGTAGGTTTGATTGGCAGTTTTCCTGCGTCTGTCTATCACTGCGTAATAAACACTGGGTGATGGCAGAAATGAAGATAAATGCTTTCAGCAGCCCCCCTTCTCCCCCACCACTCCATCTCCATCCACCCCCACTCAGCACATGACAAAAGAGTTTAAAGAGCGGGGGGAAAAGTCTTAACAAAGACTTAAAAAAAAATAATCCTCAGATCTTTTCTTATAGGCCACCTACATGTGACAGGTATTTATCCATCAGTCTCAATCTCCTCAGAGGATCCAACGTATCTTGGCATATGGAGAAATGAACCTTTGCCAGTCAACTATTGCTCATTTATGAATCAAGCCATGCAAGCCAATGTCTGAGTTTAGACTGAAAGGAAAATAAGGGGTGCAAAACCACTTTCCACAGCACTCCAGAACTCCCTCAGTGAAAATCATGATAACTCTGGACTACTACTATCAAACACTCAGAAGAACTAATACTCTAGAGCTACACACAGACTTTAGGGTACAAGTTTTGAGAACAGGAAATATCTACATATTATGGGCATTTCTTGCCATATATTTAACAGAAACCAAAGCTCAGGTTTTTTCCCTAGACTAGATCCTTTACTCTTAAGCTTTTAGTGTCTGGCAGATTTCCTCACAGTATGTGAAAAAATTATTAAGATGCTTACAGATAAGCTTGAGGAAGCTGGAGAATACCCTTAGCTAATTTGTGACTCAGTCAAAGGCAGTGATTAGGCCCTGGTATAAAATTCCCACTAGATTAGTACTTGCATCTCTAAGCACAAGTACCTTTGAAAAGTAATTACCTTTTTATGAAACCACTTGTAACTGTAGCTCATACTGAGGTTATCCTGTACTTGCAGAAAGGATCTATCAGAGCTGAAGAGTTTTACATGTACTAGTTCCAGATTTACTATAATCCAGGCTCCAGGAAGTCCAAAACACAGAACAAATCTACTTGATAAACCAAGGATAAGGCTCTTTACTGCAAGAATACACCAGATTTTCTCAGCCAGTTCTAAAGCAATTTGAATTCAGCTGAAATAATTACTGATCTCTGAAGCCTAGTGGAGATGCAACAGATTCTTACACATCTCCAACCCTGAAGCATTTTATGGGGCAGCCTGGTTTGGGGGACTGCCTTTGATCACAGTAAATATACTAAATCCTGATTATGAGTTTGACAAGTCCAAGCAAATCTCTATTCCAGGCTACCACAAAGAGACAGCCCTTGAAGTTGCCAAGCTAACGATTTAGAACTGGGCTAGTGCTGTAGAAACAGTATGTGCAGCATCCTGGTATTTTCAATGATTTATTTTGCTTGTTCTTCAATGCACTAGCAACCTGTAAATAGGAAGTGGGCAAAATGATTTTCATGAATGGATGCACAAAATGCTACTAAGAGTAGTTCAGCATACACTAAGCATTGAAGGCATCTTAAGATTCAGTGTTAACTGAGAAAGCCTCTAAGAGGTCTATGCTCTCTGAAGGCTGAACCCTCAAAAAGCTACTACTTATTCTTTACCACAGATGTATAAAATAAGAAGAAATGTAATTTCCCATTCATGTTCATTCCTACTGCAAAATTTCCTTTTAAAAGCGGCAATACTTAGCATGCAGGGTTCCACAGTCCTCTCAGCTATGTGAATTTGAGCAGGCCTCAGCTGCAGGTAAGTAAAGACAACCATCCTAATAGGAGCCGAGTGAAGTGCCCAAGGGCTCCACTCACATTGTGAACAATGCAAACATCATACAGAAAAGGGAATTTTTCAGCCACAAGTTTCAGACTTCAAAAGGAAATCAGTTTATTTGCAAGAAACACACAAAAAAATAAATGAACGGATCCCCTGCCCAGAGCCTCCATCTCCAGTACAGTCACGATGGCTCCTTGACATCTTATCTTCCTATATTTCTTTGTCTGATCATCTAACAATTAATACAGAAACGCATCTAGTAAGCATTTGTCTTTGATGGGAAGATGCAAGTTTCCCTCAGGGAAACTAGAAGTCATTACAGTCCTTTTCAAAGGCATCCCCTCTTATCTGAATTATTTGCACCTCACCAAGCAAGATGGTAATTTTTTTCTTTAATAGAGTATGCCCAGTGGAGATCCCCTTGCTCATATCACCCTGCTGCACACAGAAGTTGGAAAATCAGATATGCAACAGCACGGTGAGTTTCCAGAACCAGCAAGAGTTGAGCCAGTAATATTCACACAGAACCTCTCAGATGAGGAAAATGGTACTTGGTGAAAAATAAGGTATCTTATCGTAGCCTTTGCATATGCACATTGGAGCAAGCAAATGTCACTGTTCATCCTACTCAGGGTGACCAATAAAGAACAAGTAGTTTTAATTTCCTAGCTAAATCAACCCTCTCAGCTTCTACTACCAACAGATCATGGTCTAAGTCTTCAAACATGCCAAGAACTTTCTCCAGCCATTCAATATCAGATATGCACTGGTGAACAGAAAAAAAACCCCAACCAAATTAACTATAAGGAATTCACAGAATTCTTTCCTTCTACCTCCCAAGTCACTACCAATCATCAAATCAAGTACAGCCCCATCACAACGGAAGTCTGACACGCTTTAAGACAATTTTTGCGCAGTATTTATCGGTAAGATACATAATCTTTCATGCCATTAAAAAAAACCAACCAAAGAAAAAACCCAAAAAGCAAACAAACAAAAAACCAATAAAAACCCAAACCACAATAAAACACAGAGAGAAATACCACCTGAACCATGGGCATACCAGAGTGTCTTACTCAGGCCTTGCCTTAATGATGAGTTGAGAGAATGTAACTCCTAAACTACTAGAAAGGAGAAGGGATGAATGGGCAGTGAGAGCTTGACTTTGGCAATTGAACACAAAGGTAACAGTCATATGTTATTAATGATATGTAATTATTTAGCTGATGCACAGCTTACAAATTCATTCTTGCAGGGCAGTAAGTACAATTCACCAGAAAACTGAAAATCCTGCTTGCAAAAGAAGCAGAGCTGCAGGCCTTGGTGGTGCTCTTACATTTGTACATCTCAAATGAAGCTGCTAAGTCCTGTTTTCTTTTTTATAAGAAAATCTTTATGAACAATGACTGTTTAGGCTCAGATGTTTGTTTTCTCATTTGTCATTTATGATGCTCTTAGCTGCAGTGGATGGAAAGTTCTGTGTGATGCCTCCACTACACTGATTGTTTTATACTATGTAATACCATGCATGCATACACATTTAAAAGAGAAAAAACCCCACTCCTTTAGGAACAATCGTGAAACTCATGGAATTCTGATGCTGGGTACAGTACTGGAATGGCATGCAAAGACACAGAAATGTTCCATGAAGCACCTGGATGGAAATAAATGTCACCAGGCTATACAGTCAAGGAAATCTTCCTGCAAATTGAGAAGTTGCATCACTGAAAGAGTTTGACAGGAAAAGGTTATGAAAAAAGAAACATCTGTTAGCCTTGGCTGAAACAATATGCAAGTTGTTTCAGAAGTGGGTGGCCAAACAAGCCTTCTCTGTTTTTCCTTTAGGCCCCTTGCTGGAAAGGGTAGTCAAGGCTGGAGTCTTCCTATCAGCTAACTGCTGGAGCTGTTAAAGGAAGTTTCTGCAGACATTATCACTCGTTTAGAGATTCTTTCTTTATTTCCATGTGATAGCGGCATGTGTTAAAAGCATGCCTCATACTACCATATGATTCAAGCAGTAAAACATGCTTCCTTCAGTATAGCCTTTTAGGGAAAATATTCAAGCACTAAAAATATATTCCAATCTGCATTTTTTTAACTAATGTTTTGGTTTGACCTTTTCTGCATATTTTCAGCTTTTTATAAGATTTGTCTGTATGCATAAAGAAACCCTAACATAAAACAATGAGTAAATGGTTGGAGAAAGGGATTTACATTTTCTTCGTAATTTCTGTTAGTCCATACACCGTAAAATCCTCAGATACTTATAAAATCAGGTATAAAAGCTATCAAGCTACTGCTCTGGTATGGGAGTCAGAAACCTATTTCCTGGAAAATACTGGGGAAATAAAGACAACTTTATCTCGTCAGTGTGAGGAGAAATTATAATCTGGGTTACAGACATTTCTGCATCTGGAGGTCCATATCAATCTACTAAAAAAAAAAAAAATCAGTGAGACAATACATTTGAAATCAGCTCCCAAGCAAATGATGCTGCAAGAGAAGTGTTTTTGCAAATTAATTGGAGGGGAGGAGGGGAAGAGGGCAGCAAATGAGGCCAAGACACATTGCAAGGCAATGAAAAGGCAGAAAAGAGCTGAATTTTGCAGTCGCTAAAGAAATGCGTATTCGTTTCCTTTACTTCTGAACCCACACATGAGAGCACATTCACAGCCCTCCTCCCTAGTTAGGCTCCAGAAACAGTAGGTGACTCTCCGAATCAAAATGCCACATCTCTGCCAGAATTTAACGAAATCCTTGCAAATGTGAACTAGGAAGGTCTCAATATCTAATCTGTGCTGTGTGTCACCCGGGGTTTTTCGCCCTGCTAACTCTGCCACTTGTGATGCCTTTGCTCTGTTAACGCTGAGTGTAATGCCTCTGCTCTGTCCCATAACCAAGCCCCTTTCATCATTACCAAGCCCTTCATTAAATGCTGTTGGAAGTCTGCTTTTTAACCTCCACATCTCTGCACAAAACCAGAGCAAAATCTGTGCCTGGCAGGCATTTCCTTCTGTAAAACTCCTTCTTCTTTCCTTTTCTGACTTTTTAGAGCATGAAATGTGTCTGCTAATCCTAAATGCTTCAGATGGAGAGTCTCGCAGAGACTAGACAAAAGGGGCATCCTTCCACCAAGCAGCTCCGAGCAGGCACCAGACACTAAGCTCTTGAGTTTCCAGAGCTCTGATCTCACTTTGTTACATTTATGAAGAACACAAGGACAACCTTTCACAAATAGCTATATAGGGAATGGGGACTTGCCTTCCCATACTTCCCCTCTCCTTCCTAAACGGCCCTTCCAGTCCAAGGAATCTTGGACATCTGAGCTCATTGTGCGACCTGACTCAGGGTGGGCAGTCCTCAAATACTGCTGCTGTTATGTCAAAACAAAAAAAGCTAAATGCCTGGCTTTTCAGGGTCATTTGCTGGTCTGCCTCCCAACACCAGCACTCTTACTGAAGAAAAAGTTTGTAAAGTCCCACTGGCAGTCCACAGCTGGCCATTCCATTAGCAGCACCTTGGCCAGTAGCACAGACACTGAGAAACTGAATCAGTATGGTATTAAGACATTTTTGCCTCCAACAAGCATTAAAGAAGTTAACTTTCTGGTCTAGCAGCATTTGTCGGGATTCAGAGGAATATTTCCACTGCAGCAACAGAAAACTCCTTCAGAGGGTTGCTGTCACTGTCTAACCAGAATATTCTTACTACTCAAGGCTTGTGTCTTCCACAGTTGTCACACCACACTGTATACTGGGTCTACTGCAGTTCACTCATCTAACATATCTGCTAACACAGTATCAGACTAATCCAGCCTTGCCAAAAACTGTTGTATATACTTTTATATAATTCAGAGGTCTTGTAATTTGTTGAGATTTTGCTACAGAGGCTGTTTGCCAAGACCCTTGCCAACTCTAGCCCATATCGCACACAGGTTATACTTTATCAACTCCACAGCTCGTAGGGTAGTGTCACGACAGTTTTAGTTCACACTAAGTGATTCCTCTCCTAAGAAGAGGCTCAAATAATATCGTAACAGCACTCTCATCTAACCAATATAGCTACGCCAACAGACAGATGTAGAATAAATGCAAAAATAACAAGTGAAACTGCTTTACACAGAAAAGCCTTTTCCATTGTGAGTGTGCATTTTAACTACATGAAGTCCTATTAATCCAAACAAATCAGCAAGCCAAATGCTTGCTACCGCCTCTGCAGCTCTTGCTGCAAGGATGTGTGCTTAGCACAACTTGAACTGTGCGTGCCTTATGCCAAAATACCCATCTGCAGTGGAGAAAAAACCTCAGCAGTATCTTTGTAGAGCGCATGCATGCCTTATCAACCACCATATTGCAAAAATACAAACTTTCACTAATCCAAGAAGCAGTACGTTCCCTGTAAGGGTTTGAATTCTGGAGATTGAACTGTGTATCAGTACAAGAAGCTATCAGACTGGAGCCACTTTTCATTGTGGAAATAGCAGCACGCAGCATTAAAAAAAGTGCCAAGTACAGAAACACATTCAAAGGCTTGTACTTGCCAGTGAATGGAAGACTTACTAAAGTTATTACTATCCTTAAACACACTTCAGGACTGCTGTATTACAGCATAAGCCTTGTGCATTCAAACTTACAATGAAAATGCTGCATCAGCTTAGTGACACAGACTGAGCTACCACCACACTACAGAGCACTAAGCTAAACAGCCTCAATGGTTGATTACATTCCACAGTCATAATATCCTGTGAGCAGGATAGGTCAGTTGAGGAAATACTTATCTGTTCGGAATTTGTACTCATCTAGGGAGGTTAAGATGAAGCCATGTGCTCTCAGAGAAAAACACACCTCCATTAATCTACAGGGAGGTCCTGACAATTTAAATAAACTCCATAAACTAACAAAGTGTCTTAGGGCAAATCAAGAACCGAGAGGCAGAATTTATGAAATGTATTTTAACATGTATTCACTAAAAGCCTCTTGTCAGACTCCTGTGTCCTGCAGTAATTGTGTCGGCAAAGAAAACAGACATTAACCTTGCATTGGGTTAACATGGCATACAGCATTAACAATACAATATAGCAATACAAAGCTGGAAAGACATCATGGAAAGAGAACAATTTACAAGGTGTCCCCAATCTAAAGAGCAAGGAGAGAAGGCAGGACAGGAACTGGAAAGGAAGCAGCCATACTTGCAGTTTTCTGGATAAAGTAGTGAACAGAGACACAGCCAAAAATATGAAGAAAATGAGCAAGCTGAGAAAAGGCAAAATTCAACAGGAGTTTAATTCATGTGAAGGCAGTTTAAATTTAAAGCATGGCGAGATGGAAAGGGGGAAGCCCAGGCTGGAAGAACATAATGGGGAGACTACATTGTTCCAACTGAAAAATAACATAGTAAGAAAAACATTTAGCAAATAAAGTACTTGGCTCTTGCAAGGTTCTGAATGCTTTCTCATGAAGGGAATTTTAAGAGTGGTTTGGCATGACCTAGATGACAGCAATGGAAACCAGACTCATTCCTTATTGTCACTAGCTTTAATGGACAAAGAGGGTTGCAGCACGCCAGCGAGTGCGCAGGGATCTCTGTATGGAGCCAGTGCAGAGATTCAGGCTTAAGGGGTGACCCAGATCCCAGAGTACGTGGAGCAGGACTGACAAAGCATGTTGGTCCACACCTTGATGGACCACATGTAACAACAGGAAAGTAACTGTGCAACACTTGGAACAGAGATGCAGCGTCAGAGCTCCCAGAAGGCAGCAGGAATCCACCAAGAATTTTGGCCAAATACACAACCTTGCAGTGATTTCTGTAAATCAGTGCCACAGCTCAGTCCAACCCAGATAGGTCCAATCCACTGCAATTACAAAAGCAGCTACAAGATGAAAGGAGACTAACACCTTATCCCATTATTTTAAGCAGTATTAGAAGTCAAACTCAAAGCCACATACAGAAAAACTACGACAGCAAAAGTACTTCTTAGCTACTCAACAAGCACTACACAACGGATGGATACTTCAGAGGGGTTTTATTTCTTTTTTAGGGCAGACGTGACCTTAATCCAACTTGAATTAGCTCATAATGCTTCCAATGGGTGCTAAGGAGACCTGTACAAAATAACCACCACAGCTATTCCATACAGCATTTACAAGCAAGAGTGGAGGGAAATTCACATATTGAAAATAGGGGAACCACAATTTACTGGTTTATGGTAAAATTTTAAATTATACACAACCAAGATTTGGAGCAGCCCATGCTTTACGGGAGGTAGGGGGTCACAAACTAAAAAGAAACTGTGGTGGAAGGTTCCAAAATCTCATCCTCACAGCAGAGGCAGAGGTCCAACTCCTACCAGATCAAAGAACCAGCAGTGGTACATTCTAGATGATGATGAGCAGTCCAGGCCAGCCTCTCAGTCTTAGGATTCAGTGTAAAATTACAGTCCCCAGTGACAATTTTACTAGTCCTCACAAGTTATACGACAACAGAAGTTAGGCAGTAGCTCACTAAAATCACAGGAGGGGGAGCCTGACATCCAATTACAGCTAGTTTCTTTGCAAGCGGAGAAGTTATGACAGGACTTTGCCTTCAGATTTCACTGTTTCTTGTGTCAACAGAATGCATGTACCTACAAATGAGGGTTCTTCAGTGGAACTTCATCGGCCAAGCTGGGCCAGATAGAAACAGAAGCATACTCTCCTTCTTGCACCACTTCCATGCCTTCCAGATACAGAATCCAATCAAGTCCTCAGTGAAATGCTTTCTCACCTTACCTTTCAAAATCTTTGCAAATCTGCTCATTCCATGTGGCCTATGAGTTCTTTCTCTAAATTTTGTTATTAAATCCCTCCCCATCACAACTTAATATCTTCCAGTGTTTACCATCAGCCCTTCTCTCTCATTTCATCTTGCTAGGATTCCCAGTCTGTAAGCAGAGTTAGTTATTTGTCTCCTCTCCACTTTCTTTTTTCTGTGTCTTCTTTCCCTTCCACTCTGGCAAAGTAGTTTTGGATTTCCTTTATGCTTTTCAGTGTCCTCATAATGGGGTGTGGGGGTGAATGTGTTGGGTATTTGCCTCCTTCACTCAGTCATGCTCCCCACCAGATTTTAGCCTGACCCATCTCCAATATCAGTATCCATTCCATCATCTACTGCAAGACAACTCTAATGAAGACTGTTACCAGATCAGTTTCCTCCACTAAACTTTTCTCTTCTACTACAGCATCGCAGAGAAGACTGAGATCTGACTGGGTTGGTCTATCAGGAACCAGAAGACAAGATCCTCAAACAACTTCTGTGTGCAGCACACCAGGAGACATCACATGGATGGGTGCATGCATGCCCACACCATGAATGCTAATACGAACAATTGTTTTAAAGTGTTTCTCCAGCTTAACTGAAACCCACGCCTGCACTCCCAGCTGCCTCATCACCACCTTTGACTCATTCCTCAAACCCTCCCCTCCTCCAGCCTCCATTTGCCTCTGCACAGAATCTCAGCTGCTTGTAAGAAAATTACCAAGCAACATTACTTCCTCTATCCTTTCAACCTTCCCTTCCCCTTCTGCAGTTCCTCCCATCATACATACAAGCATGTTCCCAACCCTTGTAAGCACTCCACCTGCCTCTACGATTTTATCGTGTCAGTTTCTATCCCTTGACATTTGTCAGTAAACATTTGTATCCTCCTCCCTCTCGCAATACAAACATGCATTAACTTCTTGTACCTCTAAATTTCCCAGAGACTCTGGATGACAGTTTGGATGTCTAACCCCATATGTCCTTTTCATCTCTAGCTCTCAAACTGTACCATATGAACTCCTGGCAGTCACTGTTCTTTTTCCCCTTCAGCATACCTTCTGTCTTTCAACTTCTACTATTAAGCTGCTCTACTTCTAGTGACCCCCTTTCTGGTCAAACCTCAGAACTAGTAGTTAAACCGTCATCGTTATTTCTTTCTTAGAAAAGGTGGTAACATTTTTGATTCTTCGATTACTCCTCCCTTGCCTTATGTGAATGACTGCCAACCTTACCATTACTACCCTAACCCCCCCCCCAAAATGCTGAAAGAGACAAACAAGCAATTATGACCATCACCACAGCTTTCTGCACACTGATCTCTGCTGTCGGCCCTGAAGTTATCTAATGGGTCATAAGCCACACCTAGGTACTTCTTCCCACCTGTTGCTGCAAAAACTGATGGGTTGAAGCAGCTTGATACAGCTGAAATTGTACATAGTTTCAGGCAGTGCTTGAAGCAAGGAGAAGAGATGTGAACCTGGTTCCCAGATCAGCAAGAGTGCAACTGAGAAGCCAGATTACCAGGGAGCTCAGCAGGACCTTAGAGCCCAGAGCAATTATATTTGTAGAGGCTGGCTCATAGCTCCTGCTGATTTTGAACTCTCAGAAATGCAATTCCTGCCTACCAGGGCTGCTGGATTACAGCCCACACTGAGCTCAACCAGAGAGTGCATCAACTACCGCTCAAGAAAGCAAAATACAGCTTCCTTAAGTAGGACTGACTTGCAGCTCCTGCTTAGTTCAAAACCAGCTCTGAGCTCCTACGGACACTGGCGACCCTTCCCTCTTCAGCCGTTCCAGAGGTGGTGGGTACACTAATTTAAAAAAAAAACAGGGCATGGAGGGAGACATGTACAAGGTACACCCCCAGCTTTGCATCCTGTTTATTATTTTCTAGTGTAAAAAAATCTCCTGCTGCCTGCATTTACTTTTCATTGAGTTCTAATGTAACAAGTCAAAAAACTGGTATGAGTTTACCTAGTGCTCTCATGCTGCTAGGGCTGGTATTTGCTATTACACAAACACCATTTGGCTTCTCTGCTCAATTTTCTTCAAGAATTTCCCTGTCTGAAGCAAGACACTTAACACCTTCCACATTTTTAACAACCCAAACCACTGATAAATCCACCCTTTACGTTTTGGGAAAAGTCCACAGCCTAAATTTATTTCCCTAGGCTCTGCCCTTGACAAGGGCATGTTCTAAAACTCCAGCTTCCACAAAGGTAACTTTGTGAAGAACTGGTAACTTCTCAGTGTGGCTCATGTTAAAGTAAGACATACAGGTAAGGTAAACCCAGAAGTGAAAGGTAACTTTGAGAGGCAGGCAAGCTGTCACAATTTGCAATACCTCACCATTTATCTTCCCCTGCAGTCATGGAACACTAACAGGCCAGAAGGATAAAATCAACAGTACCAGCTGAGGTAACAATACTATGTGGAGGGAAAACCACCACTGCAGGAATAGCTAACATAATGTTTGATTTGGGAACATTAAGTGATAACAGATTGATACATTAATGCTCAATTATAAAAAAAGGTACAATTCTATCTACCTGTGACAGGGAGATGGAAATCAGCACACAGTATCCTTATCAGATCCCTTATACAACACACAACTGTGTTGCCATAGCAAGAGCTTCCTCCATCTTTGTGCCAGGGTGGCTACAAAAACGTCTAGGAATATATTCTATATTGGGCATTGCAAATCTGGCTCAGGGTTTGCCTTGTGCTATTGGTTTTTTTCCCTCCACATAAAACACGTAAGCAAAAATCATGACTAATCGCTTCAAAGATGACAGCCCAATGTGGCAGGCCACTGAGAATTCCCACCCCTCTGCACAGCAGATCCCACTGGTCCTTGCCTCCCCTCTGTGCTCCGGAGCATGGGTAATTTTTTTATTACTTTTTTCCCCCTTTCAAAAGGAGGCAGCAAGCTGTGGGAAAATACTTTTATGTCTAAGTGAGCTTTACCACCCACAAAGAGACAGGTCCCCAAGGGGCCCTCACCGCCCACAAAAAGATGAGCACTTCTGCAAAGCCTTACCCCTTCTGATATAATGATATCTAGAAATTCATCACTTTAACAATGCACACAAAAGGAATCAGCCTGCACCCTTCACTTTTAAGAACACGATCATCTCTCTCCAGTGCCTTTCTGAATCTCAAAGGCAGCTTTAGCTTCCCAGTCACCAGTACAAAGAAAGGCTTATTGGGACAGTTTGCATCAGCAAATACATTATACAAGCTTTCTCAGATTCGGTGCTTGCTTCCATCATGCGGCACTGGAACAGACAACAGCTTGTGACACTGTGCAAACGGCAAGCAAAACCTCTCCTGCACTGGGACCACTGCAGACACCCTATGAAGACTTCTGTACATATACCAGGAACTTCGAGGCCAGTACTACGAACACATATTTCCCTTTGAGACTAGGCAACAATTTTGCTATTTTAAACACTCCATGTACTGGAAAAAACACCTATTCAGCAACCAGATACCACAAAGTAAACGGTGAACTTTATACAGCAGACCTTCAAGAAATAAAAAAACCCCTAACACCACCACTCAAATATCTGTAGTTTTTTTCCAGTCTAAATTGGTCTGACATCAGGTTCTGCATCTTTCTATGGGTGCAGTATCAGAAATCTTTTCCCCACAGATACATCTAGACCAATGAAGTAACAACAACTACCTACTACTTCTTTGATTAACTAAGTATATTAATCATGTCATTCCATAGCGCTAGTTTTCCTCAGGTGGTTCTTCCTTCAGCTATTTTGAGTCCTGAAGTGTAGACACAAAGAGTTGCACATGGATTTGAGCATCATCTGGAATGGTATCAATAAGAGATATAAAAAACAAGAGCAGTTTCATACTCCCTGATGTTGCCTGCCTACATAAGGTCTTAGGCCATCAGGACAAGAATTCCCTCGGTTCAGGGGCAGCTCCCCAAAGTCATTTTCAGAGTCACTGCATTGCCCAAAACAAACCTTTGACAAATTGCAAATGGGATACACATTATTTGTCCAGAGGTATCTCATCTCACTCAGGGCTGTAATAATATTCATTTAGCCACAGCAGTACCATCGCTTGGATCACCACTGGGAACAAAGCAAGATCGGCCCTCCAAGTGAACAGATCCGGATTGCCACTGTCCCACTGCATATTTTACTATCTACAAACAAAAGTGGATCGACCCCCGAGACCCCAAACACCTGATTCTTTGAAAGGCCAACATCTATTGTTACAGCAATGGACTGTAACATAAAGTCTTGGCTCTTAAGAGTGCTTAACAGCTAGCTTGTTTAAAATACACCTTGCCTCTGGCCTGGAGTCATTCCATAAAACTGCTTTTACTGTCCAAAATCTTCCCTGTTGTTTCAGTTTAATTCAGGGCTTTGAATACTACTGTTTCCATTTGAACAATCTTCCACAAATGCATATGAAAGCCTGCTAAGTGCTGGTAACAACAACCCTGCAATTGCACCATCCTCTCTTCCGCAGACACACAAGGTAAAAGTGTAGTTAGCACTCGAAGGCTGTGTAGTTGAGACCTCTTAACCCTTTAATACACTTTTCTCATGAGGAGGACAGTCACATTGCTCTAACTTCCCTCATGGGGCAACATAACCAAGGGCAACGTACAGCAAACATCACAACTCCTGAAATGCAGCCAGTCACAGACCGCATCTGGCACACTTGAGTAAATGCAGATCTTTCCAACTACTGCTAATCTCTGTGCAGTTGCACTTCCAGATACTAGTCAAAAATCCCCTGACACCTCAGACCTCATCAAGCATATCCTGTAAAATAAAGTGGCCTGCACTCACTGACCAGAAGAGTTGTGCTCATTCTAATCTCACTTGCAAATAAAAATTGTAAATTATGCTCATGATGTACCGCCACTGATCTAGAACAAGTCTTTCTATGGACACTTATGCTACATAAGCAGGCAATTGAGGGGTTTTCAGCTTTCATTTACCAAAGGGAAAAGAAAATGAGACTCGGCACAAAATAAATATATACTCATGGAAAGTTAGCAACAAAGCATTCTCCAGTAACATCTGCTCTCTCAGACATACCTTGAAAGAGCCAGAAGTCCAATGCAGTAACAGCCATTACAAGGTTTCATAACAGTATATGCAGACCATCCCAATATGTGCAACCAGAAGCAGCTGTACCTACTCCTGAAATACAGTGTTTAACATAGCTGGAACAAACTCTATTCTCATCTACAGTAAATCCCAACATCATTTCACTGTTCCTCTGCACTCAGAGAATCACCGAGGATTTGGAGTAGAAAATACCTCTGAGATGCTCTAGACCACCCCCCTGATCAGAGCCGGTTACTGGGGACTATGTCCAGTCAAACCTGGATATGTCTAAAGACAGACTCCACAACCTTCTCAGGCAAACTGTTCCAGCACTCTCACAATAAGAAAACATTTCCTTAAGTTCCAATGGAATTTTAGTTTGTGTCTCTTGCCTTCTGCCCTTTCACTAGGCATCCCTGAAAAGAGCCTGTCTCTCTTCTCTTTATTCCCTTATACACATTGACAAGATCTAGTCTGAGGCCTCTCTTCTTCAGGCTGAAGAGTTACAGGTTGAGCTCCTCTCAATCTCTCAAGTCAGTCCCTAAACCTTTACTCACCTTTGTGGCCCTTCACTGCACTTACTCCAATATGCCCATGCCTTTCTTGCTCTGGGGGTTCAAAACTGGACAAGGCACTGCAAATGTGGTCTTGCCAGGCCTGAATAGAAGAATCACATCCCTCAGTCTGCTGGTAGTGCTCTTCATAATTCAACACAGTATACTGTTGGCCTTATTTTCTGCAAGGGCACATCATCTGGCTCATGCTCAGCTTGCTGTCCGCAGAACCCCCAGGTCATTTACTGCAAAGTTGCTTTCCAGACAGTAGGTCCACAGCCTGTACTGTGGATGGGGTCATTCTTCCCCAGGTGCATCTCTCTTCACCAAACTTAATGAGATTTGTTGGTCCCTTTCCCAGTCTATGAAAATCCCTTTGAATAGCAGCATAACTTTCTGATTCATCACTTACTTCTTCCAGTTTTGCAGTGGGTGCACTCTCACCCATTATCCAAGTGATGAATGAAGATCATCTGTTCTAGATATCATCCTTTCTGCACTCAGCCATCAGAGCAGGATCTAGCCTAAGGCTAGCTCTGTTTAATGCATCGAAGGTATCCACAGAAGCACTCTTCTGAAGCTTCCTATATAATCAGTGTTAAATACACTGGCAGCTCCACAGAAGATTCAGAGCACCTCTTCAGCTCACTTCAGGTGGTGAATCAGAGCAGAAGCTTTCTTTTCCTCTGCTAACTATACAGAAAGCTTAGCCTTCCAAGTCAGATGCCTCAAAATTAGTGTACATAACCCCCATAGCGCACATAGCTGTGAATTCTTATTTCCAGTTGACTCCCATCCCTCTCAATTAACACATTCCCAGACTTAGCAGATTGTGATGAACTATGGCTTGAGTTACAAAAGCTTAAAGGAAAGACAAGAACAAAAAAGGACCCAGCAACAGCAGGCTTTAGAGTGCTAACAGCATGATTTTGACTCTTCAGCTCACCTTTACTGTGCAAGGTTTAAGAGACTCACTGAAAATCTCCAGCTCTCAGGTGTGAAGAGGAGCTCTTTTCATATAGATATTGATATACAAAATTTATTGCAGAAATTAAACTGGGTTTGGAGTCACTCAAGCCTTGAGAGTACTCTAGTCTCTGGAATCAAATAAGGGATAGCATCTTACAAGGGTTCTGATGCAAGTTCATTCCATCCACCCTACAATCTCTAGTGCTTTGCACTCTTAATGTCCCAACCAAAGAATTCAAACTGCACCTGTTCATAGATGTAAACAGAGAAGTGTTTGTGCCTACAGAGCACCTTTGTTGCTAAGTGGAAGATGCAAGTGAACAGAGACATAGAGCAAGCAGAGCATTATAAGCAGACAGCCAGATTAAAGTTATTCCACTGCAGCACAGAAAGTACCCTGATGCTTTCTGGCTGTTTATGCTTTTTATATATGACAGTGTACAGCAGGAGCAGACATCAAAATGAGGATGAGTAACCACTCAGACTCTCACTGGAGAATTTGATATTTAGGATGGGAGGGAAAGGCTAACTGGAAACAACACACAAAACCTCTTCCTTCACACAAATAGGTATGTTAATGGATTTCTCTTAATGTACCTATTCTTCACTTTCAGGAGACATCTGGATAGACAGAACTAAAACCTCCTTCATCTCAGAGGAGCATTTATCCGCATCAAAATCCATGCCACCAATTTAGGAACTTCTGTGGGGGACTTTGCACTGGACTAGCATTTCAGAAGACACTGCCAGTGGGTCATTACAATACCAATTGCATCAACTATCTATCAGTCTTCATCGTGCCAAGGTACAATGATACAGGATGACATAGACTACAGTACCAGAAAAGATGCAGCTGGATTTCCAATTAAAGCACAGAGCCGGAAAAAACAAACTCACTGCTGTCTTGCAATACAGGGAAAAATCACTGAGGTACTATAAAGATGAACCTGCTAGGAAGAATGTAGCATCTGTGGATCAGCTATCTGATCACAGTGTCACCACAAAAAGTTGTGTATTATGAGATGTTTTCTAAGCTTGTTTTTTTTAAGCATTAACAAACTGACTTCTACCTTCCAGGAGAGGGATTTCATTTGAAGAACGTGTGCGAAGAAGTTCACCTTCTGAGCAAAATCATGATGTAGTATAACCCTGTAGCCACAGCTGTGGAATTCATGAAGTGGAAGCCAACAATGGATCTAATACTATAAAAAAAGCTAACTCACAGTATATGACTTTACTCTGCACCTATGAGACCAAACTACCAGAATATTTTATTTAGGAGATACTCCAGTGATCGAGCAGTAAGATTAAAAACTTCCATAGCTGAAAGCTGCTCTAAGAAACCAGCAGCTGGAGAGAGACAAAGGCAGGTAAGAGCTGAAGTACAGCACCTAACCTTCATGAAAGCTCATGGGCTGCAAGTGCATTATTGGAACCCAGGAAGCAATAAGTGAACACTTACACAGAAGGATGTCACACAAAGTCCTCTCCACACTTCCAAAATCCTACTGTCTTCAGAAGCTTAAGTACCATGCTGAGGAAATCAACAACTCTGAGGATACCTCTTCACCAGTTCCATAAAGGGATATTTTCCCACCACTCCCTACTGTAATGCATTTGTGCATTTGCAATTCAGCAGTACAGCCTCTTTTTCCCTACATTTCTGCATGAAAGGCTGCACTTTCACAGAAATTATAAACTGTTCTCAAAGTCTGTGATGAAGGTGACATATCTACAGCTCTTCAGTCACAGAAGAATCTGAGGCATATTTTAAGCCTCTTATGTCATTTAGTGCCCACTGACGTAGATCACAGAAAGACCACAAAAAAAAAAAGTTATTCAAAGGCTCACATCTTTCCATAGTTAGCAGTACCAGACTTATAACAGAAACACACAGTATAGAAAGTCACATGGCTATGTTCATTAATTCTATTATTCTACAGAACTGTCTATAGTGAAAAGCAGGATTAGATCAGGATACTAACTCAAATTCACATGTTTGTCATGGATGAAAAGGCAGAAATCAAATCAAATCTCAGGTAACTGTACAGAAAATATGTACCTACTAATACTGAGAAAAATGTCAGTGTTCAGGGTAAATCAGAGACAACTGCAATATGTTTTCCCATCAACTTCTGTTTGCTTTCTGAAGCTTTCAAGTCATCTTTGTCCTACCCTATACAGCTGTGCATCACTGCAAGCATATTTGAAGGATGGGAGCTTCTCAGAACAGAATTAACAGCGCACTGACACCGTACATGACAGAACAGGATTAAGTCAAGAAGACTTGACGGGAGGCAATCATGCCTGAAAATGCCAGAGGAACTGGAGATCCACCTGCAATATGGTTTTGAAGGCAACCAAAGAAGCCCCTTATCATGATCACTTTCATCATTAGAGCAGAAATGAAAGGTTACTGGGCTAACTCTAGTTAAAACAGCAACCAGTACTCTGTCCAACTGCATGTATCACAGGCTCATTGATGGCCACTTTAACTGGCTTTGGGTTAGAGCCATTCACTCGTATGTGAACATTAACCCTAAACACAGCTAGAGTGATCAGGAATGGATCAGGAACATGCACCAGGAGGCACTTAGCTAGTGAGGTTGGCTGGTGAGAGACCACTACCCTAATTCTTGTTAGAAGTAACTTGTGCTCAAATAAATCATCCCGTCCCAGAAGGATGACAACATTTATCCATCATCTTAATAATTTTCATCCTGATGAAACTTCATATGCTCAAACAACGGTGTGTTAGCAGTTGCTGGCTGAAGTACAGAAATTCCCCTGAAGACACAGAACTTGGAATTCTCCCAGGGAGTCAAGCTGTAAAGAATGGGATAGTTTAGGTGATTTTGTGAGAACAGCTGCTGAACATTATACTTTGAAATCCTAAATCCACATTAAAGGGATCAACTGATTCTTAGCTTCATCAATAGCCTCAGCAGTACCCCAGTGTAACAAGGCTACAGACAGCTTGCTTTGGCAACTCCAGCAGAGACAGCCAAAGATGAACCATTATTGCTCTTGTAGAAGAGATTAGGTGATCTGATTAGGTGTGGGCTATGGAAAAAATCTGTAATATCAAGCTTATTCTTCGACTACATGTAAGTGCTCAGTATCTGGTCTGAAACTATTACCCTGAGATAACAATGAAATCACTCAGAAACTGTAAATGTAGAGTGTTGTATCACTCAAACCTTAAGCCCTGCTGAGTTTGGATCTCCCGATGAGGTGAAAGGTTCAGGGCAACCGTGTGGGATTGCATTTGAACAGATGAAGTCTGTTGGTAAAGCCAGAACAGACAAACACAGCCTGTGACTATGCAAGGAACAATACTTTGCTGCGCTATACATAACTGAACAGAAGCCTGTTAAAACAGAGGTGAGACAGAAGCATTCCACAAATCTAGGTAACTCTACCATAAGCTTTCACCTGCAGGTCTCCTAATGAGCAACAAACGTCAACAAAATAGCATCTGTGTCAATTTTTAAAGCCTCCTACAAAGTTCCTTGGCAAACACTGATTCTCTTCTTCCTCCAAGCTTCCACTGAACTGAAACTAAAGCCTTCTTTGTTTCACTATACCATTAGCATGTCTCTGTCCATCCCAAGGCAGGCAATTACTATAAGGCCTGAAGCAAAAGTTCACAGAGGTGAACAAGAGGTCACAAGCACTTCAGTGGCAATGATGTGAACTTTTTTTTTTTAATCTATTTACTGATTTTTAAAAATATGTTAAAATGTATATCCTGGTCTGTGTTATCAGATGCCAAAAACACCCAGAACTTGGCCATCAAATTACTTAGTAGTGTCCTGCTCACAATGTGATTTAGGACAAAACATAATTTATTACAAAAAAACAAAACAACAACCAACCAACCCAAAAAAAAAAAGACCAACCAAAAACCAACAAAAAAATCAACCAAAGAAACAAACACACAAAAATCCCCAAACAAAACAGTGGGCAGAAATATTCAGCTTAAAGAAACATTTTTAAAAAGCAGTAAGAGGTGGCAAATACACTACTGAACTGTGTTCTTTGGACAGGCTAACACTGCCGAGCTTTACAGCAGTACTAACTCCCTTTATAAAAGGTGCAACCTCATCCCACAGCACACCTCTTTAGCACCTCCTGGTAAGCACAGGGAAATAAAATATATTAAAAAAAAACAACCAATCAAACCAAAACCAAAGCCTCACTCTGTTGGCCTGCAAATGGCAGAGAACCCAGGACACTAAAAGACTGAAACAGCCCCAAGATTCAGTATTCCACCTGTATTACCACATGCAATCAGTCAGTCCTAAGAAGTGAGAAGCCAAAATTTATTTACAGTTTTCATCATCACTTAAGCAAACAATCACTTCAACTAGCTTTCACTGTATGGATGTTTCCTTGAAGACCACAATCCCATCCCTTAGGGCAGTTCACCAAGGAGAGGAGAGTGCAGAAGGTGGCTTACAGCCCACACTACCAAGAGCCTCAGAAGAGCTGCCAAATGAACTCTCAGATTTTATGAGTCTTGAAATAAAGGGGAATATGGGAGGCTGAAAAATATGCTAGTGTTATACCAGTATTTTAAAAGGTTGAAATAGGATGAGACTGTCAGTCTTGTCAACCTGACATTGATTCCAGACAAAATAATGAAAAAGCTGATATAAGACTCAGTTAATAAAGGATTAAAGGAGGACAGTGTAATTACTGCCAATCAACATAGACTTTATAGGAAAATATAACTTGTCAAACTACCAACACTTTTTGGTGTGATTACAAGTTTGAACGCTATAACAATGTTGATGTAATGTATTTTCACATGGTGTTTTACTTGGTGCCAAAAAGCACAGTGATGCAGCGTGTCATATCAGCTGATAGGTCTAAACTCCACCAGTAGATAGGAGGTAGGCAGGAAGGTGCTACTGGGGTGCATGGTTGTTCCAGTGCCACATGCAAATCAGGCTGCTGGCATGGAGATATCTCTGTCTGTCATGTTGACTAGTATCGCTTCGTTCTCCCCCTGAGCTCCCACCTACTCTACCCATCTGTTGCCACCTTTCCTATGCTTTGCCTGGAAGCGCCTTGGCACAGGGATGGCCACCAGTCCCCTGACTAGTACAAAGGACTCTAATCCTGACCTAAACCCTGCCTGGCATGTCAGTCTTTCTCCCCAACATACTGTGTTGCTGGATTAGCCTGTCTGCTTAGATAACCTGCAATTTTTACTGGTTCATTAAACCAGACTGCTCTAAGAATTTATTCACAAGGCAGTCTTCCCTAGTGTGGAGCTATTGTCTGTGTAACAGTTGCATGAGAATGACACTTAAATAACAGAAAGCTGTTCACATAAAGTAGAGAGCTGAAAGTAAACGTGGACAGAACCTGACAGCAAGAGCTCTGACATTAAGAAATTTAGTCAGCACACCACAGTAATTCACACACCGAGATCTCCATCTGCTGCTTTGATTTCCTCTCAGCATCCAGCAGTAAGTGGGGCAGGGGACAGGAGAGGTGGAACTGGCTGTAATTTCCCAAACAGCAGCTCTCACTCATATTGGACCACAAAAGTGTACTGTCAGTTTTTAGAAAGCTGTCAGGTTAGGAACACAGGGCTTTTTGGTATGTCTTCTCAAATGCTGTAGAGGTTACATAAGAAATACATTTGGCATTTTTGCATTTAAACATAACTCAGAAATGGCAGTCTGGATACACGGTAAGATGAAGCAATTTAAGGCATTCGAGCTTAGATTAGCTTATGTTAATAGGAAAAGAGATGATTTTCTTTTTTCTTCAGCCAATGCTGGGAATCTCACCTGTAACTACCAGGCCAAGGTTAAAGTATTTTTGAGCCTGAGAAGAGGTTTTTCCACCATGACACTGAAGAAAGAACTACTACAAAACTTGGCACAAGCTAACTAAAAAGGAAAGCATGCTATCAGCACTGTAACTTTCAATGGCTCTGAAGTATAATACTGAAAATGACAATGCTGCTGACCCACATAACAAGTACAAGAAATTCTCTGCCTATTCCACAACTGCATCATCATTTTCTAGTTCTTGCCTTTCATGCCTCCTCCTAATATTTACAATTTCAAGTCTGCTGGTTTCTGCAACGCATGAACAAGTTTTTCAGCACAATTGTAAAAAAGACGTTTTGAAAATGGAAAGCATAGGTAAAACAAACAAAATATTAAAACAACAAAACACAACCAGCTACTGCACTGGAATAATTAATTTTATATTTAAGCCAATAAATGCCTTTACTGTGAAGTCCCAGCCATTCCAGTGTGAAGTTCCACAACAACAAACCTAGCCTTAAGTGGGCTCAGCACAACACCACACAGAAAGATTGATCTTGCTTTTTGAAACTCCCATGATTACAATTTCTGCCTTCTTTTGTTATTCAGCAAGCACTTGTGTTTTGGGGCTCAAATTCCCCAAAAAGTGAGAGATGAAAACACCTGGCTATTTCCCAGCCACTAAGGAATAGGCAAACTGCAAAGAGGGCTGGAGAAGGGTTGAAGGCAGGTGTCTACAACAAAGCAGGGCCACGCAAGAGTTCTGCACTGTTGCCTGGCAGCAAGTAATTATCCTCCAGTGTGCTGTTTCCATGTGCCAACAGCCAAAGCCCACACAGGCAGCAAGCACAGGAAAGTACATGCATCAGCTAAAACTATGGGCTACCTCTACTGCTTCCTAAGAAAAAAAAGCAGAGGTGCTTTGGAGGCTAGACTTTGGCTAAGCTCTTACAGTTACTCCAACAGCAAGGTCTAGGAACAATGCGCTCAAACCAACATGTCCAGAGAGACAAAAGTCTGGAAAATATCAGAAATCTCTTATCAAAGGCAAGACCACTGTCATACTAAATCAAGCACACAAAACCAGCAACAGTTCCATCCCAAAATGGTTGGGAAAACTCCAATGAAGACTCTTAAGAACAGTTAGAAAAATCCCGTCAAAAATGACTTAGGCGTAGTTGATTGTGACTTAGGATAAGGAAAAGGGTCACACAGCCTCTTGCAAAACTTTTCAACACTCCTTTCAGTGGTGGTCCTGTGATTACCTACAGGAAGGAAGAGAACCACATCCCAACCTACCTGTCCATACATCATCTCTTGTTCTCCCCCAGGCTCCAAAATGACTCCCCCACACTGGGGTTAATTACAGAGCAACTCTGACCCAGCCAAAAAAGACTCATACTCATCAAGACATGTGTCATCTGTAACCATCTCATTCATGAACTGCCAGACTGCCATACTCCTCCTCTTCACCCCACCTCCCTTCCCACCTCCACTTGCCCTGTAAGGCTCCCAAATGCCTGTGTGCTGTACGTGGTGGCAGCTGAGTTTTTTACTATGCACTTATTAAGATCCTAATTGAATCCCACATTGCCTTGTGTGCATTTTCCTAGCCGGAACATGAACAAGGCACCCTATAATTCAATTAGAAGGACCTGCAGCAAGCTGATCATTAGTCTGTCAGGTTGTTTTTTAAAAAAGGACATGTAGGAATACGGGAAGAAGTTAAATAAAGGGAGAATTGTTAACAGCACCCCTCCCCAGTTCATGCAGACACTCCCATACACATACCTGAAGTATGGAATCTGCAATGCTCAAGCACTTGAATGACAGCTCACCACATTACTCTAACAATCATTTCTCCTGCTTCAGACAACTTAAATAGAACCTCAAAAGTTGGAATTACTTTTCCTTATCAGTCCTGCTCTGCTCAGATTCATGAAAAAAACACCGCTAATATACATGACTACTGCAAAGAAGAAAATCTCATTACCTGCCAAAACCCTGTTGACAGAGGAATGGGTGGCCAAGCCAGGCTGTCCCCGTTCATGGAAAATCCCAGCATAAGGCAAGTACTCTGGCAGCAAAAAGCGTCTGCAAAACAAAGAGAGTAAGCTTACATGGAGGAAGACATCCCACTGTACAAAGCTCTGGAGAGCAAGCGCAATTACTCTGAGGAAATATGACTACATTCCAGCAGACTATAGTGGAAGGAAGGCTGGAATCCTCTGCTTAGCCAACCTCACCACTGCTTCAGACAAAAAGAAATTACAGACTAGATCCTCCTCTGATCAATGTGGCTGCAAAGATCACCATAAACCAAATCTTCTACCTCCCACAATAGCTTCCTAATCTCAGAACAGCACACTGTGGTGAGAATCTCCGATCAGATTCTTTCCTTCTCCTATTCCGCCTTCACACCATGGCCCCAACCTGCAAGAACCACTAAGATGATGCTGTCCTTCAAATGACACAGAATGAGCTGCTCATACTAACATGACACCTCAGAAGTCCCAGAAATTGAAAAACAAGGATAAAGAAGCCCCGCAGAAGAAAAAGAATCCATCTAAAAGCACCAGAGAGCTGTACTGCAACGGGTACCTCCAGGATTTCCATACCCTTCTACTCTTACGTGTAGGTGCCTTACCTCGGGACAAAGCGCCCTAGTGACGGTGCAGACATGCGGGCATTCCGGGGAGCTCGGTGCCTGGATCGGTCTCCATTGTCCCTTCAGTAAAACAAAGAAAATTACTGTACATTAAAAATACCGCGTAATGAAGTATTTTCCAAGAAAACAAAAACCCATCAACATCACCTAGTCACCCTGAGCATGCTACAGAGATTTAATGGCTTTCATGCTTCTAATGTTCCAAATTCATACGCCCACCTCTACCAAATCCTTTTGACAATTTTACATATGGGTAACCCTAAAGTCTACTTTCTTCACTGTTTGACAATGTTTCGAAAGTATCAACAAAACCACAGAGAATCAATGAATCAGTGTCAGCACCTGAGCAAATGAAAGACAAACCTCAGAATTTTGACTGGGAGAGCAAAAAGCAAGCTCACCACAGTCCGGAGGAGAACTTTCAGTGAGTCAAAAGGGATCTGCTAAGTTCACATTTTCATTCCTGCAAGAATAGGCAAAAGAGCACAATCTGCAGACTATTCTTTTGTGTTCCTTTCCTCAAGGTCCAGTTCAATTGGATCTTAAGATAAGCTCACCTTTCAAAAGCTTTTCCAGTTAAATCAGAAACATTAAGTGGTATCAGACAAAGCTGCACCTCCTTAACATCGCATTTCATTTAACAACAAACATCTGGGCCGTAGGGAATGAGGGGAAAGAGTCTAGCATCTATTGTCCTACAGCAGACACTGGAAGGTCTTCCCCAGGAGGGCACTGCAACACTGAACAGGTTACACAGAGAGGCTTCAGAGCTGCCATCCTTGTAAGTCTCAAGACAGGAGCTAGACAAAGCCATGGCTGACCCTATTCAGGCAATAACAACTGTACAACAAGCAGGAGGTCAAACTGGAGGACCTGCAGAATCCCCAGCAAACAAAACTTCTGACACCGCATTCACAGGCCAGAAGAGGACCTGTAATTGCCCAGCACTGAAACTGCAAGGAAAATAATGAAACTCCATCAGTGACTCCAGCGTTCTGAAACAGACCTCCACAGTGCTCTCTTCTCTGTTCAGAATTTACTCTCTGTATGACCTTGCACAGGCAACAAGTCTGTTCTCCCTGGATTTGAGATCTCCATCTGTAATTGCAGCTCTCCTTGTCTCCTTCCCAAGCAGTTGTGGGGGGAACATTACTTGCAGAGCCTGGAAATCACTAGGAAACTAAACATTCCTTATGCAACGCACTAGCAGCACATTTCTAACCCACTCCAGCAAGCTGCACATTTTATAATCTTTTTTCGTTTAGCTTTTTTAAAGTCAGTGAGCAAGAAATGTAGGCTGAGAATAAAGTCCATTACGTGGCTGTTTCCCACACACTTGAGGAACCCAGGAACACAAAAGCAGAGGTTGTTCTGCAAAGGTCATTAGCATTTCAAGCTATTTCACCAAAACCAAATCTGAATCCAAACTCAAAGCTTCCATTTCTCCTCCCTCTGCAGACACAGCATTTGCAGTTCACAGCCAAAGCCACACCTCATCCTCAGGTTCCTGTATAACCAGCAGGGTTCCTGAAATCAGAAATGTAAAAGTTGCTGCTGTTCTTTTATCAGAGACCTCCAGCCTATTAAGATGTGGATCAATAACAGAGGGAATCCTGCAAACCCAAGTGGTGACATATCAACTTCTCCTGCTAAAGAGAGATGGCCAAAGAGAAAAAGAAGTGTCATGTTCCAGTTCTTGCCATACACAGTAAGACCTAGCAGAAGACAAGAAACACACTTTTTAAAAACCCTATGTAGCAGTTTTCGAAACAACACTGATATGCAATCATGGGAGAAAAGCAATAAAACAGTTTTCAGGGTTTGCATTTGCTTCAAAGATTTACTAGAACTGGAAGATGCTCTTGAAATGGACAAATATCATCAAGAGGAACAACACCAGGAATACACCCTGCAGAACTCTCCAGTTGAAGAGAATCTCTGCAGCAGATTTCAAAAGGAATGAGGAAGTAGCTCCAGCAAATAAAAGAAGGTAAAGAATAATATTATCAAATATTACTCTGAATCACTAATCTACAGAGCCATTTATATCTAAACCCTCATGCTCAACAACTACATGTAAGAGTGTCTAGTCTAGTGTTGAAGAGCTGGAACAGGAGGTATTACTCTGATGCCAGCTGAAGATTATTTCTGCACCCTCTAAAAAGGAAAATAAAAAACCCCTACAAATCAGCGAAGATGCGTGGCACTTGTGTTATTTCTGTATCACACACAGCCTGCTGACAGAGGGAGGAGAGCAGATGTTAGCACACTGCAGTGCCAGCGTGCAGCGCTCCGGCAAGAAATGAGAACTTTGAAAAGTTCTCTAATGCTCTACTTTCCATTTAGGGTCAACTACCCATAGACTCATTAGCTAATGATTCACAGTGGATAGTTTAATTAACGTTACTTGCAGAAGTGGAAAGCAAATCCCTCAGAGTGTGTGTTTGTCTACATAAAAAAGGCCTCTTCTGTAAAGCAATTCAATAACCTTGCAAAAGTAAATGATACAAAAACACATCACAGTAAGGTGACAAGGGAAACTTAATACTCTAACTATTAACAGACTAGTTTATCTCAGCTGGAAATCTGCAAGAACCAACAAACGGACGAAACAACTTTAAGGGTCTGGCTCAAAATTCAGGTTATTCATCATTTCTTCAGATGCCATTGTGGGACAAATCAAAACAGTGATGTGGAGAGTAAGAGTTGGTACGGGAGAAATAGTATTAACACTAAAATACAACAGAGCATGAAAATAAAGCAATTACCAAACATTCAGGAGATTTACGGACTTTAATAGGGCATAAGAAGGATGAAAGTTTATCCTAGACGGGGCAAGACAGCCAAATCCTCTTGGATTTTTCTGCTATTGTCTTGTTTACTTGTTGAAAGAAAAGTTGAACAATGTAAATTTAATGGAACAGTAATGTGAGGTCTGAAAACAAAGCTGAAAATATAAAATTTTGTGTCCTAACAACTGGAGGGAAAGACATTTTCATCTGGTAACTTGGCTACTGCATTAATAACAGTGGATACAGAAGACAGTAAAGACAAAGAAAGCCACATTTTGCTTTTCTGTCTTGGCAAGAATTCACTTTAATATTTAGTGATTGTTGTATCAGGAAGTGAAATTAAACACACAGCATGAGATTTCTAATGCAATCTGTTGGTCTAACTGTTCCCATTGTAGTCAATATTAAAACTCCCACTGACTACACTGCCAGTAGAATTAGGTCAACAATGACCATTTTGAAAAGCCATTTAATCAGAGCCAGCACCAGCAAGCCACGCAAGTTTGGAAGAATCAAATTTTATCAGACCAAGCCAATTGTTCCATATTTCCAGCATTTTAACACGTTTCATGCAATCCAATTTAAAATGCTAAGTCAATTTCTATTGCAGCAGTTAGGCTCGTAGATACAATAGAAATGCTAAATAATTGGTTGAGTGACATCTACTAACATTCTTAAAGGTTGACACTGGATTCAGTTGCACCATCTTCATGTAGCAGAAAAAAACCCCAATGTCTGAAGTAGTGAGAAAATGCTAAGCATCTGTATTTATTGGCTATAATTTTTTTTTAAATTGCACGAGGTTACTTCGGAGAAGATAGTGCAGAAGGCAGGAGTAGGCCAAAGATCCTACTGGGAGAGCAGAGGAGGTTATCAGAAAATGCAAACTTATCGGCTCTAGAGGTGGGTCAAGTCTGACTGCAGGCTGTCTGAAGAGGATACCTGGAAGATGTCATATGAAATGTTCATAGTAAAGCAGAAACAGATTCTGAAATCTTGCAATTCACTTCACAGGATTCACTACTGATTTGGGTGAAAACAGATGATATATACCCTTAGAAGAGCGTACTAACAAGAGTTGCATAGAACTACAAGATGAAATGTGTGCTATGTTTTCAAAGGGTACAGAAGTAGAAAAAAGGGGGTGAAGGGAGTATTACATTTGCTGGTGGTTCTAAGAACATGTCAATTCCTTTACAGAACCATCCTGATGGCTAAGGGAATGTACAGTGTTGGGAACACCATGATAGAAGGTTAGATACTAGCTTTACCACTGAGAGGAGCAGCAAATATCAGATGTTAACTTTGGTTTTTTTCTCTCTCTGATCCTGCAAGATCCTGAGCATCTTGTACAAATTAATTTAGAGAAAAAATTGAAGCATTTATAGGAAATAAGCCTTAAAATAGCAAGGTAAACACAGAATAAATAAAACCTTGACATTCCAAATATTTCACTGAGATACAGATATCCTAGAAGACAAAAAGAAATGCCACACTGCAAGTTGATTGTAATTCTGTAGAGAGACATAGTAGCTGAAATAACATCTCCTGGATCAGGAACACTGGTCTCTTATTCAAAAAATAAAGCTTCCATTCAGTATATGCTACTTTACTCACAGTCCTCAAGTCTTGAAGAAGTTGTAAACTCAACCCAAGAAAAAGGGACTACCCTACTTATGGCTCTGAGGACAAGGGTATCCCTCCTAAAAACAGGATTATGTTAAAGACAAAACATTCAAGACAACTGACTTATCTAAGCAGAGATTTATTTTCACAAGTAGATACAAATAAACAAGTCAGGAGCATTGGTCCTATCAAAAAGGGTACAAATATTGATATCCATAGACATTAAAATGACTATTATATGATTATTTTAAATTATATTTAAAAGAATACACATAATCTGGTAAAAATGAAACTTATAAATGTACATACTCATCTTTGAAGGATATGGCCATTACCGAAGGAGAAATACTTAAGGCAGAATTGAAGGGAAAAACAAGAAACAAGAAAATTTAAGCAACAGAAGCAACTGCTACAGCAAAAGCCTTTCCTGGCACTAGATACATTACGACTGTGGAACAAAGTCCCAAGTATAACATCGAAACCAAAAAAAAGATGGAAGAATAAAAATATCAGAGAAACTGCAAAGAGTAATACTGGCCAGCCGGAGAGACAGGAACTAGAAGAACAGATTTTTAACTCAGTAATTGATACAGAAGTTAGGTGAGCCACCCAAGATATGGTGCCTGTCCGTCTTTCTATGTCCTTCTGAAGACTGAAATGTCAGTCTTTCCTGAAGAGCTTTTTCAAAAGAACACCAGGGAAAACGTATATCTACTTATCAGCCAAAACATCCTACAAAAGAGCAGACTGCTGAGTTACTAATGGCTCTGCTGACCAGAGGGAAACAAACCCCCCAGCGTTCATTACCTCTCAGAGGGCTGTTCAGGGGAAAATGTATTTGCAAGATTAAAAATGACACTTCAGAAGATCAAGTGTTTCAGGGAAGCATCACATATGAGAGGATTTATCACGTGGTCAAGAGAAACAGCAGCTCTTGCCTGGTAAATGCCAAGGATTAACTGCTGCAGAGAAAGACTGATATGGAACTAGAAAGAAGCACTCACTCTCTTGTAGGTGAAAGATCCAGTTGTCTCTATTTTAACAATCTCACTGTGTGGTAGTTTCACAAATTGATGATGATGTTTCAGAATAGGAGTGATACACTTCACAGCTACAATGAATCATTAGAAAACAGAAACAACAGTGGCCAAACAAAGATAGAGAATCCCTACTCCCCAGGCTTTCCCTGATACATGATCATTCAGGAAAGCACTGTATGCAGTGTTTTATAAAAAAAACCCACGGCACCCAGCACTACACCTACTCTTCCTCTGACCCCTCAATTAGCCATTTGTAAACATTCATCCAAACATGAGCATGACTGGGGAAAACACCACTTTGGCTAATTCTAAGCACATGGAAACTTCACAACCGGTGCTCACTGAACACAGTTTGTAGCACAAACATACAATCACCTGCCCCATCAGGCTTCAATACCAGAATAAAGTGTCAAAGTAAGCACCGGCTTTTTATTTTCCAAGGGAAACAGAAACGAAAACTTCACAAACAATGCTGATCTGTTAGACCTCCAGGCCTCCAGAATGCTGACCACTACCTGCTCTGCACAGCCAGCAACAGACCAGTAACAGCTTGCTTCCTGATCATTCCCATTAACACCAGACCTCACCCGCCAGGTGACCTACTTTGACTTCCGAGTTGCACAGACACAAAATAAAAGCAAACTGAAAACAACAAACACAGTTTCTAAATAGCAAAACAACCTCAGATGTACCATCCTGACATGAAAACTCTTTCTACAGGCCCAGGCAACCAACAGTCTGAAATATGATGTGAGCTTTCCTGGCAACTGCCACCTTTCAAAAGGCACTCACCCTTTCACCGCCCTGCTGTGAAGAGACACTTGCCTTGCTGGAATGTGACTTAATGGTAAAACAACGGTATGCTGGAGAGGTTAGCAATACCCTGCAGTACTGCTGCAAGGAAACACACTGCCTGTTCACTGCAGCCAGGCAGTTATTACTAGACATTAAGACATAGATAAGAGTAATATAAAAGACTGCCACAAAAGATAAAGATAAAAATGAAGCTGCAGGCTACTGTGAATAGATCACAAGCCAAGGTAAAACTAACTAATCTCTGGAAAATAAGGTTCAATTAGTAGATTCAATATCATTCCCATTAATCCAGGACTTGTAACTTTTCTAGCCTGAAACTGTGTTTAAGATGATGAATATAATTAAATTAATCAACATCCCAGGGCTAACTGCTCCAGAAACCTGTAACAAAGAAGCAAAAAAAAAACCCAGAAAGGGACCACAATATTCATGTCTGCCTTGAAAGCCAGTTTTGAGAAGGCCCGTCTTCATCAAAAACAATGATGCAGAACCACATGAGCCAAGAAACAGATGCAAAGGAAAAAACATCAAAAAAAGATAAAGGAGCTCTGCGAAAAAAGCAACAGAGGCCGGTGTGTACAACAAATAGTGATCCTGTTTGTAACATCTTTATCTGAACTCAAATAGCAAATTGCTAACAAGAATATTATTTGTAGCTGCTCAAGTAAGAAACACAGGTAACAAACTGTCCCATCTACAACTTCCAGAAAAAAAACTGCTGCTTTTTCTGCAGCACACCGGTAACTCACGGATCCTAAAAATCCATTCCCAACAGCATTTAAGTGATGTGAAGAGCCCATATAGATTCTCACATCTCCTATATGTCCTTTGTTAACTTCAAGAGTAAACATCAGGACAGCAAGGAGAAAAATGAAAAAACCCAGCCTAATTGCTTTTAGAAACCTTGTGGTTTGGATGCCAAAAGGCTACCATTGATCAAGTCATCTCTTATCCACCCTATCAGAGTGTAACACTTGGCATCCCATTCATCCTGAGATGTCAGCTTAATCTAGTCTCCTTACAGAGTAAACCTCTTTACCTCTGGGATTCCTTATGCTTCTCTCTTCACAATGACAGAGCCTGTCTCACTGTTCTGGAGATGTAGATCAAAAGCTCCATACTTAAAGCTTCACAAAAAAAATTTAGCCATTCCAATCTCTCCTTTCTCCTGCCAAGAAAATCTGGCTCCTACTTGAAAGAGTTTCTTTTGCAGAAATTGAAGGTTGTCACAGAAAGGGAAAAAACCCACTCTGAAATACATGAGAGTACAGTGGACAGTTGTGAAGGAGGGCAGTAAAAACAAGACTGGCTGTACAAAGAGCCCAAGTTCTACCCATGTGCTCTTAGCAGTTGGTGTCCTAAGGGAAATCAGCAGGTGCACTATGAATTGATTGCATTTCTGCATATTAGTGCTCCCATTGTGCTGTGTCTTTCGTAAACAATGATACAGTCAGACCGAAAAGGCAGAGATTAGATTTGACCATGAGCATGGACTTCCTTCACGATGGTACAGAAGAAATTACTGAAGTAATTGGCAATCTCCCACTTCTTCCTCCCCTCACTCAAACTTTCAAAAAAATCTTTTGTCTCAGTCACTAAGTAAACCGCATGCTTATTTTCACCATGACACAAAACCCCCTCCTCAAAACTCACCTGTACTATTCCACTTGAGAAGCAATATGAAGAACACAATCCAAACCCAAAGCTACTACCCAAGCACACACTACTGAGTAACCACACTGCCACAGCCTTTGTCTCCCCTTCTCTCTCACTGCATAATGTTAGTTCAGACACAACTGCATGCAGCCAGTTCCTAAGTAATATTGTCAAATATCAATGCACGAGTCAAGGTTCTTAAAGAAGCAAACAAAAGGTACTTTAAATTAAGACTTTCCAAAAGAAGGGCGACTGCGTGGATATGGCCTGTGAGTGTCTAATCAGACATGCACTTTTCTCCTTAATATATAAAACAGTTAAATCGGAATGGCAGCTTGAAGTGGAGCACTATGACACAAAACAGACTCACGAAGCAAACGCTTCACCTACAAAAGAGGCCAAAATGAATCTACCATACTATATTCCAAAATTAATGAAATCACACAGAAGAAACTGGAAGTGAGACTCCCAGCCTTAATGCAGTGGCAGTCAGCTGTCAAGTTGTGATCTTAAAACCTTTCGAGACAAGAGGCTATTGAAAAAACTTAGACTTGGCAGTTCCTCCCATGATGGTGTCAATAAAGCAACCAAAAATGGCAGAAGGCAGGTATGGCAGATACTCATTAATCTTCCACACTTGCGAGGAGACCCTTGCAAGACGCCCATCTGAGAAACCAACCCTTGGTCCACAATAAGCCTTAAAGAAAAGGATTTTAAGGTGACAAAACCAAATAATGCCACCCTGAACCTTGCAAGCTTTCCCTAAGTGATTAATCATCTCTGCAAAGCAAGAACCTGCTTCAGCAAAACCACAATGTCCATTATGGTCTCAGTAAAATGGTGCATACAGTTCTCATATTCTCTGTCTGGATGCTCAGTGGTGTCTTGAAAGAAATTAAAAATACAAAGCACCCAAACAAGACTTCAGGCCTGTAGGTGAAGCCCTTCTTGTTGTCAAGACACAATAAAGACCTTCCTAGCCTGTGACAATAGTATAACTGAATAGATCCACTCCAGCACAGGTCCTGCTGGAAGGAAGGAAAAAGGAAAGAATAAAATGTGAAAAAGCTGCAGACATCAAAAGAGTGTAATCTCCAAGCTCCTTCCTATCTATATTCTACCAGGCAGCCCATTCTCAAAAGCAGACAGAGGAGTCAGCCACAGTCACACCTTTAGCCTTAGCTTGAAAGCCTTTATAGAACTCTGGTGAAGGATTTGAGACAGGCTTTCAGACAGTGAGCTGGTGCACTGTCCTATGTATCTGCTTTTCAGTCTGACAGATGAAACAAACTTGTTTTTCTGTATTTGCTCCCACACTTACTGCAGACAAAAAGGGACATAAATGGCCAAAATTCAACTACAGAAGGACCTTTACATTCTGATTATCGTGACAAATTTAGAACTAGAAATGAAAAAACTTAGATTGCACCAACATCACCAACAGTCTTCAGCATCAGAAAGCTGTTCTAGTCTAAAAGAAGTGCCTAGAAGCAACCCAGTCAAAAATGTTGAAAAAGTCAAAGGGAAATAATTTAGTTCTAAAAATATAAATTTACTATGTGATCCAAACATAAGACACTCAACTAAGAACTTAAAATTAGAAAGTTCAACATGTATGACTTGTCTACAAAGAATCTACTTTCATGTTATGCTGGAAGACTAAAGTCATGTCATTCTCCATTCAGAGATTCTTATTCCAGCATTCAGGAAGCCTTTTCATTTTAGCTTAGGATTCTGCTAAAGCTAACCTTAAAACCCAAACCTCCACACCCACTCATATCAATCTATCTGTTAATAACCTAATATTACAATCTGTATACATATTACAAACTGCATTAAACGCTTTCATACAGACATGACTAAGTTTACAGTTGGCAGTTGCGTTCAATAAGCAGTAAGATGACAACAGTGACAGGTTAAACACAGGCAGCGGGTGTAGATACAGAACATCTTATTAGACCAAAAAACACCAGGTATAGCATGTCTCCCTCCTCCTCTCCTGTCCGCAAAAGCTGGTGTGAAACAAGTATATTATGAATACCTATAAAAACAACACTTCACGTTCTTATACCAACACTACTGCTACTGCTATCACAAACTAAATATATTATGAACAAAATTAGCATTAGATTAAGACAAAGGAGAGGCTTTAACTTAAATTTACAGGCCATATGCACATAAACAGTGCGTAGGACAAGTTTTTCATGCCCATTACTAGGTCATTAGCCAAACAAAACTGAAAAGATACAAAATGAATCTCTGAGGAGAAAGAGACCCTCAGAAGCCCACAAAAGCTAAGAGTGGAGGAATGGTCATCTCCCAGGCACTCCGCACAAGCAAAGGGCTCACTCCTTATCCAGACCCCTATGTACAGTAAAACCAACTGGTGCTTAATGTCCATTACATCTTTCTCCTAATCCCTGGGAAAAGAGATTATTTACCAATTACCTTAAACTGATCAACAAGATAAAGCATCAAAGCAATTTGCTAAGGCTTTTATGTATTAAAATAAAAATAAAAAACCACTGGAGTCCAGGAGAAAAGCACGAGCTGCAGACAGCTACAGTAGCAACTCCCCATCTTATAGAAGATCTGGAAAAGCAGGGAAGTCAGAGCATCTAAACCAGGGCAAGAAATACGTAAGTGAATAAATACATGACGGCACAGGTGAGCAAGCAAGGAAGGATACAGGAGCCAAAAGGAGAAGCAAAATCTCTCTGTAAGAGATTTAACTGTGAAGTCTCAACAGAAGAAATCAAATGAGTCATGAACAAGTTCCAGCTCTAAGGACCGCTGCACAGCAGCGCTCTCTAATCAGCAAGAAGAAATAATGAAGCAGAGAAGGAAAAAGACAGCAGGTCTTGAATGCCTATTCCAGAATTCAGTATGAAATATTCAACTAACAAATTCAGTCACTGCATATTAAGGAATAAACACTTCTTTTTGCTCAGTATGAAAACCTTAGCATGGCTGATTGAATTGCTTCCCTGACTGGGTGCTCTTACTGTGTGAACATTATCTGCAGGAGAACACACTTCTCTGCAGGCATTTGCCTGGCTCTGTGAATGAAGAACTTACCATCTTTTACTTTCCCAGCAAAATAAGCCACCGTAGATACATGCAATGGAATAATGGAAATAGTAAGGTCTATGCTTGCAACACACCCACCTCACAAAACAGGCCCATCAGCCACCATATTTCTGCTCCTCTAGACCACAAAGCTGCAAGAAAAAAGCCACTAGGCAGTGACTCTTCTGCATTATCTCCCCTCATTTACATTTTACATAAACAAGGCCACAATGACAGGGAAAAACATTCACTCACCCCTTACTTCAGAATATTTAATTGCTGCAGCATGAAATGACAGCTTCCCAGAACAACTTCCTAAGGAAGAAGAAGTCTACCACCACTTAAAAAGTTAGAAAGGGGTTGGTATCTTGCTTTTGGGAAAGCTAGTGCTACTAGTGCCCATCATAAGGGGACTTCACTCTGACACAAAGGACACGGAGCTTTAACAACATGCTGTCTCAAGCATATGCCACTGCAGGAAGTGACCATGCAAGTTAAGACAGCAGGTAAGTTGACAGCATCCTTCCCTGCCAACTGCAACGTAACAGCCCAGATTTTTGTGGCATTCACAACTCCCATCAAACACACCTCCCTACTACACTACCATCAGAGACTAGTTTTACAACCATTCTCAGAATGATCCTACGTTTTACTTGCAATATTCACAACGGGGGGAGTTGTGGGTGGTGTGTGTATGTGGAGGAAATCAGTGAAATACTGAGAGTATCCAGGGAAAATCCCGTATTTAAAAGGAAATTACTGAAGACGGACTAGAAAGGTCATATTCTCTTTTCTGCATTGGATTCAAAATGGATTTTAATTTAAATTCCTGAGCTTTTGGCATCAATACTATCTAAAGAATACATTACTATACTCTTCTATTTATTGGAAAGGGTTTGCAATAAATTTGTTTGCTGGGATGACACTGGGTATCACTAGAAGTCCAAAAGCAGATGCTGGAGAACAGACTTTAGAAGTTTGCCAGCAGAACCACTCAGAAGGAAATACAATGGCTAGCAAGAATGTTCTTTTAAGGTTTGGATGCAGAGTCATTCCTCACTTTCACACAAAAGGCCTTTTTATCTCCTTACAGGAACTAAGCCTTAACACAGATTCACAAACCAACCAAACCACCCCCCACAAGACCCCAAAAATCCAAACCAAACAAAAAAACCCCCAAAACAAGCAAAGCAGAAAAACCAAACACAAAAAATCCAAACAAAACAGAAAAACGGGGGAGAAACCAAACCAAATGCCAAAACAGAACAAAACCTCCCACCCAACCCAATCCCATGAACTTCAGTTAATTTGACAAAGTTACGAGGACAGAGGAAGTAAAAGCAACAGGACGTGTTTCGCTGCCTCCTGCAGCCTTAGACCAAAGAACTAAGTTCTGCAAAGACTCTTAGTCGTTCCTGTTCTGTCTCAATATTTGACAGCTCTAATAAACTCCTGGTGCCCCATCTGTTCCATGGGAGAGAAAGATTCTCCTTTTCTTTATTTAACCAGTCTTCTAAATCTGGTTGAGATAGCCCAATGTGTTGAAGGTAGTCTACAGCATTCTTAATTTTCATAACAGAAATGACAAAACTTATTTGTAGCAATCACTACTCTAATTATTAATTGAATGACTTAACCTGTTCCTACAGGAACAGGTGTCTTTGATTGGTAAACAGTAGAAAACCAGAAAGTAGTCTTGTGCTGACAAGAGATGCAAGCAGGAAAGCAAGGCAGCATGCACACTTACTCAAAATCTTCAAATTCCAGATCATTTCCCTCCACAGATGGGCTTGAGTTCTCTGAAGTGGAAGCAGAGGAGGAGGAAGAACGGAGACGGTTTTGTTGATATCGCATAGAGCGCTGTCGAATACTATCCCTCCGGGAAAGATACTGGATCATCCGCTGAGCATAATAGGCAGCAGGAGACAATCTGAGCAAGAGAAAGATATGCAGATAATCATTACACAAGTACAGAATGACAGCCAGTCCTAATTTTCCTTTCAAACTCCAACTGCCAGGCCAGTAACAGCATATCACAAAACTGACTGTTTGCGTTTCATCCATGAACAAGACAGAGTAAATAAACAGAGCAAGTAGAAGTAATTTTCCCATAATACACTACACTCCCACGTGATTCCCTTGTTGTGCAAACAGAAGCACTGCACAGTACCTACAGACAAAAAGCTCATCCACAACACAGGGAAATTCACTCCTCAGGACTTCTTGGAGCTCACAGATTTGTTTACTGTCAGTTCATTCAACTAAGCCTAGCGAGCACTACTTAACAAGAACCAAGCCCAGTCCCAATGTGAACTCTGCAACGCCAAACAGCACCAGTGTTCACAAAAACACTGAAGGAAGGTGTTGTTGTTGAGGGTACTTATGTAGCATCATGGAGTATGGAGGTTTCACAGCTTTGTTCAAATACTTTGCAATTTAAATGGTAGGGATTTCATCAGATCCACTAGATATATGTTAAGTGGAGCTTTAAAAGCCTTGCATCCCAACTGATAGGAAAACTTCCCTGTGCAATTCACTCTCTCTCGTGCATAATCTTGCCTTTGTTTGCACCAGCTATCACATACCACTATTACTTTCTTGATGCTAGACAGGTAAAACCACACTGTTTTCCTACCCTGCATATATCCACAGCTCCTTGCACATGCTTTCTGTGACACAGTTTCTTAGTGTTAAAATCCAGGCAGCTCAGATGCTTGATTTATCATTTTATTAGCCTTATTTGAATTAGACTTGAAGTCCAATTTGGAGGGAGAAGGGGAGATGACAACAACACACTCTCCCTTTCTCCCACCCCAGAAATTAGGTATGTCTATTCCTTAACTTCTAGCTCCCTTCTCCCCTCTTCCCATTTCATACATGTGTTTGATTTTATTCTTTTTTTATTCAAGTTACCAGGCTGGTACTTCCCAGAGTCATGAAAATACAATCTCATTTCCTGCAAAGGCACCACAGGCAAGAGACTGATAATGGAGACAGCAGCCCTAATTTTAAATCCATGAATGTTAGTGTGAATGGCTTTAAACAAAGAAAAATAGAACAAAACCCCTCAAACAAACAGTGAATTCCAGGGGATAATCACATACACACACACTCATTTGCAATCACAGAGGTGGCCTGCCTGCCCTATGTGAATGTTATCCATCTTCAGAACAGTTTCAGACTACATTCATTTTACAGCGGACCTCACCTTCAGCCGTGAAGACTTTTAAAGATACATTTACCTTTATAGTGACTAGTATCACACAGTTTCACTGTGCTACACTATAATCAGTGACAAAAATTCAACTCCATAATCATTGATAAAAGACTTGTTATTTTTTCATCCTTCCAAAGCCGTGCTGATTCTGTGGAAATATACTGGGAATAAGATTTTGCTTATACATGGGTAAGTTTAACAGTCACAACAGCAGGGCTAGCAAATAATCACACCAGGTCTGATAAAGTGCTCTGCTACTATCCCTAAAATCATATTTCAATAGAAAATTACATTTAATAGCATCATTAGTGATGGCTTTCTACACCAATATGGAAAAAAAAAAAGGCACTAATACCTCAAAGGATAGATTTTATTAATGTTGGTTTTGCTGCAGACACCCATCAAGGACATTCAATCTCGACTTCTGCCATACATTCTGGGCATGCAAGCAACAGCGAAGGTGGCAAGAAGGAATGAATTACAAGTCATGCAGACACAAAGAGAGAGCAACTTCCCCAAGGTAAGGTCCCTGTACCTTTCTAGATTGCCATCCTGGTAAAGGGGCAAGTGCAACAGACAGACTATAGGTTCAGAACTGTAAACACCTAAGTCAATAAGCAGCAAAAGGGGAACCACACAGGTTGATTTTAATTCTTCCTGAGTCTTTTATTCACTGTTTAAAGAGTTAAATTGCTTCATGTTAAAAGAAGTAGAAGGCATTGATGTACAAATATAGCACTTCTCTCTACTCCCATAAGATTTAATAGGCCAAGAATAAAAAAGCAAGGCATTATGGAATGCCATAAATGAGGAGCTGTTCTCTTCTCTGGCCTTTTCCATAATCCAAAGCCTTTGTGCATGCCTAAAAATAAGCCAACAGTATAATATGTGCACACAGAGAAAGAAAAGGAACAAGGGAACACTGGAAAACATCAACAGTGGTCTCAGCAGTCCAGCGGTGTAACCACTGAGACTTTTCTTCTTGCTAATATCACAGTAAGGGAGAGTTTTACAGAAGGATATGAAGAATGTGTTTTGCAGACATTTAGTCTTCTAAAACTATGCAGGACAACAGAAGAAAAAAAAATCACAATGATGCTTGTTAGAAAACCAAGAAAGGGTAGGTAGGCAATGAAGACTGGACACAATGAGTGACAAGATGCCAGATTCAGCTTCCTGACAGCACACGGTATGCACACTGGATAGACTGTGAAAAGGATTTCCAAACAACACAGGAAGCTTAAGTCTGATACACAGAGAGAAAGGTGTGAGAGATAAAATACTTTCTAGCAGCTCAGATTTTTTTCTAGAGACACTTCTACCAAAAACCCCTGTGATGCTTTATATATCAGTCTGGGAGTATCTTATTATTTCTATGAAAAAAAAATTAATACAGGTGTTCTTTGATGACAGCTTTATCTGATTCCTCTGCAGATTGTTTTCTGAGCTCAGTATATATGGAAACGTGGAAAATGACAAAAAAGCCAAGTTGACTTTAGAGAAGTTCAGCAAGGCCATTGAGAAATACTGCTGTAGTCTACATCAGAATATTCACTCCAAATCTGAGGAAACTTCAAAAAAACATTCTCCCCACCTCACTGCTGACCTAGGTTACTCAAATATAGCATCATATAGACAGTAGATGCAGAAACAAAACTAACACATACATGCTCAAAAATAAATTTTTCAGACTGTGTAGTTTTAAAAAAAGAGACTCCATTGGAGACAGCTTGGTCTTAAGGAGGTATATTTTTAATACATATTTAAAACACATTTACTTATAGATAAAGATGTATGTTTATTTCACCTTTGTTTCACTTTTCCACTTTGCTATTTGACAGCTCAAAGACATTTCAAACTTATGATCACAGAATCAACTAAGTTGGAAGACATCTCTGAGATCATCAAGTCCAACCTACGACTGAAGACCACCATGTCAGTTAGACCATGGCCACAAGTGCCACATCCAGTCTTAAACACCTGCAGGGAAGGTGACTCCAGCAGCTACCTACGCAGCCCATTCCAATATCTAATCTCCTTTTCTGCAAAGAAATTCCTACTAATGTCCAACCTGAAACCTCCTCTGGCATAGCTTAAGACTATGTTCTCTTGTCCTATCATTTGTTGCCTGGGAGAAGACTGACCCCCACCTGGCTAGAACCTCCTTTCAGGTAGCTGTAGAGAGTCATAAGGTTTCCCCCAAGTCTCCTCTGTTCCAGGCTAAACAACCCCAGCTCCCTCAGCCATCCCTCACAGGACTTGTGCTATAAAAAAAACCCCTCAAAATTCCATAACACTCCTCTTAATCCCAAATTTCTAATAAGTTCAAGGGACAGTTAAAAATTCCCTCCTACCTTAACATACCAGTATGGTTTATTTAGAAAAACTCTAATCCTACCCCACTCAAACTTTCAGTTCATACTGATTATGCATCCGTGAATCTCATCCTCTGAAAAGGATAGTAGTATTTACTGGAACAAATTAACTCTCTCAGAAGAGATTTCAACACTGGACTTTTCCTCCAAAGCTCCTTATAAATTCTAACCACTATAGCTTCCACCACAACCTAAAAACCACTTGAAGTGTCACATGAAGAACATTGTATCAGTTAAAAAATGGTTTCAAGTAGAAAAATATTTTTGACAATTCTCCTTATGTTAGGAAATGTCTCAGGCATTGATCCCTTTTCATAGATTTTATTGAGCTTTATCACAGCAGACATTTGACAGAAGGGAAAAAAAAATTCAGTAACCTAGGCAGGCTGTCCTTTTGTCTCCCAGAGAATCAGAATCAATTCTTTAAATCTCTGGTCTATCAATCTGCCTGCTTTGGACTACACATTTCAGAAATAAGGAATGGTGAACTAGCAGCAATTTAGCAGCTCTTGGCATTCATAAACTGACCTGAATGTAGTAATACCTTTTAATTAACATTTGTAAAATACTGTTTGCATCTTCTCAAAATCAAAATCAAACTTTCCAAACCAATCCCTTTACCTGCTATTTAATCACCTGTCATTTAGAAGCTTTTACATTTATTAGCATCATTGTTCTCACATGCGGTTGCCAAGGCCTTCAGCAGTCATTTAAGGTGGTTTCCCAATGACTTTACATATAGGAGCACATTCCACCTTACTTCCACTAATGTTTTGTTTACATCATTCCTGAGCCTTTGAATTATCTTTACAAAGCAACTTTCTTCCAACAAATGGGGAAAAAAAAGCCTAATGTAAGATTTCACCTCTACAAGGCTTTATCTACGGAGATAGCAAGGAGTTATTTACCAGCACAATTTCACCATCTGGCCAGTTTGCAACACAGCCTTTTATTTCAGAACTTGTACTTTGAGCACTATTGGCATAAAAATGCAGATTTTGTTGTTAATGATGAAAAAAATAACGAGATTAAAAATCCCCACCAAAACCCACAAAACAACCTCCCTCCCTCAGCAACTTAAGATTTAATTTTCATGCAGTGGTATTCCTGTACTGTCCTTTATGATAAATCCTAGTAGCTATCAATGCATGCAGTTATGCCAGAGGTTCCCTAAAAGGCTAAATCAGATGTATTTTACACTTACTGAATTTTCCTCATTCATAGCTTTGTTAAACCCATCTAAAGAAAGCTTATTTGTCACGATCTATTCTTTGAAAGCTTCCAAAGCTGCTTGCTGTTCACGATTCTATCATTTCTTCTGACACAGTCTGTGGGTCACATTATCCCATCTGTTGCTTTCTTAATACACTAAGTAGAAACTGCAAAGATCACTCCTTTTCATTTTTGATAACTTCTACATTTGCTTTTCTAGTCCTCTGAAACACTCCCACCTCTTTTGAAGATTAAGCAGCACTACAGGTGTTTCTATGTCTAATGTCAATGATTCACGACTCTTCAGAAATAACTGTCAGTATTTTGTTCTTACTTAAGTATACATAACCTACTGGTTATGCTCTCTCTCATACGGATACATTTATGGAGACAATTCATTCTTCCAAGCATGTTGTCTGCTCGCACCAGCTCCTAACTGCCTTTCCTGCATTCCCTCTTTCTCCTGAATAGACTATTTGTTTTTTCTTCCTTTTCCTTCAAAAGAGATTTTGAATATATTGATATATCTCATTTACTGTTGGACCTGCTTGCCATCTAGTGTTCTTCATCCCAAATGATTTCAGGAATCCTTATGTGCTTACTTGAACAGTAATTCTTTCCTCTTGTCCTCATTCTCCCCCAGACTTAACAGCAACTTCTCACTTATTTTGCACTCTGTCCCCATAGCAAGTCATTAAGAAGAACATGAGCCCAATAAGAGAACTATTTCCAGAGGAGTCATTGAGTTATACTGAAGTTATGTTTTTGTCTATAAAACTTAAATGCATTTAGACTGCATTTAACTTTTACCTGGCTGGATCTGGATAGATCGGATGTTCCCGGGATCCTGCTCCATCGTAGCGAGATAATGAAATGAGGGAAGACTCCAGCAACCTCCTAGAAAGGAAAAATAAACTATCAAGTCAAAGACCATTCAGGAACATCCCTCATATTTATGCCCTTCTTTCTAAAACCTCTTAAGACTATTTCTGTTACCAGCAGAGAGAATTCTGCAACATACTGAACCACTCACTGATGGCACAAGTGTTTTCACCACATCGTTATTCAAAGTGTAATATCCTCACTGCACAGGAGAAAGAACATGTCGAGTAAGAAAGAAGAGTGGTACCAGACCTTTTCCAAGTTCCAAGCAAAAGATGCAGATGTCACTTCTCCTTTGGAGACAAGCCATAGGAATTTGCCAAGTTCATAAACACCACTGCATTGGCCATCTGTCAAATTCATACCTACTGAAAGGTGGTTACACACGGAATGTCCCATGGAACATGTGCAAAGAGCACACCTCAGCATCTGGATTTTAAGGGCACCACTGGTGTTTATTCACAGTAAGATATTCAACCTTAGCCTCAAGGCTTTGAGAGAGAGGTTTTCAGTTACAAAAAAAAAAGTTCTATTCCTCTGTATTTTTATCAGCCACGGGTAGAAATACTGAATATTCACTCAAGAAGTAAATGTATGCAAATGCAGCCAGCAAGCCTGAATATCCAAGAAGCGAGTCTGAGTCATGAAGGCAGCAGATTCAAAAGTATATAGCAGGAACATGTCCTCCACCCTGACTTCTACATGTACCTCTATCTACCTTCTGTCATAAAGCAAAGGACAGTATTGTTTCAAGACTGACTCATGGCCTATTGCAGTCATCAGATTAACACAAGCGAGATGACTTGGGGCAGTTATGGAAAGTGGAAAAACCAACTGCCGAAGTTTATAAGACTGCTGAATTCCCCTTCAAGTCTTTTTGCCTCAGAACTGCTGGATTTTGTTTTCCAATCTGTAACTAATGAAAACTGTTGTGGTTCGAAAGTCAAAGAGGTCCAACACCACACCTGTTCTATTCACCCACACACACGCACAACTGTTGAGAAAGACTTGAATCTCTCAGTCTTAGCCCCACATTACTAAAGCACAGTTAGTATTTGCAGTTGACAGCAAGAATCAACACAGGAAGCAAGCAGGAAGAACAGATAAAATCCACACCCAACTTCCCATTTCTAGCTATGTAAAGACAGTAGAATTGAAACAAGACATCTTTTTTCCCCCAGCAGCAGCCCACCCGTCAAGATCTCAACACAGATTTTCACTGCCTTCTGGATATTAAAAAAAGTCATTTTACATTATATATCTAGAATGCAGAAAACAGTGAGAGATTGCTCCAGTTTCCCAGTTGGAAAGGAATGTGTCAACTTAAGAAACTCAGTACTTGCTACAAAGCACTGGGACTCTACAGAAGGCAAGAAATCCTATCTTCTCTGGCACAAAGTCTCTTGGCAACCCTTTGTCTTATTCAAGAACAGTTATTAAATCTCTTAAATTTTGGGATAAATTAATACCTCAGGTTCCCATGTTACTGAGCCAAAAGTTATAACCTTCAACACTGATAGATACTGCCAATCCCTCAGCAACCCAGAAAGTTGTTATACTTCAATCCTGTCTTACCAAGCCCTCTCTTCTGCTCCAAATATATCTTAATATGTGCAAAAGCAGCTAATCCAGAACAAATAGTACTACAGCTTTAAGTATATCTGAAGTCCTGTGCTTATGAGGTATACCTATCACCTGCATCATATATGAACTGCTTTAATTCCTTCTTGGGGGAAAGGTAGGCAGATTGACATTAGCAGAAGGGATATTTTACCTAGTCAATCAGCTGGCCCTTTCTGTACTACTGGCTCAGAGTTCAGAGACTAGGTTACTGCCACTGCAACACCAACATGCTCTTTCCAAATCTGCTCTTCAGAGCTGCCTGTGCAGAGTGGTCCAAAAACAGCAGCTTGTAAGCAACCTGGATGTGCCAAGGCTGCCACCCTACTGAAACATCCTGCCTGATCACTGGACTTAATCATGGAGAAAGAGCTCTCACAGCATGCAGATTCTGGCAGGGCCACAATCCTAGAAACAGCAGCTGCCTCCTGATGTGAGCAACCTACACACAACGCAAATGACTTTTTTGATGCTACTTCCCTGCAATGTCTATGGTGTTCTGATAATGTGCACACACCAATGATCATCAAACTCATCCCTGTCAAAAGTCTTGGTCCCCAGAGACCATATATCCCACCCCCTTTTGCAGCCTTTCAGTGTCTGTCATTGTAACTTGCTGTGAGTCTGTCAGGAGACCCTCTGCTTGGCTTGGGAACAGCACTTTGAGGAATCTACAGTTCTCACCTTAACATCTCATCCAATCATTGAAATAAATACTTGAACAATCTTGCTCTAGCAGGTACCTGGCACCTCAGATAAGAACTGGCACGTATTACTCTAGTAAAACGCAAACTATCACTTGCCTGAGGCACAGGATGGCCAAGTGTCCAGGTAAAAAGACTTCTTATAGGCTTCAACAGCCCTGTGAAGTTAGCTGAACAGCCTGCAACTTCATCCCATGCAGCAACAAGAGCTGCTGCTGCTGCTGGAGCATGTCCTTCACCAGAAGGGCTCTCTAAGACCAGTAGTTACAGGGTTGTGAGGAGCAGGGTAACACTCTGTTAAACACATTTCCCAGAACCCTTTCTGAGGGGTGCACAGTCTGAGTTGAATGGTGTCAGCTAATATGGCCTTTCCAGCAGAACTTTCCAAGCTTGCCAAGACCAAACTCAGTTCCTGCAGTACCTCACACAAGCCACATACTAGGGCCACATTCAGATCAGGTAGACAAAGATAATTCAGTTAACAATATATGCTAAAAGTTATAGCTGATTTTAAAGTTGATTGGTAGATCTTAATTGTCCTATAACTGTGCCTTCTCAGATCACAGAGCAATGAACTAGGGGATATAAATACACACAGTAGGAAAAACTCAAAACAAGGCAACATGTAATCTCATGAGATCCAGATGGACCATCCCTGTGCTTAATGCTCCAGAGAATAACAATATCTGTACTGAAGCAGCATACTAAGCACAAATAAAATCTATTATTGAACTAACTCATTCTATACTGAGCCCTTGAGACCCAAAGTTACAGATCCAAATGCATTTGGTACTGACAAATGGGTTCAATAATAGATACATCACTATAATCATCAATAAAATGTCTCACCTGTGACACTGGTAGTGTAACCTACTGTGCCCCAGGAAGGCACAGATAAATATTTTTAAAGTAAGCCATGCTGCACTCTACCGAGTCTGAGGTGTCACACTCAGCTTTCGCTACCCAAGTCTCAGAAGAGACAAAGACTGCTTTCAGTAATCCCAAAGTGTAAGGTAGCCCAATACCCTACCACGGTAAATGCTAAGGTTTAGCATTTCTGTTAAGCAAGAAAAACATAATCCATGTATTAATAGAAGCAGCTTTGGTACAGAAAACTGCTAGCCACTAAGCATCTAAGTTTCCAACAGAGAAGTGTGCAAAGAGAGAACAGAAATGCATATTGCTTGCACCTCCTTTTGAAACATTTCAGTAGACCATGTTAACTCCTGAATCCTTTCTGCAGCTTACAGCAACCTCCTCCTCTCCCACATCCTCCATTTTTGCTACCCAGATATATAACAGGCTAACACTAGGCTCTGTGGAAGCAATTGCTCCACTATCTCTGTCTAGACAATATGAAATTGTCACAAATGACATCTAAAGTACAATTAGCAGAGAAACTGTAATTTCCACTCTCCTCCCCCGCTCACCAGGAAAAAAAATAAAAATCACATATTATCATCCTCCAGGTTGTCAGTCAATGCTGCAGTGATGACGATTAACTCTGCTCACCCTGAGAGATGCTTCTGCCCCAGCTTGCTAAAATAGGAGGAGGGGGATTGTAGCTTTTTTGTTGGTTTATTTTTTTTATTAAAACTACTACAAGATATAAATTGCCTCTGTTCAGCAGCACCAAGATCTCAGCATACTCCTTTTCTGTCAGACATCAGAAGCTATGGAATTGTCGCTCTATACTTGCTCTGCTACCCCAGGTCTGCAGCAAGGGGGGAAAGGGAGCAAAGTCCAAGTTATAGGACACCTCTAGTCAAGGGAGAGAGAAAAAGAGTGCAGGCATACAAGACTCTACAAGCAGAAAACGGAAATTTCTCAGGAATTACGCAGTTGAATGCTAGAAGCTGCAGCTCAAGGGGGAAAAAGTCATGAAGAAACCTCCTCAGAACACATCTGCCATTGGACTATACCCACATTCTCCCCATGGAGGTCAAGATCACCACAAAAGCTTTTGGGACAGAATGACTAATCTTGGCAGGCTTTACGAAGATACTTAACTGCAGCAAATTTAACTTTTCAGTAACAGTTTCTAAGGATATGCAATCCCTACACGACATGATTTGCTGTCAGAGCACACACCTTCCTGAGTAGCACCTACTCCAAGCCACACTGAGGGAAGGGTTTTCCTCCCCATCCAAAAGGAAGGCATTAACCAACACGACAGACTTAGTTTCCTTAAAATCCAAGGGTGTTCAGTCAGCTACCATCCTTCTAAGGTGCTGCACGCCAAAAAGCGGAGCAAGCCAGTAAAATGAAGCACTCTAAGGACAGCATTCACATCTACCCCTCCCAACAGGCCCAGCCTTCAGCTATGAAGAGACCTAAAAATAGAGCAATTCCTAGTTATCCTTTGAAGCAAAAGTACACTGACAACTCTGGCAGCTTCTGTGACTTTCCTCCCCTAGTTCTGTATCTTCCCTGAAAAGACTTTTATATTCCCTACTGCCCATTTGGAGATGAACATTATCACACTACTTCATACCACATCGTTTTTTGAGCCCTCTAATCTACAGCCAGCACTCAGTTCTCCTGAGCACTTGTCCCTGTGGATGTGCTCCTGTTGTTCCTCATAAGAAAGTAAAGAATAGCAACAGTTTAAAACTAGATTCCCTTCAGTCATCTTCCTCTTACAGCCAGGCAATCTATAACCTAGAGATAACAAGAAAGCTGAAGCATGAAAACAGCTGAATGTTCTCCAGCTGCCCAATAACACCACTATCCTCCCTCAAATCCTAAACTCAATTTTTAACCATTAACAAGCTAAATTAATTCTTGGAGATAAATTATAGCCTCAATAGAACACTAGAAAACTATTCCAAATAAAAATCTCAAACAATCCAATCCACTGGCTTGGGTATTTTTCCCTTCCTTTTCTCAGAAGAATAGGAAAAAATTATTTCAGACATCTGTATTTGTGTTGCCTACTTTCGAAGAGCAAATTGAAATCACGTAAGCAGAAACCATCATGCATTTTGTTCCATAGCTTCATTTTCCATACAAGTTTTGTAGTTCTTGTCAAACAGAAAAACACTATTGCTATTCACCAGTTTTATATTCAAGCTTAAAATAAAAAAGCAATCAGTATGCAGTTCTAAAGATTGCCTGAAAAAATGATTTCTAAAATTAAGTTCTTAACATAATCTGTTCTGATACCTCTAAGCTAACATTTCTAGAGTTTCAGCTTTCACATGGTTATGGTTAGATATATTTAGCCTGGTATCAAGACTGGATTAAGACAGGTCAGAAACAGTCAAACAAAAGGATCAAACCTTTCTTAAGATAGTTGTAACTACCTACAAGAGATAAATAACCTGAAAATTTCCCTACTCATTAAATCCTCAACACTCACTTTTGCAGTTCTGCGTTAGTTCCTCCATTCCCTTGTTCACATCTGTGCCAAACAACTCGTTCTTGACAAAGAACGAGAGTTGGTGGCTGCCTTTCTTATGAGTATCCAAACCCTGTTAGGCATCCTTTTCATCACCTCTTTTTTTTGTTGCTATTCCACATAACGAGCAACCTTTACAAGAAAATGTCCTTTCTTTAGGGAAAGGAAAGATGTAATATGTGATCATAGACACGTTCCAAACACAGCCTTTGTAGAACACTTCAGCCACTTTGTGGGAAAGAACTTGTGCTAACTCTGAAGGGCAACCAGGGACAGAGAAGACACTCTTCCCAGCTGGAGGTACGGAGTTGTCAGGGAAGCAGACTTGATATAACACAGAAGTTATCATCAAAAACAATCTTCCCCCTTCACTGATTCTGGGCAAGAATCCTATTGAAAAGAAGTTGTAAGGATTTCTCAGTCAGAAAACAGCACATAAGGTCTTCAGCCAAGATGGGAAGGAGTACAAAGAAAAAGAGCATAATTACATGAAACAAAGAGCTGTAGGTGAGAGTTTGAACAGCAGAAATGAGCACTGGGATTTGAGTTCTTCTAATCACAAGGTAGGGAGCAGAATGTCAAGATGAACATGTTTAACTCTTTAAAGTTTACTTGCTTCAATTTAACTAGAAAGTAATACCACATGATGAATTGTGCTACTGTACCTCTGCTCTCTGACTAGGAACTTCAACTTCCATTTACCACCGATGCCACAGGAGCTACAGAGCAGCACTTTTGGAGCTCATCATAGGCAAGGTGGGTGGCTCTGAGGAAAGTGACAGATTCTTTTAAGAAGACCCAAGATTGCACTGTTAATCTATTACTTCACCTGCTGAAAAAGGCCACACATCAGAACAAAAGATTAATAAGCATTATGCAGAGGTCCTCATCACACAGTACTCAGGGAATGATTAATGTGTTATTTCAATAGACAAGAGGAAGCACACATCCATGAGAGACATTAGAAGGGTCAAGACCAGCTATAGCAGCACTGATTAGTTTGCCAATAACTCCAACATGAAAAGAGCAATAAGGATCTTGGACTTTCATTTTGCAGAGGACAAAGCTTGAGGGACAGGGAGGGAAGAAGAAATTTAAATCAGCTCAAGCTACTGCATTTGCTCCACAGTGGCAGTTTCATATTAGTGCTCAGAACGGGGCAGGCACCTCAGCCAACCTGAAGACAGACACCACATTCCTCCACCTAGACCCTCAACAACAACTTTCCACTGTAACAGAAATTCAACTAGAGGATATGGGTTTCTAGTTATGATAACAGGCTTGAAAGCATGGCCAGAACACAGTCAACACATTGAACTCCCACAGCCTGCAGACAGCTTTGCTGTTCTACCTACCTTCATCTGTATAATGTCTGCTGCAAATTCTCCTTTTTCTGGGAGTTCCCAACACTACAGATTGTGTGGACAGCAGAAATCTCTGCTTACCCACACACGCAGATCTGCGTCAGCTTCTGGGATAATTACATAGGACTCATGTTTCTCTATAGGGAATTGAAGAGGAGGTGTCAGAGGTGTCTTTCCTGAGGCGGTAAGAAGCCATATCGTTATCTCCATAGGCTTCTAAGGCTATGAAAACAGAGGTCTCACCATAAATCAATCAATTCCTTTAAAATGCTCTTGTTCAGGCTGGACTAATGAAGAAAGCCAGGTCAACAGATGACTGGCAGGGAAGTTCAGCCACTTAGTCCAGCCTTCCCATTTCAGAAAGATAGGGGAAAGATTTGATACTAATGCATTTCAAGAAGAAAAATGAGTCAGTTTCCTGGCAGATAATGAACCTTGTTTATTTACAGCTTTCAGTTCCAGCAGGTGCTTTCTCAAGAAGAGCAAGGGAGGGGGTCAGTTACATCACCACACAAACAGCCATTTGGTGCAATCAGTTAAATATGTATGTGGAAAATGTTTAAAATGCATGTTAGCTATTCAGACCAGAACAGCTCAACTGGAGAAATCTAGAATTATCACTATTTTGGTTACAGTTGTATTACTGAGTCAGATCACAGGTCTCTCTCTCTCTCCCCTTGCTCCAAGCCCAGAGAGTAGATGCATGCTGCCCTATTGCAAGTTCTCCAGTCCAGATTCTGTAGCAAGGAAGAAAGAATTGGACAAAGGCACTTTGTCCCCGGGCACACCATGCTGTGTGCGTTTCTAAAGAGCATAAGGAATGAGTGCCCACGCACAATATATGTAAAGTGACTGCACATCTAAAGATTAAGGGCTTGTATTAACATAAAAAAGGCACACTACACTGTCAACATCTCCTGCTCCTCCCCACACTGAAGAAAGCTACAGAGAGCTTTTAGATCAGCAAGGAGGTCTGAAACAGAAGGTCTGAGGGGCCTGCCCATAACTTATTTCTTGGCAAAAATTAAAACTAAATCGAAATTTAAAAATTGTTTCATGCGACTTATCTGAAGCCAGACAACAAGCTCTAGAAATCGCAACTTGATAGTTTAAGCATGTCACAGACCACTATTAATCATAACTTGAGCATCATCCCCTAGACAGAATACCACAATTACATGAACTCAGGGCACCTAGGAGAAAAACAGGAACAGGAGCAACTGTACCTGATCAAGTGTGCTTGCCTGGACATGCTGCCCCCCCTGCAGCAGCTGGTTCAGGTGGCTGCAAGGAAACTATGTGCAGACAGCACAGGAGACAGACAGCCTAAGGATGGCTTTCAAGAGAGTGAAGCTATTCATACTTCTTCCCTGTCTGTAGGAAAGCTGCAAATGGATATGTTTTATGGTGTCCTCAAATAGCTATCTGTTTGAAGTCAGCTGTCTTTAAACTTCTAAGTAATCTGTGTTTATTCAAGCCCTTTGTTCTATGGTCACCTCATGTAGGCCTTCCTCAAAACAAACAAATGAGCAAAAACACAAAAGAAAAACAACACACCATGCACATTAAAAAAATCTAAATCAAAATCAAAGCCAACCCACCCAACCTCTAGACCTCATTACCCCTCAGCAGGAGCAAAAATGTAAGCCAGTCTGGAAGCACATACTTCTTCCATCCGCACTAAGAATCATCACTGGAATTCAATTTCAATAAATTCCCCTGCTGCCGCACTGCAACAGGTGAAATCAAAGAACAGTCCCATAGACGGACACTTCTAGGGAAACAGGTCCCCATTTCCTGGAGACTGCAGAGCAACAAACTTTACCTGCTTCTTTTATACACGAACTCCTCATCCCTAGAGCTGGACTACAAAAAAGAAAAAAAAAAGCAGAAGGGCAGTGGTTCAAAAGGGGAAACACCACAAAGGTATCTAAGAAAGCAGAGTTATTTCTACACCTGCTTAGTTTGCAAGTCAAGCTGCTGCAAGAGTAACATGGGGGAAAGAATTACTTTTGGTGTGCTACAATCATTACTTTAAATTTACATTCAGTTCGGGAAAAAGAAAAGGAAGCTTAGGCCTCTTTTGGCAAAGACTGCATATACATGCCCAGCTTTCCAAAGCACTGGGGGAAACTAGGCAGCAGGGACTGAGACCTTTATTAGTCACTACAAGAGGGAAAGCACAAGGCATCATTTCTTTCCCCCATCAACTCTCAGTGAATAAGTAAAAGGGCTCTAGCAACCTCACATTATTCTTAAATCAGGAAACCAGCAAAGGCAGGGGGAGGAATATTTGTGCAAGAAAATAGGCACTTCTTTCACTTGTTCTTCTACGTAACTAGTGGCATATTCAAGAGCTCAAACTTCTATGACGTCAGTAAAACAAAGTCTTTCCTGCCCACACAGAGACAAGCAGGCTCGGTCTGGAAAAAAAAGAAACCACAAAGCTGGAAGGGTGGCAGCAATAACCTCAGAGCTCATATAGGCATTAACTGACCGTTTAGATACCTTGGCAGCCTCTCCTATAGTTCAGGCTACGGTTACAGTCTCATGATAAAAGTAATTTGCATTTCCCGTTTTTAGAAAAGGCCAAACAAACAATATTTGCCAGGTTTGTCCCCAGGCTGCACATCTCAGCCATAAACACCGCTAATTATCATGTCTAAATGCTCGTGTCACCTTCAGACTATGACTTCATTTTATGCTTGCAACTGACAAATTAGGTCTTTGTTCACACCTATGTGCCCAGGCTATAATTTAGAGAAATAATTCCTTTATCCCACAGTTTTGGCCATCTCCCCTCAAGCATCTCTTCCCAAGGAGAAACCCAAACGTTTTGCCTCTGCTTGCAAATTCACTCATAACTGCTGTTTGCTCCACTGTTCCTTACTAACTGCTGAGATATTACTTTACCACCACAATTTTCAAGAATTGCAACAAGCATCTTTGGAATTATTTCTTAACCAGCCTGAAAACAGCACGGAATAAACTCTTCCAAAATTATCACATTACACATGGAGGCTACAAGGTTTGTCAGAAAATCTTCTTTCCCCAGCACAGGAAAGGTCTACACACCATAACACTAAACAAAATGTTCAGCCCAAACTACAAATGCCAGGACACAAGGCTAGTAAGGTTTCCACAAGTAATGGGCCTGAACGTAAAGAGTGAGGAAAATGATATTGGGTAGGTCTGTTTAGATTAGGCAGAAGCCACATTGCCACTGATGTGCAGTCTGAGCAGCCAGTGCCGGATATTGCTGCCTCTCTTCTCCACAGCTCAGGCATGCCCTTCTCCTGGCTCAAGTCTCCCTTTCTCAGTGAAATAAACACCACTCCCAGAATATATATTAAATATTTGAATAAGTAGGCCCTAACTGCTGTAAGTGACCAGGAAAAAAGTAGTAACAACATGGACTTTGTGAAATAAGGAATGGAACAAAAGACAGAACACACTAGCTATGTGTTCTGTCTCTACCACAAACCATATTTTGTAGATTTAGATAAGGTAGTTCCCTCCTGCTTTAGTTCTCTCTCCACAAAAAGTAAAGTGAATAGCACTACTCTCCTCTCTCATTTTGACAGTAAATTTCAGCCACAGAACTGTCTCTTCCTAGGCAATTCTGTACCGATGGCAGGGGGCAAAGAAGAGTTCTGATTGCTTTGTTTTTAAGCAAGGATATGAGTGACATACACCCTTTCATTCAGTGCTTTGCACAGCGAGAGAGAAAGCTACCAGAAGTCAATACATGCAGAGATCTGATCAGCCTGGTCATTTACATCAAAAACCAGAGTTGAAGATCAGAAGCTTCAGAACAAACTCAGAAATAAATAAGCTGCAAAAGTGACTGTACTCTTTTCCTTTCATATACAGCACTCACCCCTGCTGGGCAGGAACGGGGGCGGTTCTACTCTCTCAATCTACTTTAACCACAGACTGGTCCCAGTTCGATCACAAGTCAGCACTGTATCTAAAACGTAGAACCAAAGGAGGAATCCCCTCAAGGCCACGAGAAAGCCATATCTACTTGCATTAGGGGAAGGCATAAACAACAAAAACAAACAAACAAAAAAAAACCCAAAAAACAAAAAACAGCACCTCCAAACATTTTAATTGCTTTCTTATGGAAAAGCCCCAAAATTTAGATGATAGCTTGAAGAAGAAAATAAACACAGCGCCGTGGAAAAGGTGACCGCCCAGACTTCAGCCAACATCTGCCAAGCATCCCTCTAGAAAACAAGATCCATATTATGGAAGTTTTCTGAGGATGAGCAACCATTTAAATGAAAAGAAAACCTTTGAGAAGGCACACTACAAAGAAACCTTTGCTCCAGGCTAGGTAGGCAATAAGCAAGAAGTCCAGACGAATTCTACGCAGTTGCCAAGGTCTTTTACAGCTCTAACTCATGAGCATGTGCATATCAGAAAGACAAAATACCTGTCTCACCTCTCCCTTTCAAACCCTTACAAAAGCCAAAAGGATTAAGCTCCTCCCTTGCTTGCATTCTGTATCAGAGCCATTTCCCCTCTGGATCCCCACATTCACGCCTTTCCCCAAAGACTGAGGAACTTGCAAATGTATGGTAACAAAAGAGGAGATAAGCTGCAATTCTGGAGCGGGGAGGGTCCTCAAGCTGCTCTGTTTTCCTTATACAAGAACTTAGAAACTTTCTGGTTCTGAAAGGAGACAGAAAGGAGCAGAAGCAACATTACCCCCTTGTGGCAGCAAAGCAATATGGAAATAAGTTCTGAAAAAATCAAAGTGGAACAGACTAGGTGTTTCTTTTCGTACATGCTCTAAGTATGGAGAGCTACGTGCTATCAGAAAGGCCATCAAGATCAAAAAGAGATGTGGTATGAACTGGAGTCTCTGCCCTACCCAGGCAGGTGAGAATGGTACCACTGCTCCCATCCTCCTGCTCCTCGTGTTATGCCAGGCCTCTACCTGCCTGACAAGAGCAGGGCACAAAGGTTCATGTTCAGCTAACAGGTGAAACCACAGTTAGAGCATTTAAAACTTTCTAAGGGAAACACAAAGCAGACAAATTCACTTCTAATGTACAGCACTGACACCTGGATCACATTTACAATCCTATATATAGCTTTCTCATCCAGCTTGAGTGCAACATAGCCTTCACTCAGGAAAGACGACTGGATTCACACTGCATAGCAAGAACACAGGCAGGAGAAATCAGAGTCCTCAGACAAAAGCTGGCAAAACAAAAGACAGAAATTTGATCCTAGATGCTCTTAAAGGGTTCCAAAGAATCTGGTCTTCACTTGTCATTTGTGCACAATACATCCAACATTCTAAAACATCAAAAAGCAGTGCCTTTGGTAAGCTGTGCAACTTCAGCAGGTCAATTATTTGCACAGCACTGAGGATTCTGCCTTTTATATACTCACGAAACAAAGGAGTTTTATATAAAAGTATCCCCAGACAAAATCTCTCCCATTTCACACTCACTCCTTTCTACCTGTATGCATGGCAAAACCATCACCCAGGACAGTTCAAAAGATTTCTCAGATGTTCAGATAACTTCAGTAGTGTATCTTGTCTGTCAGACTAAATAGGTGAGGCAAGGTGAAAACCTTGATGCAGGCACAGAAGTTACTGGTACCGCAGCCTACAGAATTTGACCTCTGGAATGAGTGAAATTTAACATAATTGCCAGACAAAACTTCTTAATGGAAAAATAAGGATAATAAGCATTTCCTCGTGAAATGTGGGTTTATGCAAATCTGCCTGGCAATAGGACAGGGTGTACCTTTCATTTGCAGTAATGCATTCAAATCTCTAGACAAAATAAACAGGTAAACAATATCAAAATTGTCCCCTTCATATAGTATAAGCAGTTAAATCTTTTATCTATGGAGGACAATTTTCCTCTTCCTTCTTTTCTCCATTTAAAGGTATTGTTTCACAGAATAAGGTTTGAACTATGTCAATGGATGCACACATGTCAATACTTGCTCCATGCATCCATTCCAAAAATATTGTGGCCCAGGGTGCTATGTCACTGCCAAAAATGACAATAGATTTAAATCCAGATTATTTTTTTTCTGAAAAAAAACACACTAATTCTGTAGATATCGCTTACGTGGTATTAAAATCACCAAAGAGAAAATCTGATCAATTTTATTAGTCAACATCACCCTGTACCTATCACTAACTGATGAACTGAAATATATTTCAGTGGAGACCACTTCTAGGATTCTATACGTCATTTTCTTAAGAAGGTGGCACTAGCTTCTCTCAAACAAGCAGTTGACAGAATCCTCTTTCATTCCTTGTTCAACTTTTCATTATGAACCGGAACTGGCCCACAAAGCAAAAACAGCTTAAAGTACTTAGAGAATATTTTCCCTCACTGAGATTATAGTATTAATACAATGCTTCCTCAACATATTTTTTAATTACCAGAAAATTATAGAAAAATTAAGCTAGCTATCACCTGTTTCTCAGTTACCTTTCCTGCATTCACATCTTTCCAACAGTTTCTATCATCAGTTTTATGCAGCACATTTCACACAGAAACTTCACGAATTTCTGAGGTTCTTTTCACTTTGATGTTAGAAGTGAGGCAAAGACATCCACAGGGGAAAACTCCCTACATTTGAATTAATAAGATCGGGCTGTAGAACCTCAGAGAAGCTGAAGCTCAGTCCCACCATCTTCTGCTTAATGCAGACCGTACACCTTCCCCAAATTCATACCTCACTGGCACAACTTCAAGGACATAGCTCAGTGTCCACACTGCTTTCAGGCCAAGCTGAATGTGATAGGACTGCTTGTACTGCCAAGGCTCCCAGTGACCTGCTCCTCCTAACAGAGGTGCCAGAGCTGTTAGTCATGAATAGTATCACTACTAGTATGCTAATAGCATACTAATAGTATGCTTACTAGTACTTTCGTGATTAGCCCAAAATAATTAGCCCAATACCATCAGAAAGAGCAGGATTCTCTCCCTACCCAGCTGACATAGCTGCATCAACAGAATTCAAACAACAGCCTTCATTAAACTACCCTATTAAATTAATTGATCTTCAATAGCAATGTCTTCCCAGCAACCTACTTCTCAGACAGACAGGCCGGGTCAGGGAATGAATCCTGCCCACGGACAGGGAATGAGAACATGCACAGTTTCCAGATACAATTTTTATCTTACGTTTTTCAGCTGACCTTTGAATACAGAGCTCAATTGCCCAATGAGGACATCTAATGGAGAGACAAAGAAGAACAGAATTATAAAACAGGTTACAAGTAAATCTTGGATTCCAATACTAAGAATTAACCAGAGGCACAAAATTACATGGATTGAAAGTGTGTATGCAGTTATCACTTGTACTCTCAGGTTTGAAGGCTTATCCTCCCTGTTCTATTTCCCCAGCACTTCCAGCTTAACATAGCTTACATCTAATGACTCTTAGCTACCATCTTTGCATGCTTCTGCAGCTGCAAAGGTTGATAAGACATTTTGGACTCTACTGTGCAGAAATGGTCCCAGCACCTCCCACTGAGAAAGTACATCCTAGATCTGGGAGACATGAAGGCTTGGTGTGAGGAAGTTCACTATATGCAAAAATTAGGCAACTGGGTGCTTGCTGACTTTATATTTTTACTTATAGAACAGTAACAACAGCTAATTTGAGAATGGCAGAAAATTACACCAGCAGGATACACCTATCCCCCATGCAGAGCTTCTTTTAAGAGAAAAGATTTCATAAATCCCCCAAGTACATTTCCTTTTCACACTGGGTGAAGTTTTACTTCAAGGAAATTGCCATGAGCATTTAATACTAGGCTGCCCACTGCCTCCAGCTTTCTTACCTCAGTACTCTATAGTTAGCCTGACTTCAGTTAGAAGGGAAGTAGGCCCTGCTGTGCCTGCTCCTGAGAAAGGTCTGATAACAGAGGCAGGACATTGGGGAAACAAACAAACAAAAACCCAAGAGTCCCTATGAGGTTCTCAGCAACCTTTTCAAGAAGGGTTTCACTAAAGGTTTCATCTTATAGAAATTCCTCTGGAATTAAGCTCACACATCAAACTACCCACTCCAAATTAAAGTCTCAGCAAAAAGTACCTGTTTGCTCAGGTGACCATGTAGGCAAGTAATCCGGTACAGATGCTACAGCCACTGCAGCAGGCAGCAGCAACTACCATGGATGACAGGCCAAGAGATGCAGAGATTTAGTCATAGGACTCTAGTCGTTAGACAGTAACTCATCCAGCTCCTGCAGACTGGGGTGGACTGATTTATATGCCTCAGGGCATTTTTAAAATCATACAGTTACCTCAGAGAACATCACATCTACAGATCTCACTACATCTCACTGTCCAAATACGTGCCAGTTGCCTGATTAATAAAAAGGCTATTTGCCCCTGTTATTTCTGACACTACAATGACTCATCCTAGAAAACAAGAGACAGTGGAGATGATATGGGTATGTACCACTATTTCAAAAGAAAGATAATGCAAGACTTATTCAAGTGCCATTTTAAAGCTAACTTTTGTCAGCTCCTTCTCACCTCTCTGCCCTTTAATGGGGGACAAGAGGATATCTGACTTCAATGAACAGCAGGCAAGTTCAGGCCCAAGAAAGAAGTAGCTATCATGTAATCAGCTTGAGACTCTCATTATGGTAGGCTATTAAAAAAAAAAAAAACTGGGGCAAGGATTTAGAAGCAGATGAATAATTTTATGACCACCACCACTTACTTACTTGCTATGCAACTACAGCAACAAGAAAGGCAGCCACTGTTCCAGCCTGAGTATAATCAGCTTGTCTGCAGGACGAAGGAATGAATTCTCTTTCCTCAAGCACTCCTGTGCACAAAGCCTCCTTAGTCAGCTGGATCTACATCCAACCTGGAAATTTTGCTTTCCTTCAGCTCAAAGCATCTATTTCCAAGAAACAGCAAGGCTGGACCTTTCCTTTGGGACGGGCACAAATTATTTGACAGAGAAGATGTGAAATTGAAACCCAGTAGGGAAATCCTATCCAAAGTACCAACATAGTTGTATCATCCATACAAGCCAGTGAAGACACTTCACACAAAGTACAGGTCCTTTCTGATCCAAGTTCAATTTAGCTTGTCCTGTTTCTTCTAATACATTTGAAGTAGAAGAAAAATATCTTTCCAAAAAAAGAATCATCTTCTTAAAGAAGATAGCAAAGCCTAAAATTTTCAGTGATCAGCACATCCTCAACCAGTTCAGGTCAACAGGAGCCACTTTCAAAATGTACCTCTTTTATCAACGGCAAACAATCTGTTTGTTTGACCAAACACTCACATTTGGGTATATACCCAAACTACTGACACACAACTTTGACCCTTTCAACCTTACAACCTCAACAAGAAAACGCACTCAAAAAAGCAGTTCTCACTACTCATGCCCAATTTCCCATGCCAACCCTGGGCAGATTCTCCATCTATAGCATATGTGTGGTATGAAGCACAAAGGACAGCATAACATATCCTGTGTTCCCACCCTTCTGCAGTGTCTGGGAAACAGTAGGAGCACAGTTTACCCCAGGGATCTGCTGCAAGAGTCCATCCTTTTGCCTGTCTGTACTATCATTTAGAGGTCCAGTCTCTGTCCTTACAAGCTTCAGAACCCACCTGCAGCATGACAACAGCAGCTATAAAAGACATAAACAATGATGTCTCTATTTTCCTCTACATGAATAGCACATAGCCACATGAGAAAAGGTTTTTAACCCTGAAAATACTGACTGAAAAGCCTCAGACTAGATGGGAAAGGTTTAAGAAAGAATAGAGGAGGAAGGGCAAGCATAAATCTTACCTCCTGAGTGAATCCTCCTCTGAGCTTTCCTCAGGCATTTCCTGGTTTAAGGCCTCCTGTGATACATTCCCAGGTCTGCTTGAAGCCGACTGGCTGTAAACTCTTTCCCAGTGCCCCGTCTCCTGGTTAAAGACCACTCCCACGGTCCTCTCCTCCTGCGGGGTGGAAGAGCTGCCCAGCTGCAGTCTGCTAGAGGCAGGAGCTCTGCCCTCGGTTCTCTCTGCAGGCTGCACCTGGCTGGTATTTGGAGGCACACCCTCAAATGTGCTTTGGACCTGCCCTGGTGGGTAGCTAGGCGTGCTTCTTTCCCAGCGCAGCGTATCATTGTTAAAGGTCAGCAGGTTATGACAAGCACGACAGCGGTTCAGGTGACCCCGGGACAAATTGGAATTGTTTTCACTGCTGTGTGGAGTCTGCTGATGGGAGGGACCCGGTCGATCAGGCTCAATGTTGTTGTTGAGCATTTCTTGAGCCTGTTGCGACTGGCTGGGCTCCCCACCAATGCCCTGATCTAACTCCTGAAGCCGGTCATATTCCAGGAAGAATCGCCTCAAATCACATTGGAGCTCATTACGGATACTGGATGGATTGCTCGGGCCAGCACTACTACCACTGTTCACCTCAGCCCCTGGGGCCAGAAAGCCCCTCCCTTCTGTTGCAGAGGTATAGACTGATGCCTGGGAACCTCCTTCCTGCTGTCTGAGCACAGACAGCAAGCTCACGGAGGAGGCACTGGTCCTAGGGGGAGGCATGGCTTCCAGCTCAGACCGAGAGCTCATGTTCAGCACTGTCCTGGACCAGTCAGACCCACTTAAGCCTGAAGCCATCTCTCTTGCAGACTGTTGGTACCGGGACTGGTGGCCTGCCAAGGGCCCACTGAGGGACCGCCGTGTGGGGCCCAGGCTAAGGTTGCGCAGGGTGTTGCCCGCAGTGCTGCTCTGAACTGTGCTGAAAGCAGAGGGCCTGTTAAGTATCCCCTGCTCCTCCTGCGCTACAGATGCCTGCTCTGGGGGTTGATAAGGCTCTGTCTGCACAGAGGAGAAGGAAGTGCCAGTGGCCCCAGAAGACGTGGAGGGTGCATTTTCCTGGTGTGGGAAGAGAGAAGAAGGAAGTCTTGCACTAGAGCATCGGCTGCAAAGGCACAACATCCCCAGGTGCTGGCAGCACTCTGCTGTGGGATAGCTGACTCGCTCCCGGAGCCTGTTATAGACAGATGCCCTTGTGTTCTCACTGGCTGGAGGCGGAGGTGGTGGTGGTGGAGGCGGTGGAGGGGATGGGGTAGCAGAGTCTTGAACACTGTTTTGCTCTCCCACCTGTATGCCAGAGGAGCGGGAGGACAACATATGCAGGAAGTTGTGGAGGAGGGGTGTGCGCCTCACAGGCTGAGACGGAAGGATAGCGCGCTGACGATAATGAGGCATCTCTGTGCTATCCACGGAGATTTCCACTTCCTCATCGCTCTGCAGAAGGAAACAAATCACAGTTCAGTAACCTCAAGCTAAAATCCTGTACCTCCAAATAAACAGCCAAAAGCCAGCTACCACCCCAGAGAGATGAAACGATGTGATAAGCCCCTTTCTAAAGGCCTTGATTTGCAGAAAACCAGTTGAGACTACTTCCAAGTTTATTTTATGGATCCAGACAACCTCTTCCCAGTGAGCTTCGACAATACACTCTTCATACAAACACAAGAATCAGCAGCTGAGGGGATTATTAATACCTCAAAAAGCTTCAAATCCACAAGAATGTTACAACAGAACTGAAAGAGAAGAACCATTGGGACATCTGTTCCACCATTAATCAGGGAGTGCAAAACCCCCACATTTTGGAAAGCACTTTACTAGCCCTGCACATAGCACAAGAACATTCACGTGACCAACAAAGGTGAGACAAAACTCATCTTAGGAGGATTTCAGGTTTTCAGAAAAGCACGAGGCTGCTTAGAAACAGACTAAGGTTAAAGTAGAGCATCTTGTAATTAGCCAGTCAATACAAGTACTGATGTTCCCCTTACCTGCTGGTTAGAAGGGTTAACAATGGCTGTAAGCAAGTAGTGTCCCAAGGGATCAAACCGTACCAGCCTAAAACAAAAGCAGTGCCAGAGTATCAGTTCACATTCCACATTGACACAGGAAACTGGACACATCAGGGAAGAAAAACCCACACGAAATACTTGCAATGAGAACATTACTACACTATCACCATCTTCTTATGCAGGATGTCAAAAAGTTTAGGCATTAAAAAGAACAAAATGTACTTATCTAGCTGAAGATTGCAGCTACTTTATAGCCCACAGCAACACTATACAGAAGTTAAAAGCTGGAAGTAAATACTGCTGTATCAATTGAAATAGCCAGAAAATATAAATGAATATGCATGTTTATATTACAAAGGGAGAGATTAACTTGCCTTGAATGTCACATCATTGTCTTTCTTTAAATGGCTCAAAAGAAGGCATCAAGTTTCCAGCAATGCAGTTTCCTCTAAAAGTTCACCAAAATAATAGCTCAGCACTCTGTTCCAGCAGCTTCTGGGTTCTCTCACCCTTATGGCTGACAAGTTTAATTACTAAGCTTACAAATCAACATGAAGTAGATTCTGGGCATTTACTGGACACATGTCCTATTACAAATATGAACAACCAAGCCGATCTATTACTTCCAGTTGCTTTTCTTCCTGGCTACGAAACTTCTTCTACCAGTTAAGAAGCTTCAAGCAAAACCTCCCTCCACTGCTTCAGTGCAGAGGGTGCAGCACTCCAGAGGAACATCCTGAATTCCCCGGATCGGACCATTTTTCACACACAAGTGTTCTCTTCACCCAGAAACAGGAACTCACCTGACCCGCTCCATTTCACTAGCTGTTTTCACCACTGCAAAGGGCTCCCGACGACTCCAGTCCCAGAAATGTATCTCATTGGCAGTAGCAATCAGCAAGAGCTGAGCCGTAGGATGAAAAGCAAGCGATGCAATGGCATTGTTGCTATCTGTGAACCAGCTCTCACTTCCACCCTGGAATGAGGAGTCAAGAACCACAAGAAGTTTATTACAGTTTGCAATCATTACGTTTCCATGTATGTGCCATGCCTATAGGACTGCCTAGAGCACTGGAAGGGCAGCAGCACTTTTTCCAGCAACAACAGCTGTTCCCATAGAAGGTCATGTGCCATGTCTAGAATGTAATGCTACTTGTAACAATGATCTCAGATGTATTTTTGTAGGTGTGTCTCAAGCAGCCTGTAAAAATGGTTCATTTTAGAGCAACCAGATAAGTACCTGTGTTTTGTCTCTGTACCAATCACCAGACTAGGTAGAACTGGCAGAGCAGCAGCTTCTGTACTGAATAGTTCAGATACGCTCAGTGGAATGACAACTGGCATGTCTTTCACATAAGCTAAACAGGCAACTTGCACAAACTTCTCCAGCATTACCTGTACCAGCCTAACAAATTAAACAGGCACAGTTAAAAGCATGACCTACCTGAAAGGATTGAGTGAATAATCTGTCATCTCCCCTCTAAACAGAAGAGGATGGCTACAGTCTGTTTTATGCTTTTAGAGACAGGTCCCATAAAAGCTTTCAAAGAGCTCGCTTACCAGGTAACACTTGGAAAACAAACTCAGATAAAAAAAGTCACCACCCACCAAATATCAAAGGAATGTATGTTTCAGGAAAGACTTACATGTAAATCCCAAATTCTAACCTCCCCATCTAGGCATCCTGAAGCAATGAGGCCTGGGATGGTGGGATGGAAGGTGACACACCAAGGAGTGCGGCGATGTCCAACCAAGGAATGAACACACTTGCCCGTTTTCACCTCTGTGATGTAGATGTTGTGGTTCACATGTGTGGAAGCCATGAGGGTCCTGGGAATGCAGAAGGTAGGACAAACATTAGCATGAGGAAAGTACAGCAAAATCAGACCATGGTTAGCTTCATCTCAACAGGGTGTGTTCACACCTAACCCAGCAGCTCTCCCCCATAGAGCTCAAAGGGTAAGGGGCTGTTTCGCCTATGGCCACAAGGCTTCCTGTAGCCAGATTTCAGATTTTCATGCAAATATGAGCTCATCTGAATCTGCAAGCACAAACGTGACCTTGAACATCAGAGTGAACATGCAGCTCAGAAGGAACTCCTGAGGGACAATTTGGGGCAAATAAATACTCCCAATTCTCCACACCATCTCAACCACTGTCAAATCAAGTGATGTTATGAGAGATCCCACCTCCACTTCTGCATTCAATACACACATCCTTTACTCCCTCTAGTTTCTTATGAAATCCCATGGTAGCTGCACAGATTCTTTTCCTTAGAACTTCATATCACCTGGGTACCTCAGAAATTTAACACCAACTACGCTCAAAGCTGTGAGATTAGGAAGGTGCACACATTTCATCCATGCACGTCAGGAACCAGAAGTTTCACTCAGCTGTTCAGGACAGGACAACTCAATGGGCACAAGCCTCCATCACTTTTTTAAGTGTAGGGAGACTGCTGAAACAGAGAACGAACTAGGAGTTAATTACCTGTCTGGACTAAACGCCAGCAAGAAGGTGGAGCGTGGACTGTCTGGTAACTCAACTTTCTGAAAAAGCCAACAAAGCAGGAAGTGTTGCAAGAGTCATATGATCATACTTGAACTGTAAGCCACAAAGACAACAAGGGGAACCCGCTGCAGAAACATATCCAGTATCACATCACTGCAGGAACTGGACGGAGTCAGAGAGCATATCAAGTGTAACACATCAAATGTACAATCATAAGACAATTTATTTCAAATCCCTGCCTCCCTTCCCCCACTCCAAGATCAAGTTGTGCAGCTCTATCCCACAACCTTACCTTGCCCTCCCATTTCATCCATCGAGTTTTATCCTCCACCAACTCCTGCAGAAGGCGTTGAGCACCCAAGGCTTGGGTACCCCGTTCCCTACCCCACAGGATGCGGACAGCATTCTTCTCTGGTACAACCTTCATGGCTCTCAGCTGCCAACACTGTGCCAGCTACTCAGAGGAGACACCAGCAGGTTCCAGATGACAACCACCACCAAGCTACAAACAGGTTATCCACATTTCAATTGTTTATCTTCATGGAAACCTAGAAGGATAAGACACAGGTAAGGAAGGCAGCTTTTTTCTTGATCACCTAGATGAAGTAAGAGCTTTAAATCCCACAGTACTAGATTTAAGAGAAAAATCTATCTTTTCCCACAGCCTTTGCTACCTGTTTCCATAACAGAGACCCAACTTTGACATTTCTACAGCCAAAGATTACTTGGAAAGTATCCATCTCTTTCCTTGTACACATGCCCTAGGCACACCACACCTAAAGAGAATTAAAAATTGGCCTTGAAATTCTTTCCCTTCCCTTTATCTCTTGTGTACATAATAAAGAGGAAAATATTTACAAAGATATAGTTTTTACACTTTGAAGATTTAGGTCCTATCTGGGAAGTGTGACTAATAGCTAGAGGAACAGTAATACAAAATTGACAATATGACACAGGAGTCTCCAGGGAATTACTCAAAATTCAGAAATAGTAATTATTATCAATGCAAGGTCAGACGATTAATAGATCTCAAGTCCAAATTACTTCCAACTCCATCACAATAGTTTACAACATATGAAAACAATCACGTGCTGGACCAAAACCTTACACTGCAGTGGCATCTTGGCCAAGTCCATCAAGATTATTCATTTCCCCTGTCCGCACATCATCCTTCTACCTACATAGCTCTTAGAGCAACAGTTCACCCAAGTAATGCACAATGGCAAAGATTAATGCTTTTGGAACACTGAGCTGCAAAGGAAAGCATTAATACCCATTGTTTAGAAGAAAAAAAATGAATTCTTTGAAAGAATTAAATATAGTCACACTAATAGAAACAAAGTCACACAGCTTTTGAGTGGTGTCCCACAAAAGCTCTCCAGAAAAGTTTCTTTGAATAGATAAACTAAGAAACAATGCCGTAATGCCATTACCTTTTGATCCCAGCAGAGCGCGCATACTACTCTGCCATCTCTTTGGAACATAAAGATCTGAAGATAAATCCTCCTCAGCTCATGTTACACCGAACAAAACAATCAATATTCAATAGAGAAGAAAAAGAAAGTAGCAACTTAAAAAAGCAAAAAACACATACAGCAAGAAAAGGTTCATGTACACATGAGATGAACTGTTAAATGACAGAACTCAGAATGGTCATTAGCAAACCTTTCTTTCCTCCCACTCTCCTTAAAAAAACAAAAACAAAACCCTGAACAGATGATTTAAAACAGCTGCTGCTTACAGGGAGGAGCTGTCTGAAGAGATAACCCAGCAAAATGAGTTCTAATAAAGCAGTCCAGTTTTTATTCACAAAAGTACAATAAAGGGTACTGGATTGATGAACAAGTAAAGGCATCCATTTTCCTAGAAAAGAAACCCTCCACAATGAAATTCAAGCTAGCTGAAAAATCCCTGATGCTTAATGTAAACAGCATGGGGATCATGCATTTTAGAGATGCTGAACTCCACAGTGTAAAATAAGCCTTCTTTTGAGAATCTGTGAAAGTCAGACAAATATTAGGTAGGAATTATTCTACAAAATAAAAGTCTTACTCGAAAGCAACAATAAAACCTCAAGATGTCATGCTGCAAGCAAATTCTTAAAAACAACTGTACCGACTAAGAAAGCACAGACCCAAAAAAGCTATTACAAGGATAGCTGGAATAGACACAACCAAAAGCACAATGTAATACAGATATCCCTAAACCAAAAATCCTTTTCCATCAAAAGCTAATAAATCTTGGTCAAGATTCTGCAAAAAGCCCCAGTCACCCATGTTCAGAAAATACTGGATTCAGACGGTAAGCAGCATGGAGAAGGACAGCTCAGAACAATAAACACAACAAAAAGCCTATTTTACAGGAGCAAACTGTAAGTCTAGTAAAATTAAGAAAACAGTATGGGTGTATTCAAGGAATACGGACTACAACGACCCAATAAACATGTAAACAGGACACCACTGGAAGACAAAACCTGCAGCTGGAATAAGTTGGAAGTTTGAAAAGATCTAAAACATTAAGCTTTGGAACAGCCTTTCAATAGCTGCAAAGGGCAAAAAACTAAATGAGAGATCCTGATAATTTACAAGCAGAATAACCCAGTTACTCCTGAAAAAGAACAAGCTCTGACAACCTAGCAACATTTTAGCCCTTTCAGAAAAACGAATGTTCCCTCAAGTACACTAGCAACAAGGAAATCAAGAGGCTTACCAAACAACTTTATGTTTGGTCATGCCATGGGCAAGTTTATGTATTCTAAAATAAAGGGACAGATAACACCTACAACTGCACTCAGTGAACCTCTAGTTTCACCTTAGTGAAAGACCAAGTTGTCTTCACTATGTAAAATCAAGTGCATACTTCAAGACAGTTTACCTAAGTCTCTGTGTGTGTCCTAATTTATTCAACTAATTTGGTTATAACAAACACTTCACATGTGAGCTTCCTGAGTGTTTGAACTTGATCATTTTTCCTCAGGGATTGTCCCTTGTTTTTTCAGCTTCTTCTTACTCACGTCTTTATCCCATTTGAAAAGTAAACAAAAGAAAACTCAGAGTTGAAATGCCTTCACAGTGCCCTGCTAACCTGCTCAACATTTTTAAAAGCTGTGATCTCCCCAGAGAACACTGAATGTATCTTTCTTGAATGATGCTGGGACTCCAGTGTCACCCTGGACCCCTCTGGGGGCCAAGCTTTATTCTTTGTCTGAACCAACTCCAAACATTTTCCTCAAATATAAGTAAAATTATGACAGCATATTATTAAATACCATTAGCAGATAAACCATTGAAGTACCAACCATATTTATAGCTACTCATTAGCCATCTGACTAATAAAGTTTAAATTAAATGCAGTGGGTTTGAAAATACTTCTTGGGCCTCAGCATAATGAAAACTTGCCGCTCACTGGATCAAACCTGTTCAGGCAAGTGGTGGACTAAATCAGTAACAGCTCTATTATAAATACCCATGCTATCATAACTGATTAGCAGCTGCAACCTAAGCAGGGATTGGTATTGTTCTGTTTTCTCCTTGCTGGGTTTTTTGGGGTTGGTTTTTGGGTTTGTTTGGGGTTTTGTTGGGTTGGGGTTCTTTTAGGGGGGACAGGGGCACAAGGCAGTTTTGGTTGGTTTAATTAGGATTACCAAAAGTGGAGTCCAACAACTGGAAGATCAGCTGATGTCCTGGATGACATCACAACACTGCAGAAATTCTGAAAGTGAAGAGTCAAGAAATTTTTATATAATTGGAAGCTTTCTTTCCTTAACAGTTTTCTCCCTTCAGGGCATTTCAGGACAACATGCTGGGCTGTTAGCAGTTTTGGAAAGAGCATTACAGGGCCCAACCCCAAGCTTTTACTTGCTCTGTACCAGCTGTCCTCGAAGAAGCCTGAAGAATTCTCAGAATTAGAGTGATACAAGCTCACTTGTAATTGACACTTTTACAGACACTGAACCTCTAGAAAACCAAAGAGAAGCAGCAAATTTGTAATACTTCATGAAAACACTGACAAAAAGGTAGGGAGAAGAGGAATAAAAAGCACATTCAAACTGCCATACAGAAAGGATGTCAAGGTATTTTATGCATTATGCAATGGTTTACCATTCCAGTTAGAAACTTTAGCACTTTACAGAGATGATGGTCCCATGCCCCTTCCCCATCTCTGGTGTTACTAATTTTGTGGCAATTCTGGTACCACCATGCTGGGAACACAACTGGCTTTGATGCAAAGAAGAATATCTGAATACTATCTCTTTCATGTTATTCAATTCGCCATTGGCAGCAAGTTATTCCGTGTGGCCTTCAGCTTTCAGAATACAAATCTAATACCACTCCAAAGGACATTGTGGTTGCACGCTGAGCCCTACACTAAAAGCCTTTGCTGTGTGTATACAGAATCAGTGTAAACAGCTCTATCAGTGTTAAAATTAAAAGGCTGCAATCAGTAAATGCTACTTATAATGGGAGATCTATCCAGAAGATACAAATGCCCAAGTAATTTCAGACAATTTTACTGCCCAAAGAAATCTCAAGTGACTGATGAAGAAGGAGGCAACAGTAAGTGAAATACAGAAGTTGTCACTGACTTCACAATCCGAGATGCAGAGAGAACACATGTATAAGCCTCTCTAGAAAAGACAGTGCGAGGAAGCATTTGCTGGTAGTTTCTGTCTCTAAGTCCTTTTCTTGAGTTTTAAGACTTCCAGAACATATTGACTGTAAAATGGGTATGATCCACATAGCTTATGGGCCAGGGCAAGCTGTACGGTTTGTATTAAAATAACACATAGGGGGAAAAAATCCGAACAAAACAAAACAAAACAAATAACCTGTTGTGAACAATGAGGCATGTCACTGCCCTGCAAAACCACAAGCAAACTTGTCTCTAGAAAAGAAGAGGAAACAGATTATTAGTGCTGTGAACCACCCCTGCTCTGGCCTAGGGCCTCCCTATCTTGTAAGACAGTTACTTCTGTTTTCAAGATGTCTGTTTTTAAGGGAAGTGTCCAGCACTAACAATACAGCATGTCATTGCAGTTATTCAAAATTATAAGCTGCAGCATCTCACGTTTGGAACACCGGCAATATATTCAAGAGAATTGCTTATTGTATTTAATATTTTCAATAAGTATTAGCAATAATTTAGCATTCCTGCTATTGTACATGTGAGTGGGTTCTCCAAGAATGATCAGGAGGTCATGAGACAGGCATAAAAACTGTGTATGCAGCACTAAGACCAAATGTTTTAGTTTTATCTTCACAGGGAATGAAGGCTGCAGTCACAAGACTTGCTATTTCCTCAAAGGATTTTCTACAAGTCAGTTTCCCGTGTATTTTACATAGTTTAATTTTGAGGCAAACTGCCTTATCACAACCCTTTACATTTTTCAAAAGCTCAAAAGAGCAAAGAAGAAATCATTGTGCACACTGAAAACAGTCAAAAATCATCTTGCCAAGGACTCTGACTACATAGCCCCTCTTTCTTTTACAGGCACTTCATTGATAAAGCAATAAAACCCAGTTCCAAGACCCACAGACAGGAGACCTCCAAGAACACACCAGATGCCTAAAACATTTGGAATTACACAGCTCCAAAGACTTTCTAGTTCCCTTCCTTGTTTACAATCCATGTTTCACTCCCTTCTGCAATACAGAGATTATGATGCCATCATTTTTCTAAATTGCACAAGACAATACCATGTAAGAAGCCCCAGAAATGCTATCCCAGATAGAAGATCTGAATTATACTTGCAGTTTTATGAAAAATACTGATTCAATTCATATCAAATGTCATGCCATTCCCACTAACCCTTTTCATGTCTTCACTTGAAAGACTGAGCAAAATTTAAAAAAAAGTTTATGTAAAACCAAAACAAAAAAGCTGATTTGCCCTCTCTGCACTGCACCAAGTAAAGGAGTCCTAGTTTGGTAAGTAGTTGACCTACGTAGCACTGGAATTCAGGCAATGCTATAACAACAACAAAATCAGTAAAAAATAGGTGACATGACTCATATCCAGAATAGTTGCATGGGTCAAAACTTAAGACAAGTGTTGGAAGAACAGAACTACATTCATTACTAAGTGCCAGGGTCATATGAACTTCTGGCAATATATCTGATCAGCTACATATTTAAATTTACTTCAAACAACACAATTGGTCTGTCCCTAACTCCATTTGTGGTACTTCCATATGAGGTTTGTGTCCATTGGCAGAGGTATTAGCTCTTCTTAGTTAAAAACAAAAAAACAAACCCCAAAAAAACCCACAAGCAAACAAAACCAAAAAACTAACCAACCAAAATAAACCCCAAAACCAGAAAACATTTTGCATAGAGTGAACTTCAAGATACCTTGCAGTAATATCTAAATGAACAGAAAACTGAAGATAAAACTATATTGCACTTGAATCTTTAAACAAGGCTAAGCCACAAAGAAAAACAGTCCACAGAGAGGTAACAAACAATTATCTTAAGCATGATTAATCAAAACAATGAAAAAAGCAAAACTAGAATCCATTCTTTTGTTCTGTTTCTACTTCTGTGTCCTTGATTATTCTTTAAAAAAGGCAGCTTAATTTAAGAATTTAATTAGAGCAAGAGCCAGTTTTCAACTAAGTGTCCCAAAATATGGAGAATTAAAAAAATACTACTAAAAAGCCTTAGGAGGAGAGAAAGCAACTTTATGATGCAACTATGCAACAGAGTCCAAAACTAATACCATGAAGGCACTTTCATTATATGGCCCTGGTTTTACTCTTCAAAGTTTTTAAATGTTCCCTAAAGTATAATTCTGTAAGCTGACATTTTTCTTTGATTAAGGCCAGGGAGAGGTGGGAAAGTAATTCAAAAGCACATCTTCTGCAGATGCACTGGACACACTGCTCTAAATTGTATCTACTGCAGTAAGTGCTTCCGCATAAATCAGAACAGAATGCCTAAAGTAAAATAACTTGTATTAGTGCTTCATGATTGAAAAATTCAATGCCATGTTTGAAATTGAAACTACAAACAGCTCAGGAAATTCAATTACATTACAAAGATGTCAATAGTACACTGTCATTTCAAGAGCCTGCAGTACTGCAACAAGGAGCTGATTGCCATTAGAATCTTAATTTGTCTTCCCAGTCTGGATTAAATGAGCTAAATACTCCGAACAGAACTTCTCAGTCAAAAGAGATAGATTAAATTGCCGGCTATTTACTGCAAAATGATGAATAAGTAGAAGAGAAACTTGGTAAAGAAACTGCTAAAGGTCAGAAAATTAATGGTAAATATAAAAAGGGAAGTAATAAAAATAAATGTAAGTGATCAGCTGTGTCTGAGGTCTGACAGTTTCATTTCCCAATGAGAATATGGAACACTTTCTTGACTATTACTACAATTTCCACATAAACCCAATGAATTCTTGAGAAGAGAGATATTAGTCTCAGTCCAGAAGACAGGAAGAGAATAAATATAATTCCACAGAGCTGTAAGATAAGTCAAACAGCAGAACCGTGATCCAGAAGATTAAGAGCTGATTTCCACAATTCCATACTCTAGTCATGGCATCTTTTGTTAAGCATCATACACAGCAGGAAATGAGAGACAGAGAGAGAGAGATACAGCAACAAAGAGAGATACAAACAGAGCAATACAGAATTCAGATTAACCCCCTAAAATATTCTCATTTTGATAGAAAGGTAAAGAAATTTTCAATTCAGAATCCCAGTATTTACATTCAAAGTCACATCAAGGTTCCTCAAGCTCAAGGGCCACAGCCAGGTGCCCCCAAGTGACATCATACATGAGAAATTTGGGAGCACCCATACTACAGAGTAGCAGAAGTAGCATCAGGTACCCACAAGATGAAGACAAAGTGATTTATGAACTTAAGGCATATGCTCCTTACCCAAGTAATAAAGAGAAAACACGAACACATTTTAAAAAACACAGGTCATATAATTTCCTGCTCACACAGAATTAAGTTAGAAAGTCAAAAACGAAAAAGTATCTATACAGACGCTGAAGCCTTCACATAAAGATGTATCAGAACTAAGAAAGAGGTAGGAGACAAAGAAGATTTAGACTCTGAACAAAGAAATACAGCCAATTCTTGACACCCTTGCCCTTCTTGGCCTTGGACTGAGACTGTGCAGAAATAAAAAGGGAGGGGAGAAAGTGTCTGAAACACAGGGCAGAGATTCCTCTCAGCAATTCTATGCTACTCAACGTGGAGAATTAGTACTACACACTAGGAAGAAGGAAGCAGGAATCACTCTGCCACAGCAGCCCAAAATACCTCACTGAGAACATCTGAAGTGGAGCTGTTCAAGCACACAGATTAGGATGACAGTCTCTATGCTCAAGCCTTACACCTCATCATCCTGAGCACCTTCAACAGTTTACAAAAAATGGAGACAACAGTTACTACATAACAATCCCAGTCAGGGTTCTTAACAAGCCATGGGAAGTCCTGAGAGGCAGGCAACTACATCTCCTCTTGTTTCAAGCAACCCAATCCACGGGTCTTTCATTAGGCGAAGACTATATAATTTAATAACTTTCCATTAAAATATTTCTAATATTAATCCTCTTCCACTGTATATCCCATTGTCATTCACTTTTGTAAACCAAAATTCTTTTGTCCTTTCCTTATTAATATTTTAATAATATTTTGTTTCTGTCACCCTCCTTGCTAGGTTAGCACAGAGATACTAACACAAAACACACAAGAGAACTATTACCATGCACTGTGCCCTTTATTAGGTCCCTGATAATACAAACTCAGAAGGGGGAAAAAAAATGTACCTTAATGCTGCTGGCATTAGTATTACTAATAAGTATTAACATCAACACTAACTTTGCAAGAGCCACGAGTTTGGTTAGCTTGCTAATCATGGCATAAAAGATACCAGAGTATCTTTCCAGAAGTTTCTTAAAAAAATAAGTATTGAAATGCCAAACTTCTGGCAGAGGGATAGTAGCAGACAGCATCATTGCTTGCCTTCTTTAGAACTGGTTGTTACAGCTGCATAAAAGTTAGAAATGCTGCATGGAAAATGGGAGAGTAGGAAACAACCAAACCAGAATCCAGAGGGTCAGTTATGACTCAGAAAAGGGCAAAAAAAAAAAAACTGAGAAGAAGCTGTCAGCAAAGTAAACACTCAGCATAAACTGCCCAGCAACTCAATCTGAAAAGGCAAATCCAGATATTTGGATTCAAATATACTCTTCATTCCAAGCATTAGGAAAAATAAAAACGCTAGTGAACTGCCTTACTCATTAACAGCCACACTGCCACAAGTCAACTGAAGAGTACAACACACTTAGTCGTCACTGTTGAAACACAAGTGGCCCAGATTTAAAAAAAATTACCTACAGAAGCATCAACTGTGGACTCCAGAGCTGGCATGCAAGCTACACTGAACAGACCTGAATGTGAGAAAAAGCATTACAGCAGCCTTTCAGAACACAAAAAAGGATTTTAAATTTAGTAGAGAATTTCAGGTCCTGTGGCCTATGTCACCCATAAGGCATTCAAATCTGTGGATTTAAACCCACACTACATTCTCAGAAGTGACCCAACAACAAAATTAAACCGTCCAGTAATGGACTGGCAATAAGTGCACATTACCAGCAGGTCATTCTTATGTCCCTTTTTAACATTCCCATTAGTAATTTGAAAGAGGATGGGAGTGGCAAAGGCAAAGAAGCCAGATGACACTTGCAGAGGACACCAAACTGGGTGGGGCAGTAAACAAGGACAAATATAGAAGAATACACTGGGTTTTTAAATAGAGACCAAAGAACACTTCAGACAGAGAACAAAGTGGCACAGCACTGAGCACTGACTATATCTGCACAGACTTCACATTCACACTACAGATCTTCCTGAGGAGGGGCTTTCATCTAGATAGCAGCAATTCTTGAGTCAGTCTGTTACACCAGGACAATACTGAAAACCGTGTAGAAGGAAAATCTACGTGTAACCACCGACAGCATCTCTTGAAGATGAAATGCTGCTCTGGAGCGCAAAAAGTTGCTTTCCAAAGACAGCAGAAGGCACGGTACTGGCAGGACCACAAGTAATCTAAACGAACGCTACAGAAAATTCTGTGCTGTCTGGAGAAACGCTGTAGCTGAAAACAGAAAAGGTTCCCGCAGCTGGTGAATTCGCGGGGTTCGGTCCCCACGGCACAAGAGACACACCTGAACGCACGTCGTGCCAAGCACTATTTTCACAAGCAAGTGTTCTGCAACACAGGGTGAAAACCAGAGGAGACAGAGCAAACGACACCCCCTGCGCGTTCTGTTTGGGCCAGGCCGGCACACGGCGGCAGCGACGGGAGCAGCGCGATCGCAGGCCGGCAGCCCGGCCCGGCTCCGCGGGGCAGCGGGGGCGCCCACGCCCGGGCACNCGAGCGGCCCCGAACGGCGGCGGCCCCGAGCGCGGCGGGACCAAGGCCCGAGCAGCCGAGGGTAGAACGCCGCCAGGCAGCGCCAGCCGAGCGACGAGGCCCTCCACCGCCGCCCAGGGGCGAGGAGGGCAGGCGAGAGCAGTCGAGCGCCGAGGGCGGCGCGGCGGGCAGTGAGGCGCGCACGGCTCCGGGCGGGCAGGCCTGGGACATACACCCGGAACAGGCTCTAAACAGAAGGCATGTACTAACTAACTAACACGTCCGATAAGATGTCTAAAACAGATCGGAAGTTCTGTTCCGGACTTCTAGGGTGCCGATTGTCTGAGCGGCAACACAGGTCTCAAAGCAATTTGCAGACAACAGGGATTCTTTTGAGTCTGGAAAATAGAAGGGGTGACCTAATTGCGGTGTTCCAGCACCTGAAGGGAAGTTGCAAGAGAGATGGGGCAACATTATTTCCCAGAGCATGTGGTTGGACCAGGGGGGATGGGTTAAAACTGAAAGGGAGTAGGTTTAAGTTGGATATTAGGGGAAAATTCTCTACTGTGAGGGTGGTGGGGCACTGGAATGGTTGTCCAGGGAAGCTGTGGGTGCCCCACCCCTGGAGGTGTTCAAGGCCAGGCTGGCACAGCCAGCCAGTCTGTAAGGGAATATCTCACGGGAACGCCGAAAGGGCTCAGGATGGGGTTTTACGGGGAGTTTAGTCAAGTAGTGGAAACTGCAACACCTTGAACAGCCCGTCACTGTCATCCTTCCACAGATGATTGAGAATTATCAGGTATTACACAGCCAGGGCAGACTTTACGTCTCAAAGTTCTGACAGTGCACAAACTTGTAAGCACCCTGGAATGCAGCTAGCAAGATGAGCTGAAAGTACAGACGCCAGAAAGCAGCGACAGAACATGAACTGCAGCTGTCACACAGCTAAACACAAGAGAAAAGAAAATGGTCTAGGTGAATCGTTTTGAAGGAAACTGCTAAGGGGTGTGTTGCGCAAACTGCTCCCTACATTTCCCAAGTGAACAGAAGTGCTGACTTCTGACTCAGGAAAGAACAGTTGCGTTCAGTGGATTGTGTTTGTGTGGTGTGGCCTGATGCAGTTTTTGACCAAACAGACAAGCAGACAAATCTGCTCTGAAATTAAACTCTACCAAAAGTGACAGTGGCTGAAAGAACACAAAACTGAGTAGCAAATGTTTTCCAGGAAGTACCCCCACTCTGAGCTCGTTCTGGCCTCAGCACATGCTGGGAAGAGCTATTCCTAGTGTAAATTGAGAAACTCCAGCTTGTTATTATGTGCCAGTGTTTGTACCTACACACGTCCAAGTCTCACTTGACCTCAGCGTCACCCACGCAGCTCATTCAGTATCTGCTAGTGTTTTGGTCTAGCAAGCAGTATTTTTAGCACAGACCATCAGATGTGATTATGAGCCACCAGGCACCTTATACAGCAGCAATTCTTACCTTAAAAATGCCTTTTCTTTTTTTTTTTGACAACAATGCTTGTCTGTTTCTTCCTAGCTAAAAGGAGGAGTTATGCCACAGTGACCAGTAGTAGTTCCTACAAGATACGTCATGGGAAGATGTGTAAAGAAAATAAACTTAACATCTCATATTGTTGTACATTACATTTTACAGCTCTCATCAAGGCTTGTGAAAACATCTTGCTTACACATCATAAAGCATACTTGGCTTTCTGTAAGATAGTAAATGGTTATTGCCATTGCAGACTTGCCAGACATCCTGTATGTCCATCCTGCACTTTGAAACGTGTCCCATACTCTTGTATTCTTCATATGTGGGGTGTGATCCAGGCTCATTTCCTTTAAAAGGACAGAACTGTTGTGCCAGGTGGTTGCACTCTATGTTAAGTAGCTACAATTTTGTAGCATTCTGCATTACCTCCCATTTTGTTTCATTTACTGCCCAGCAAACAATGAAATCTAAGAAACAGAATTTTCTCAGGCTGCTGTCACAAGATCCTTGGAAACACTTGGGTCTTTTAGAAAGAGAACATTGCCAGGAAACTGCCTAGCTTCGTGCCAGCAACAACTGTGTGCATCAGTCATCTTGTTCCACTGAAGAGATGGATTGCCAGCAGTGCCAGAGCAGCCTTTCTGTACCTCAGCATGATCTAAATGGAGAACTTTCGCAATCAGTTCAATTTTTGTAACCCAGACAGTTCTTGCCATTTCTTTTACAGCAGCAAACAAGATGACTGACAGTCTCCTGTTGTGGCAGACATACATACTGAAAACCAGACTTAGCATTCACTAGCCTGTTTCTTGATATCTGGTAAGTACCTGACAGAGTCAACCACAGCTTAACATCTTCTCGAGCCTGTTTGGGAAAGAAGAAACATTCAAGCCTTCTCGATCCTCTAGATATGTGCAAGCACTAGTGTGTACCCAGCAAAATGCCAGACCCCACCCAGAACATAGTTCAGCTTTCAGAGAAATCACTGGGCTTTGTGAGATCTGCAAAACATCAAAATGGTGTTTAGCAAGAATTTATACCTGCAAGCAAAAAGATAAATGTTTGCTTTCCTGCTCATGAATTCATGGTAGACAGGAGATCACACGGAACCTTAAATTGTGTGAAATGCTGTTTAAAAATCAATCATAAGTGTTTTGGGTTACATAATGGCATAGAATTGCTGCTTTGTAAAACAGTGCAAGGCTAACAGATCTTTCATCGTTGTCAAAGGCAATTTCCCAAATTTCTCCACTCATGTCACATTGTTCTCTAAGGTGAAAGGGGAGTCTCTAAGCATCACAACAGTAAAACTTTAATAATTAAATTGCATTTCTGAAGAGATTGAAAGAAGTTCAGAAATTTGCCTGAAATGAAGAGTGTAAAATATCTCCTTGTCCAGATGAACCGTTAGAAGCCTTTCCTCTGTCACAACATCAGCTAAAATGAGTCAGTAAAAGTTCCTGACGAATACGACAGGCTTCCGAGTCCACTGATTCCATTTGCTCGTACTCTTCTTCAGGTTGTTCCATGGGTCCTGTGGCCGGCAAAGACCACACGTCCAGCCCATGTTCCAGGGAGATGTTGTGAAGCACACAGCAGGCCAGAATGATGTGGCTGGATTTCTCTGGAGAATACTGCAGGGTGCCTTTGGACCCATCCAGGCAGCGGAAGCGCGACCGAATGGTCCTGAGCGTCCGCTCAATGATGTTGTGGGTGGCAGAATGTGCCATGTTGTACCGGTATTCCGCGGGTGTCTCGGGGATATGCAGAGGGGTCATCAACCACGTCCGTAGTAAGAAGGAGCTGTCACCTGTTAACAGCAAAAAGGAGAAGGTTACACACCCACAGTTAGCCACAGATTTCAGCTCCTTGCCTGGGTTTTCTGGTACAGCAGATACAGTATAACTTACTTCTCTGGCTAAACCAGAAGGCATTACAAATGTGTTTACAAATGTGACAAAGTAAAGGCACTCTGTTTTATGAAAGAAAATCCTGGAAGAACAAAGTTTTAAGAGAATTCATTTATTGCATGGAACAGTGAAAGACAATTGGACTGGGACCCTACCTTGAATGAAAAATTGCCTAATTCAGCTTAGAAAGGTGTAGGATACCGAAAACGAGCTCTCAACAGAATAAATGTAAACTAATACATACAATAACCAGAGAGTATAAAAGACAGATTGGAAGTTACTGTTCTACACTTCTAACATAAAGATTGTCTAAACTGAATCACATATCTCAAAGCAATTGGCAGGAAAGCAATCAAAAGTAAACCCATCATTTGTGCCCAGAGGCTCTTGACTCAATAAGGAGACAATCTCTAGTAGACTTTCCACTGAAAAGCTGACTTACCTAGTAGCCAGCCGTCTTTATGCAGCTCAGTTTCAAACTGGCTTGTGAGGGCTGCCTGCTCTAACACCGTGCAGTCGGGCAGGCTGCCTGGCCAGTGTGTTTCTGCGCTCAGGAGGACTCCTCTGGCATCACACACCATCAGGCAGTTCAGGGAATGGAGACCCTTTCGGTTCACGTAAGACAGGTCCTCAGCATTTGGTGCTTTGATTGCCACATGGGTGCAGTCGACCACCCCCAGCACTCCCGGCATGCCTGCCAGCCCATAAAAGTCGTCCTTCAGGCTCTGCACAGTAGCTTCATCCTCAGGAAAGTGAATAAACTGCGAGGCTCTTTCCACCAATGCCTCGGTTACATTGGCAACGCAGCGGCTCATGGAGGCTTGACTAATGCCCATGGCATCCCCCATGCGAGTCTGGAAGGAGCCAGAGGTATAGAAACCCAACGCCGCAAGTATCTGCGTCTCCGGACTGATGGCCCTGGAGCGCTGCGTAGGGCGGGAGAGAGTGGCTCCCAGGAGATCCACCAGGTAGTAAATGAACTGTCGGGGAAAGCCGTACGTGGATACCAGGTACTCATCCGTGACATCCTCCAGCTTGAAGCGATCCAAAGTCCTGTGCCCGCGGCCGTAGAGCAGGAGGTCGCAGTCCAGAACCGCGATCGGTACGGCCATGGCTGGGGCGCAGGGGGCCCGCCGGGGCTCCTCCGCGGCAGGGCTCTCCCAGAGGCCTCACCTGCAGAAACCAAAGGGGAAGCAGACTCAGCGCAGGTGCCACCTGAGCCCCGTCACCGCTTCCCTCTCGCTCCGACCATCCAGCACATCGCTCTGCTTCTCTGTCCCCGCTTTAGCAGACGCGGGGCCGCGGCGGGCGGNGGGCCGCTCCGCGTGTCCGTGCGGCCGGCGGGGCCGTGTGCGGGGAGGGTGAGCGGGGGGTGCGGCCCGCCGGGACCCCCGCGAGCGGTGTCTGTGGAACCGGAGCGCCTCGGAGCCCCTCGGGAACGGGGGAGCGCCAGACGGCGCGCTCCGCTGGGTAGTTCCCCTGTAAATGCGAGTTTGCCGCGTGTTAGGACAGATGAGAGGTTTGCAAGTCATTGTATCTTTCTTTCTTTCTTGTTGGAGCTGTGCCTCCTTGTGCACCCGAGCCCCTCCCGTGGAGTCGGTGGGAGGACAGGCACCTTCCATGTCAGTGAACAGGTAGAAAAGGGGCTCTGGACTAAGCCTGAAAACTGCTACTTACAAATGCCAGGAGCAGTGTGACTAGGCGCATAGCAAGGGGGAAAAACACCGTAAATTACCGCCTGAGCTGAAAATTAATTTGCTATGCAAGTGATGTTTAGAGCATCTCCAAATTATTGCAGGAGTGGCCTGACCTGGTGAACTCCTCCTTCTTGTGGCAAGAAATAAGTCACTCAGGTGAGCCAGGCTGTATGTAGGTGTGCAGAAGGATCATGCAGCATCGCTTTATTTTACTTAAGTGGTATTGTATGATCTTAACTTTTTTGAGTGTGTGTTCGCACAGAAGTTGAGAGGAGGTGATTATGTTGGTGATTGTAGTACAGGGCATGTAGATCAGATTCTGGTTTTGTCTGCATACTTTGGCTTGACAAACAAAATGAGAAGATGGACCTTTGAACTGATACCATTTTTAGACCTCAGGGAAGTACAGAATGTAACTGCCGGTCAACAGGAATTACTTAATTTTCTTTCTAAGTCAGTGGATTTGGCAGTGCTGGCTTTAATATTTACTAAGCTGTGGAGTCATTTATTGGTTACGAAGTAAATCTGTCTCCTGATCAGGAGGAGAAATTACCTCTTTATCAGTCAAAACTTAGGCATGCTACAGAGCCTTTGATTTCATAAGAATGTTTATATTGTGTGAAGTAGTTTTTCTGCTAGAGTCTACTCTAATCATCTCTTTGAAAAAATCCATAAACTTTAAAGAATGGGAGCATCACATCTTAAAATTTAGAACTGTTTGCTCCCTCTCCCCAGGTTTCTGACTAACCTACTAAGAACGCAAAATGGAGATTAATTTTAAGTGATTGTAGGATAATGGAGTTTGACTTGTAGGCCCAGCCTTGAAACAAAGTGCTGTCTTTATGGAGATCTTTTTATAGTTACTTATTAATGTGCTCAAAATACCTGCTTGCAGTGAAGCTTCTTGGTCGTTGAAGGGGATGGGTCTAGGAAAGCTTTCTTGGCAGTCAAGCCTATTTATCAAAGGCACTCTATTAGAAGCTTCAAAAACCTCCAGGTGCTTCTTGTTTACCTGCATGATTCAACAAGCTTTTCTGAGCTTCTCATAGGACGTCTTTGGAGATTGGATTTGGGTCCTGTAGTAGCAAAGTAGTTCTGGAAGAGTGGCAGGGACAAGGGACCTGGTCTGGGGGCACGGTCAGGTAACCAGGGGCAAACAGGTGGTATGAGTGTTGTCCACACCCTCTCCTTACAGTGACACCCACTCTCGTTTCTTCCCTTTGGTCTTTTTAATTTCACTCTGGGATAGGAACGATGAGTAATTATTTTGCATTGGTAAATATCTGTTTGAAAAGAAAGCAGGATGACTTTAAGTTGTAGCAAGCATGGCTTGGAGTGAAATGTAGGAGGTGATGGAAGCAGCCTGTGTATGCTTTCCCCAGCAGCATGAATAATGCCTGGGATGCGTCAGGTGCTTCTGCTCCTTTCCTGTTTATGTCTGCTTCAGACAGACGCACACGCTAAATTGCCGTGTATGAAACAGGTACTGTAATGCCCCAGTGTTCACAGGTGTTCTGTGCACCTGTTGTGTTCCGGGTTACAGGTATCTGCCCAGAGCGGGGCTGCTCCCGGGTTGGAGCGTGGCATGCTGGTCGCTGTAGTTCTCTGGATGTACCAAGGCATGAAGGGGAGAGCTCTTGCAGTCGGTTGCATCATGCAAACAGCGCCATCAGCTTATGCTGATGTGTCCTTCTCCTTGGAGCAGGAGAGCATCAATAGCAGTACAGTGTGTGAGGCACAATGCTTAGATGTTAAACTGTTGGATAAACTCTGCCTCAGCCTTGTGAGAAAGAATAAGGCTTTGGGCAAAAGAGCCACATGTAGCAGTTCTGCTTTAAACATCTGCCTCTGACGTTTCTGTTCACAGCAAAGTGAAGACAGAGGCATACAAATAAAAGCATTAGTATAAAAATGGACGTTGCAGGAAAAGGGAGGCAAAACAAATGCCATGTGGACAAAATGCTTGTTTGTACCTATGAATATATCAGTTTACTTAAGGGATTACTTTGGTGACAGGAAATCAGTCATCCGTAGGTTTCTAACCTAGACCAAAGTTTATTTCCTTCTAGTTGTTATTCCGTGTAAAATTAGCCAGCATTTTCCTGGAGCTAAGCATATGCCTGAGTAGTGGCACTTAACAAGGAGCCGTGCTGGCAATGCAACCTCCAGGACCTAAGAGGCTGAATGAGTTTGGTGGAACTAAGTTTACAATTTCCTTCCTGTTCTGGTCAGCTGTGTCAGCTAAACTGAGAGTATCAAAGAATTCTTGTAAAAAAGAAGCTGTAATTCTGGCTCCATCTTGACCCTTATTAAGAATTATTCTAAAGGTGAACACTGTCCTAAGCCTTAGCAGGTGTCAGGCAATCGTCAGAGGCCCTTCTACAAAAATGAGGAGATGGTGGTCACCAGATGACAGCCCTTACCTTACACATTTCAGGAGCTGAGTTCCGAAGTCCCATTTCCCCCCTGAAATTACAGATTCCTGACAGGAAGCCTTGGCTCATACTTTCTGCTCTACTTCAGGCTCTGAAGGTAACTTCTCTCCTTGGGGCAAATGGCTTTTCTTTCTTGTTTAAGAAAAGAAGCCATACTTGCTGTGGCCAGAATAGCAAGGTTGGGGTTTGGGTCTCTTTTTTTTAATTTTGCTGAAGACCAAAGCAGGGAAAGGTAATATCAAATTTAGAAGATTCCTGAGAGTAACTATCAATGTTGCTGGCATTTGAAGCTTCAGAGGTAGCAGTGTGAACTTCCAAATGTTTCATGAATGTTACAAATAGTTTGAGATCTTACAGGAAGAATCCAGATTCTGCTGCAGTGGGGCACAACCATGAGGCTCTCATTCTTTGAAACCTCAATTTAAGACATGCCTCTGGTGGCTTTTTCTCTCCTCGGAAGATATTTGGGTGTGTGGTCATTAGAACTAATTTCTATACAGCACGGAGAATGATGCAGAAGATCATCTTTTTTTCCTTTCCTAACAGATCAGTGAGCCTAACACCTTCCATTAGCTCCCTAATGTTTTGCAATAGTCAATATAAATTTTTTTTTCCAGCTCCATAAGGCAAATGTGTGTGCTTCATTTGACAGCTTTCCCACATCATCAGGATATACACTTTCTTCCTCTTTCTCCAGGGGTAGAATAGAAAGGTCCTCTCACTTTTTTTTACATTAGAAACTAGTTTGATTTCTCTTGCTATTTAAACGTCAGCGTTCTCTTTACTAAGAAAAAAAAGAAGTACTTTTTAATGCAGTATTTCATCACCTGTATCAGCCAGGTTTTGTTGTAGATATCGGACCTTATAAACCCTTACGGTGCTTTACTTGAGTCAAAAGAATAATAACAGGTCATTCTTGCCTGTTTTTTTCATTGGGTGGGTTTTTTTTTTTCTGTAGTGGCATGTGCCTATACTAAAAGGTTATTTTTTTTTTTAATTTAACATGCTGCAGCAATAAAATATCTAGCAGTATAAGTGCTGATTTCCTTTTGCACCCCCTAAAGTAGAAGAGGTCTGTAATCTCAGTCTACTGGAGGTAAAGACAGGGAAAGAAAGTATAATAGTTTTGGTGAGGAGGTTAAAATATCCAAAGGGTAATTTGATAATGCATACGATGTTGAATGGCTTGTGTTGTTAGTTCTCAATTTAATTTATAATTTGTAATGAGAACAGCACAGCACTGGAAAATGAAGTATGAATGTAGCCTAGAAACATTTAACTATATTATATGTCCAGCTTTCTTTTTATAGAGTCATTCAGAAAGCAGCACTGTTCTTCATAAAATGCTCTCTAAATTGCAGTACTCTTATCTAGCAGCCCATCTTGGATGATGCTACTAAAGCATTAGGCCTTTACTGCTATTAAGTGAGATATTTTGAATAGAAGTCCTGCATGTGTGGTCATTAAAGATATCTTCTGTGTGAACAGGGCAATTAGCCCCTTCATCCTGCTAGGCTTTAGTTTGTATAAATACAAATAAATACTTTGCTGCAAGTTCAGTCTTTGCTTAACAATTGAACACTGAGTAACGTGCACATCAGCTGCTCGTGCTCCCTGACCTTAGATTGCCAACGTTTCTGTGATGAGCAGCACGTTCTGTAAATATGTGATGTTTGACAAGCTGCTTCAGGCTGATTAGCTATGTCAAAACAACAGCAGGAGTTAACAGTAAATTAATACTTTGAAGGCTTATGAGCAAAAAGTACAAATGATGCTTCTAATTAAGGCGTTCCTCCCCATGGTCTCTATATGATTATTAACTTACATGTGGAGAAAGTGAGAGACAGAAAAACTATGATTTATCCCAGGCCATGTGACCTGATGATGGCAGAAATCACGTTAGTGCCTTGCCCTGTCTCGCTGCAGATGCTCTGCAAGTTCATTTGTTGCTAGAAACAATCATGTTTTGAAAAACAAGTCAGCGTGAATGTGAAGGCTATTTGTTATCAGAGCTTTCAAGAGAAATGAACGGAGGACTTTGGTCTATTCCTTGGTAAAACTCTGCCTTTTTGGTTGTTGCAGTTAAATTTGTGGCTGTACAGTTTTACTACAAGCACTGTTTGTTAGAAGTGACATAGCCCATTCCAGCAGTGTTTATTACATAGATTTCAGTATCTGCTGAAATACCACTGAAATACTGGTTTTAGAATTTCAGACTCAAAACAATTTAGCTTTGCTTTGATCAGTGCTGATAGCTGGAGATACATCATTTTTGAAGCAGAGACTGCCATGTCTACTAGCTTGGTATAGCATTCACTCAGTGTAGAAGTGTTTTGGGTGGGGCTTTTTGTTGGTTTGATTTTTGTTGGTTTTTTTTGTTGTTTTGTTTTGGCTGGTTGGGGGTTTTGTTAGTGGTGGTTTTACTTTTTTTAATTAAAGTCACAAAATTGGAGAACTTGTAGCGAGTTTTAATTCTGAACTCCCTTTGTTGCTTTTTTTTTTTCATTATTTTTATCTTTGCACTGACTGGATAAACTATTAGTACATGCTTATACCTCATGCTCACATTCCAAAGTGCTTAGCATGTTAGGATTTTGACAGGTGGAGGGCTTTGGTGCTTATCATTTCCTTCAAGGTGGCCTCTAATGGCAAAAATATTTTGAAATCTAAATAGAAAGCTCAAGCAAGACTTCATTCCCAGACTTGTGCTATATTTCAGATTGCCATATGCAATGGACACTGATCTCAGTTCCCAGGACAGGAAGGACCTGGACAAGTTCATCAAATTTTTTGCTTTAAAGGTAACTTCTCTCCTTGGGGCAAATGGCTTTTCTTTCTTGTTTAAGAAAAGAAGCCATACTTGCTGTGGCCAGAATAGCAAGGTTGGGGTTTGGGTCTCTTTTTTTTAATTTTGCTGAAGACCAAAGCAGGGAAAGGTAATATCAAATTTAGAAGATTCCTGAGAGTAACTATCAAAATATCTTTTCCCCTTTTTTCTACCTTCAGATTCTCTTTGATCCCCCAGAAGTGTCCTGCTTTAGAATCAGTTGTAGGCACTTCACACCTCTGTTAGCTTTGGGTTTCTATCAGCACAACAAACCATCCAGCTGTTAGGTGGTATCTTCTGCTGGACTCCACTCTTTTCTTTTCTTTCAGTGTATTTTGATTTCTACATTGCATCCACAAGCAATAATACCAGAATGTTCTTTTGAATTATGTTGATAAGTAACTATAAAATTTGGCCTCACTTGGTACACAAATGCAAGTAAATACTCTGGCAATGGCTTTGGTATAAATGTACAGATTCACTTGACTTTTGTTTAGTTGTCTGGGTTCAGAATATAGTTGTAAATTTTGTTTCAGTATTACTAAAAACTGCAACTCCTGATTGCAAAATTGACTTGGTCACCTCACGTTACTACAGAAAAAGGTCAGCCTAAAATGATTTTCTGTCTGAAGTACATTTGCCTGTTATATGTAATAATTCAAGTTGATTAGACCTGAAGATCAGTGTAGCAAACTCTACTTCCCTACATCTTGGTCAGCCCTTTCATTTTTTTTTACTTGAAACTTGTCTAGCTTAGGCTCTGAAATGAGGGCTCTGCCGAGGCCATGAGTGTGTATCTTTTCCTTTCTATTCCAGACAGTACAAGTAATTGTCCAGGCCCGACTTGGAGAGAAAATCTGTACCCGATCATCATCCTCCCCAACGGGTTCTGACTGGGTAAAGTTGTGTTTTCTAAAGCAACTCCATAACTCTGTGTTTGTGGTGTGTGTGTGGTGAGAACACCATGTGATTGTTACAATCTTGTGCAGACTATAATAACTATTCATAGAACAGCTACTATATTTAATTATGTTCATTGGTGTGGGGATTTTTTTTTTGGTTGTTATTGTTCATATGCAGCAAATCAGTCTGGACTCTTTAGGGCTCATTAGAGGAGAGATAAATTATTTCTCTCAGCATCTCCTGCCAGCTAAGCTGTGTTTCCAAGATCTGCTGAGGGTGGGGCAGTGACTTGTTTTCTGCCAGAAGTTTTCAACTCTGCAATTCAGGACTTTGTAGGAGTGGGCTTTAATAAAATTGAAAAAATCTCAAGATACTTTGTGGGTGAAGGTATGCCTCAGGTGAGGGAAAAGGAGTGTGTTTTTTATGGCAGGATCAAGAAAAACACTTGAATTAGCAGCCAAGGAAATACTTCCAAATATGAAAAGCCTGAGCCCAGCTGGAAATTTTCTGTTTCATAAATATTTCAGTGGACACTGACCTAGTATGTTATATATGGGTCCGTGAGCCTGTCTGCAGTGTACCATTAGGCAGTTTTTCAAAGAAATAAAAAAATTGAATAATTTCTTTCTTTCTACAGTTCAATTTGGCAATCAAAGATATACCAGAGGTTACTCATGAAGCAAAGAAAGCCCTGGCAGGACAGCTGCCTGCTGTTGGACAGTCTATGTGTGTGGAGATTTCTCTCAAAACCTCAGAGGTGAGAATTGAATCAAAACAGATGCCATTTTTTGTTTGGTTTTGGTTGGGTTTTTTTACTTGAATCTTAAATTACCCACCAGGGCACCTTTAATCCAAGACAATGTGAAAATATCTTAATCTTATTAAGTTAGGTAGTATGCTAATGAAAAGAAATGCATTGTTTAGCAGAAGCAATTCACTGCAAAAATCTGAGGCCAAACACAAATGACAGAGCAGCAAACTTTTAGTTTCTTAGACCATGAAGAATGTAGCTGTTCTGAGGAAGGTATTCCCTCAGGTGATGTAATTGTGGTGTGAGACTGCCAGTGCACCTTTTCTATCATTGCAATACAAGAAAGTGGGAGACAGGAGACAAACCTTCGTTGAGAGGTGTGGCTGTTGCTGATCATTAATGAGATATGAAAACATTTGTGTTCTGAAGTGAGCCTTTGTTTACCATCCTTTCTTTGATCCAGGGGGACTCCATGGAGCTGGAAATTTGGTGTCTAGAAATGAATGAAAAGTAAGTGCATTCTTCACACCTTCCTTGTGTGTGTTTGTAGTTTTTAGCTGATGAAAACAGGAAACATGGCTAATCCATGGTGATTAATGAGGACTGGCTGTGTGGCCAGGGATACTTCAAAGGGAACTCTACTTTGTCTAATGCAGCAGTCAAACTGTTTAATATTGGTGCCAAGAAAGTAAACTAGTAATTTTATTCCTTTTTCATTCTTCCATTGCAACTAGTATGCCTCCTCAGATACAAGAATTCATATACTCAGTGATGACAAATGCTTTTAATACTGAAAAGATGTTTTTGTTCAGTAGAAGGCTGCATGGCATTTATCAGCAATTACTTTTACAACCGGTGACTAGGTTGAAGTAGGACTTTTTTCTGGTTGGTCAATAGAGGTAGCCACACTGGGGCTTTATTTTATCATTTTGGCAATAAAACTGACATTTTTATGACTAATTTGTATTTTATGACTAATTTTTATTTAAAATAAAATAAACCCCAACCACAAATCAAAACAAACAAACAAAACCCCAAAGCAAACAAAACCAAGCAACTTAATTGGGAACAAAAGACTAATTTTTTTCCTTTGTGTTCTGTAGGTGTGACAAAGAAATCAAGGTTTCATACACTGTATACAACAGGCTGTCTCTATTGCTGAAGTCTTTGCTTGCTATAACCAGGGTAACTCCAGCCTACAGACTCTCAAGGAAACAAGGCCATGAATATGTGATATTGTACAGGTAAATCAGAAACTGCCCATTTGAAATAAAAACAGCAGAAACTCTAGACTTGCACTGTGTAGCTGCAAATGTGCTTAAAAAGGGGCAAGCAATAATAAAATGAAATGATCAACTACACTGATCAGTGACAGAAGAAAACTTTGGGCTATGTATCACCTTGTGGTGTCCACTGGAGCCATTGAAAGAAAAAATGAAGTGCAGGCTGTGAAGTGTTGTTTCCCTGCCATGTTGGCAAGAGTGAAAATAATTCTACATGCAGGTGCTCATTAAAGTGCTCATTAGCATCCAGTTGTTGGGAGTCTGGCCTGTACCTGATAAATGCCTGGTGACATTGCACATACCACAGTGTGTACTTCTGCCCTGCTACTCTGTTTTAAAGATGCATCTTCAGCTCCACTTCCTGTAGTTCTTGCAGTTTACTCATCCACATACTGCCGTCAACTCTGTTTAGCCTGTGAGGTCTGACTAGCTTATGGTTCATGGTTATTAACTTCCACACTTTGGTTTTGGCTGTAAGAAAAGTCTTTGACATATTTTCACACTTAATTTAGATGATTCTAAATCTCTTTACAGTGCAATTAATCTTTTACGTTGTGTGATGAACATCAGCTTTTAGACTCAGACCTCTCTGTGAAATTTATATCACTTCACATTTTTGCTCTGAACTGTAGACTTACCACAGAAGCTTAAAAAACTTGAAATTTCTGATTAGACTACCATTTTCTCTTCCTTCTTTTTTACATGACCTGTCTTCCTCTGAAGTAGCTGGAAGGCTTTTTTGAGATGGGCATTCTAGCCATTTATTTTGTTTTGTTTTTTCCTGAAGAGGAAAAATAGTTCCAGCGTTTCAACTCATCAGATTAAATAAAGATATGTATAGCATTATGGCCCAAATGAATCTAATAGCTTTTCTTTTTCCTTTAGGATATATTTTGGTGAAGTGCAACTGAGTGGCTTGGGAGAAGGTATGATTAGACAATACATAAACCAGAGCAGAACTGTTTTTCATACTGACTAGCCTTTTATTACTATTCTTTAGTGCCATAAGGAAAGTGTGAGGTTTACATATGCTTTCTATCTGGATCTGCCAGTGAAGGCTTGTGTCATAGGGTAACAAGTATAATGGTGGTAATTGGACAAAGTCTAGGGTGATTGCCATTTTGACTCTAGTGATCCAGAACTGAAATAAGACTGTGGAAGTATGTTGAAAAGGGGCTGAACTGGTAAAGGAGATCATGATCTGCTAAGAAAAAGAAGCACTTCAGAGCAATGTTTTAGACCAGGATAGGAAGCAACGTCAGAAGTCTTGTAGGGGAAGCCTACCAGCATGGCAGCCTAGTGCTGCTGCTTTGTTACGGGTTCTGTGTGTGTCTTTGGAGTTCAGATTGCAAGGGATAAAGGAAACACTACAGAAACACTCAGAAAAGCGTGGCACATAAATAATCAGTGAAACTGATAGTCATTCCTTAACCTTACAGGTTTCCAGACGGTCCGTGTTGGGACAGTGGGTACCCCAGTGGGCACCATCACTTTGTCTTGTGCCTACAGAATCAACCTCGCTTTCATGTCAACCAGGTAAGAAAATATGATCACGCCAGAAACTGTTTTACAATAGTGTGCTACTAAACCCATCATATTCTGAGCCCCTAAGTCTTTCCCTCCCGCTTATCCTTTCCTGCTGAGATTCCCCTTCATGGAGGATACTCAGTCTTGTGCTTAAGTCTTGCAGCAAGGGGAGTATTTGGGTAGCCCCGAGCCAGGCTTTAGAACTCCACATTTTTTTATGCATGCCTGGAGTCGCAGAACTGAATTGTAAAGATGCTCTGGTCCCATTAATAGACACAAGGGTTTTCTGTGAGGGCACCATGAATTGGGAAGAGAGTAGAGAGAAAAAGCCGATAACATCATTGCTTGTTGCCTTGCAGGCAGTTTGAGAGGACCCCTCCTATCATGGGGATTATAATTGATCACTTTGTGGACCGTCCCTATCCCAGCTCTTCACCCATGCATCCCTGCAATTACAGGTGAGGAAATACTGAGTTGAAGTTGTGGGCCATGGTGAAGGCATCAGTTATGCCCAAATACAGAGCCTTTTCCACTATGAGCTGACTGCATGGGAAGGGACACTAGAGGATTAGTGTCAGTCATGTTGACATGGTTGAACATGTGTTGAAAGGTGACCTTTTCCTCCTCATATCTAGAAGACTGAGTGCAGCAAGCCCCAGTATTTTCCCAAAGTTCTTACAGAAGCACTTGGGTACAAAGGATGTTTAATCTTGGCTACCTTCAGGAATTTGAAAGTGTAATGGTTAATGGTGCTGTAGAACTACATGTCCAGATGTATACATCTCCAGATATTTCTGTTGGGAGAAGATCAGAGTTTAACTTTTCTTTGTAGAGAAGAGAGTTGTCTTTAAAATGTGAGGACATTCAGATTGGGACCAGTGGTGTTGTTTGACAATGGTTGTGTAAACACCAAAGCCAGTAGCATTAGCTGGTATAACATAAACATTAGTTAGAAACACCTCTCTTTTTTTGTGTGAGGGCAAAAGAGGAATGCCTGAGGAAAATTAAAGTTTTCATACCTTCTTTTCCTCAGTTTTGCCAAGTAGATGAGAGCCCTTCATAATTCTCCTTTCACCTCCACCCAAATACTCTCATCCTCCCTGCAGTGTTTGTCCCAGTGTGTTTTACTGTTTCTTTGTTTGTTTCAAGGAATGTTTCCAGTTAGAAAACTTTTCTTTCCTTGCTGCTTTAGAGCTGGTGAGGACAATGGTGCAGTATACCCCTCAGTAGAAGATTCCCAGGAAGTGTGTACCACATCTTTTTCCACCTCTCCTCCATCTCAGGTAAGAGAAACCAGGCTCCTTTTAATTCTAGATAGAGCAATTGCTGTTAGGCTAGTGTGCATATTGCCAGATCAGCTATTGTGCAAATAAGCAGTCTCTTGCTGTTAATTAAAATTTACACTGAGTAAAACCTAGATACTAATTTCAACAAAATTCTAGCAGAGTAGAAAGACTGAGTTACTGAGAAAGATTAAAAGATCCTACACCTGTAGCTGGGCTATGTGCTTGAAGAGGATAGTGGTGTACTTTACATAATGATACTGCAGGAAGGAAGAATTCAAGACATTGATGCCTAATTGGGGGTAACAGACTGACATTGAGAAAGAAACACTGAAATACCAGGAAAATTATGGAGAACATGGACAGAAAAAAAGACAAAAGCTGTATTGGTTGGACCATCTGAAACTAGGTGGGGCAGCAGGAAAAAGTATCGGCAAGATAAAATTGGGTCATAGCATTGAACTGTGGACTTAATACTCTACTTACACCTACCCATGCAAATCTCATTCAAGTTTCAGTTTTAAATAGATAGTGGTTTCCTTTTGCATATCAAAACCCAGAAGCTCCCAAGTTCTTCTCCTGTCCTATGTATCTGACTCCACAGTATTTTTAAGACTTGGCCAGAGTTGCAGTTGTTCTATCACTTTAAATGTTCAGGAATGCCCTGCCTTGTCCAGCCAAGCAGATGGCTCTACTGATCTTTAAAGACAATCTAAAGACTCTAAATCTCGTTTGCTGTCGATGTGAAGCATAGAATGAAGTATAATTGGAATGCTGTTCCACACTGAAAGAATTTGCTATGGGTCTTTCTGCTGCTTCAGAGGAATTAGTGTGCCTGGTTTAGCAGAATGTATTCTGCTGTACGAATGAGCTAGAAATGAGGCTTTCTTAGGAAGTGTTTTTGTGCCAAGTGGATTTTGGGTGACAGGGCATCAGACAGTGTTGAACTAATTAGCCAGCACTCATGGTAAGTGTGATGGAATAAAGACTCTCTTATTCTACAATACATAGTTCAGGAAATGAATTTGTAGCTGAGTTGTGTCCTGCATTTTCATAAAATGGGTCAAATATAAAAGGTTTCATAAGGAAATTTCCAGTGGCTTGCTTTGCCAGTGTTACTTAACAGTAATAGTGTGTGTAACTACATTGAAGTTGACATTTCACCAGGGGTCATGAGCTTTGCTGTCATTGAGGGGGAAAAGCTTTATGAAACCACACAGACCTTGAGAATTCACATTGAGTATGAGTTTACATTCTTGCTTTTCCTGTGGCTCATAGTTGTTGTATGCTGTGCCCTTATTTCTAAAACAACTGCCAGTCTGTGTTACCACAGTTAGAATTTTAAAGCTGTCTTGGCTCAGTGGACTTTAAAGTAAATTAGAAGGGGAAAAAAAGAAGTGAATTTCTTTCTCCAGCTTTCTATATGTAACTTAATGTGTAGGATAATACTAGTAAGTGTGTGATATTCAAGGCAAATTTTTCAAATCTCTACCTGCTTTCTCAGTATAAGTGAGGCCTAACCTGCATGATACAAGGGAATAGTTGCTTCCTTCTCCCTGTGAGCTTGCATAGCATGTGTGTGTGTGTGTTGTGAAGTAGCCCAAATTTCAGGAGAGAGAATAGCCATGAGTAGTACCCAGAAATAAGCTTTCTCAAAAGTGAAAACTGTCAGTAGGAAAATGACTGGGAGGAGGTATGAGACTGAATGGGGCTTGGATTGCCCTTTTTGCCTTACTAGGCTCTGTGAGACTGTTTACTTCTACAACTTTGCTCCTGTTGATGGAGTTCTCTCTTCACATCAGTGTGTTTGAATTACACCTGTATTCTAAGGGTGCAGCACAGACCTGCCAAGATATGATCCTCATAAAGCTGGAGGATAAGGAATATGGATGTGTGGAGAGTATTGAAATATATGTAATTTGTAAATTTAAAAAAACCCAAAACTTTTCTGACATCTGCTTAGCCTTCTCCTTGCTAATTGGCTGGTACCAATTATAATTAGCTGTGGAACAGAGTCTCTGGCAGTTAGTTTCTCTCAGGGTTCACTAAAATACTACCTGTGTTCAGTGGTTCACTCAGACTGAAAATCACTCAATTCTTTACAAAATAAATGTGATTCTGGCAATACTGAGACTTCTGCTCTATATGTGTAGGTGTGGCTGCTGCAGCCAAAAACCTCTTCGCTAGCATTCAGTTCATCCAACTCTTCATAGTTCTTCTCTGAAGTCCTTCTCTCTCTTTCTCTCTCCCCCCTCTCACTCTCTGTCTTTTCCTTGTTTCCTCTGTTTGTCTGTGTCTGTGCACAGTGTGTTTTTACTGTCACAAAGGCACATTTTCAGACCCCTCCTCCTGTGGTGACGGACACCTTGAAGGTCCCAGTGATGGGACTGGCCTTTTCACATCAAGTGAGTTGTCAATAGAATATGCTATACATGGCCAGAATAGAGTTCTAGCATGACAAAACAAGTACAAGAAAGTACAAATTTGTCAGTGTGGAATAATGTTATGCGTGGGAAAGACTGGTGAAGCCAAAATGGGCCAGGCACATTATTGAGACTGGCTTCTTAAATGCCTTTGCAGCTGAAGGTCTCCCAAAGACAGGATAAGCACCCATAAAAACACAACAGCTGTCAAGGATTGTTAGAGAAAGACACAAGTAATAAGGCACAGTTGTGTAGCTTTTCTGTTAACAGCCTGGACAGTCATTAGTGTTAAACCTGGACAGTCATTAGTGCTCCACTCAGCTTAACTAGCCTCATGTGAATAAAAGTGCTGTTCCTCATTCTGACTTCTGTAAATGACGTCAGCCTTGGCCCTGCTGGAGCTCACTTTGCTCTGGAAGAAGTCCTCCTCTTGAGGTCAAGCAAGCCAGAACAGGAAAGCTTTATTTAGCCCAACTGGGTAGATTTCTACCTGGGATATGAAAGGAATTTCTCCTGGGTTTCACCACTGGTTCCAACACTTCATTCCTAAAGCAATCTCCCAAGGGTTAACTTCCCAATTCTCCTTACCTTGCACATTTATGGGAGTCTGTTCTTTCACTGAAGCTATTTGAACAGGCCTGAAAGATGAGCTGTTTTAATGTGCATTGGGAGTAGGTTCAAATAGTTGATAATGTAGTTGCCTTGGGATGAAAAGGTATTAAATACTAGCTCTTTAGTAAGTTGATGATGGCATTTATGCTCTTTCTGGTATTTGCAACAGGCCTGTAGAGCATAGCTTCCCTGGGACTGGATGTCAGTAATACCTTCCACAGCCTCCTCCTATGTGTGTAGAAAGAGTCTTTTTTTTTCTTGGTCAAGGCCCAGACTTAGTCCCCTGGACTACTGTCAAGTAGTCCTCTTAGCAATAAGAACTTTTTAGAGTGATAACTTTCGTTACTGATTCTACTGAAAATCTAACATGCTTCTGCCAGCCTGAAATGCTGTGCCTCTGACTCTTCCTGTTCCTTCTTCAGTAACTGGTGATTATTCAGACTGTGGGGCATTTCCCTTCCCCTTCCTCTCTCCTCTCCCTTTGCCCTTCTTGGTTTTTCTCTTCTTTCTTAGCTTTCCAGCTCTCGTCTTTCCTATCAGCCTGCTGCCCTGGGAGTTGGATCAGCTGACATGGGGTATCCTGTACTCTTTGCTGGTGGCTTGAATGCTGCACACCCTCACCAGGTACTTGTAGAGAATAGAACCAGCGTGGCTGGTATTGCAGCCATTTGTGTCACTTGAACATCTGAGAGAGGCATTGAAACTAGTGTGTGCATTAGTATTCTGTCTGTCAGGAATGAAAAGAATGTAAGGTAAATATACAGAAAGCACAACTTCCACAAGAGCTGGGTATTGGCTCCATAGCAACCCAAGTTTACTGGGGTAGGGGTCATTTGGAAAAACTACGCTGAGAGAGCAGGCACTAGACCTGTTTGCCTGCACCAGCAAGTCACTGATTCCAAACTTTGCCTGTCATACAGAGCTGCTGCCTCTGTAGCTGTCCAAGCACAGCTCTGTAGTCTACATATAGGATACCCTGACAGTCCATACTGGCATATTTCCATTTGTTCATTAGACAAATAAGCAAAGTTGACAGAAGTCTTTTTCTGCATGTGACATTGCTACTACACCAAAGTTCTGATGACACATTGATAATGGAAGAGTTTCAGTTGGAATTGTCCTACAATGAGCATCCAGTCCAACTGCCTGGCCAGTCCATGGCTGACAAACTTAAAGCATGGTATTAAGGGCATTGTCCAAATGCCTCTTAAGCACTGACAGCTCGGGGCATCAACTACCTCTTTAGGGAGCCTGTTCCAGTGTTTGACCACCCTCTCAGTAAAGAAAAGCTTCCTACTGTCCGGTCTAAAACACCCCTGGTGCAGCTTTGCACTGTTCCCATGTATCCTATCACTGGATCCCAGGAAGAAGAGATCAGCACGTCCCACTCCACTTCCCCTTCTCAAGAAGCTCTAGGGAGCCATGGGCTTGTAGCAGGAGGATATAATTTTTTTTTCCCCACTCCTCTCCTTGAAGCAGAGGACCTACAGCCAGAAAGCTCTCCAGTGTAAAACAGGCCTGAAGTGGAGAGGAGTACAGTAGAAAGGGGAATAAAAAAAGAGTTTACATTGTGGTGATCACCCTCTGCTTGACACCTCTCCCAGCCTTATGGCATCTAGAGCCCAGTCACATGCCAAAAACCCCACAACTTAGGCCCAGTGTGATGGAATCTGCTTTGTATTGAACTGTGATGTTGGTTTGATTTTGAGATCTCTAACTCAGCTGTTCCTCTCCATCTCAGTTGATTGGCCCAGGCAAGGAGGGGGGAGTTCCCCCAATTCCTGGCCAGCCAGCACATGGCACTCAAGCTGACCAAGAGAGGATGTGCACCCCACTGGATGGAGTCCACTACTCAGCAGCTACTCCTTCTAGTAGGTAGGTTGGTTTGAGATGATTCACCGCTTGTGCTAGCCCACTTATAATCCTATTAAGATAAAACTTTTTGTTTTCCTTTTTTATCTATTGTTTGTAGCATAACTATTGTATTTTCATCTCCCAAAACAGTTTACAGCTTTCTCTGACTGGGGCTTTATTAGCCTTTCTCCAATGATCTTGCCCATCTATTTAAACCTGTTATTCAATGTAACATCCTTCTATTATGTCAACTTTAATTTTATTATCAATTTTAGCTTTTTTTTTCCCTTTAATCTCTCTGCTGGTTTTGCTGATTGTAAAACAAGATGAAGGGAGTTCGCAAATGAGCTTTAAATGCTATCTAAGTAATCCTCTTTTCATAAGACTAAACCACTTTTTTGTTTTAAAGTTTGGAATACCTGTGATAGGACCCTTAAGAGGTCATTGGAGTAACCAATAGTGGTGCAGTGAATTAATCATACTAGGAGTGGCTGTTGCAATGTACGAGGCTGCTGCGTTTGTAAACTGAGTAACAGATACAGTTCTGGTTCTTGCCCTCATCTCTGGAGAGATCTGTGACTGTTGTTGTACTGAAAAACTAAGTGGTGAACAGGATTGCTGTGAACATGCACGTTCTGAAGTTAAAAGTCCGCCTCCAAAATGTAAAGCCTATTTCAGGTGGCAGCAACTTTTCATTCAACTAAATAGTTTTTGTCCAGCTTTAAACAAAAATCTGATTCCGTAAGTGCCCACTCTCCTTTTGTGCTCACAACTGAGGAGGAAGGTGTGGTACAATGGCAGAAATTTCTTTTGTCCTTCTTCCAATATTAGAAGTAAACCAAGAAAAATTAAGGAGTCCCATAAAGCACGTGATTTGTCTGTATTGTTTGTGCCATGAGTCACTAGTTATCTATTTTCCTCCCCCAGTGAGGACACAGAAACAGTATCAAACAGCAGTGAAGGCAAGTGTGGCTCCCCACATGACCTTTTAGAGACCATCTTTGTCCGGAAGGTGGGAGCTTTTGTCAACAAACCCATTAACCAGGTAACAAGCAGATCTTCTCAGATAATACCCTTCTCCCATCTGTTCCTATACAGAGGAGCAAAAAGCACCCCAATGCCAGGGCAACCCCAAAGACTGAGAGTGCATATTCCTTCTTGTTGCATTTCCTATAAGGTTTTGCCATAGGCTTGTCTTTCTTAAAATGCTTTTGGAATGTGCCAGACATTGAATCTGCCCACTTTGCCAACACCCTATTTGAGAATAGAAGACTTATACTCCACTTGGGTCTCGCAATGATCTGCCACTACCACATGTTCATAAACTGGGAAGGCTGGCAGCAAGCCTCCCTTCCTTGAAGGGGCAAGCAGTAGATCAGTTCATCATTAGTAAGCAAGCATTTAAGTTCAACTAGGGCAGCTCAGAGATCAGCCCAGTTCCTAGAGCTGTTGTTCTAGGCCTTTTGGATGGATGAAGAATTGTTTGAATTTGTAGCAGTTTGTTCATCCTTACCTATATTATACAAGGTGTATATAACCAATCCCACCTCAGGGTATGTTACCTGCGTTAGGTCAGCTGAGTATCATCTCTATTTTATGCCTTTTAAATGAGGTTGTCAGCCTCCCACCCAACTGCTGATGTGATCTTGGGACATTTTTAGCTGTCCTGACAAACACATTAAGTATTCTGTTCTGTGCTAGGTAAGTAGAGCATGTTAGTGAAATTCTGTTTGCTGAATCTCCTCAGGTGACCATGGCCAACTTAGACATTCCTTTTGCCATGTTTGCTCCCAAGAATGTTGAGCTGGAAGATAACGACCCCATGGTAAGCCTCTTCCAGAGGTATATATGCCTTCTCAGCAACCCTTACACAAACATCCATGCTATTCTGTACCTTGAATACACTTTGTTTTTTGAGAAAATAACTAGTTATTCAGATTTGTTTGGTTTCAAGAAGTCTCCTGTGGGGGCTCTAGATATGCAAATAATAGCATGTGTTTGCTGCCCCTGCTGTAGCATGTTTATTGTCCAACCTCCGAACTGCCCCCACACTGTAAAAATACACAGACATGATCATAAGATCAGTACTCACTGTTTTCGATTTCTTGGGCAGGTCAATCCTCCTGACTCCCCAGAAACTGAATCTCCTCTACAAGGCAGCTTACACTCGGAGGGCTCCAGTGGCAGCAGCACAGGGAACACCCATGATGACTTTGTTATGATCGACTTTGTAAGTGCTCTTACATACACCTGCATCCTGGGTGGGCAAATAATGTAAGAGTAGTTTTCAATGGGAGTGGAAAAGACCCATGATTCACAGTTCCAAACGAGAACTCAGCAGTCCCAGAGCTGCAAAAACACTGATACTTGGAATCAACAGCTGCAAATTAAATATCTAGGCTTGGCATCCTCTCTCTAATGCCTAAAGGAGCCAGATTCCAAAGAAATGCTCTTTTCCAGCTGCTCAAGCAGTCACAAATCTTGGCTGTTCTTCAGTTATTTAATATGCATTATTGCAGCAACAGTTGCAATGCCAAGGTATTTAGTGATATCTCAGGTAAAGTAATTACTTATAGCAAAAGGGAGGCCAGTGTCTCTGGGAATTAACACCACTATCTTTGATTCTAGAAACCAGCATTTTCAAAAGATGACATTCTTCCAATGGACCTAGGGACGTTCTACCGTGAGTTTCAGAACCCCCCTCAACTCAGCAGCCTCTCCATTGACATTGGAGCGCAGTCCATGGCAGAGGATTTGGTATGAAGTCCTGAAATTTCTTTTTGTAGCAATCATATGTACTTTATGATGCTCTCCCCTAGTTTGAAAAAAGTATCTTCATAGAATCATAGAATAGCTTGGGTTGGAAGGGACATTTAAAGGTCACCTAGTCCAATGTCCTTGCAATGAGCAAGTTGCTCAGAGCCCCATCCAATCTGATCTTGAATGTGTTCAGAGATGGAGCAACCACTACCTCTCTGCGTAATCTATTACAGAATTTCATCACCTTCATAAAAGTTTTCTTAATATCTAGTCTGAATCTACCATCTTTTAATTTAAAGCTATTGCCCCTTGTCCTATTGCAACAACCTCTCCTAAAAAGTCTGTCCCCACCTGTCTTAAAGGCCCCCTTTTAGTACTGAAAAGCCACAGTAAGGTCTCCCCAGTCTTCTCATCTCCAGGCTGAATGACCCCAACACTCTCAGCCTGTCTTCACAGGAGATATGCTCCAGCCCTTGAATCACTTTTGTCTCTCCTCTCTGGAACTGCTCCAACAGCCTCGATAGCTTTTCTGTACTTCTCAGAAGAGAGACCCTGTCCAAAGAGGGCCCTCATTAATATGTTCCAGACAAATGCAGATTTGTTTGTGGCACACCTTAGCCTCTGAAACTGGTGTGTTTGTCTTGAAGCTGAAAGCTGCTTCTGTGTGCTTGCTCTGGCTGTCATTAAAACCCTTCAAACTACTCCTACCTCTGGGGGGGCAAACTTGTGGCAAATCAGGCCTGATCTTGCAGCCTGAGCAGAGGTAAAGTTCTGGTGTGGCTGATGAAAGTCATGTCTGGGTGAGTGCTTTTTGGGCTCTCTAGCATTGTAACATACTGCGGAGAAAAATGAATACCAAAGGCTGAGAGCTGCAAGTGACTTGATAAAGCCAGTGACGTGAGCAGGTTACTGTGCTGCCGCTCATAGTAGGGATTACACAAGGCAAGGCCCCAGTGCACCTCCTGTTCCTGCAGAACAAACAGACTCTGGGCAGAGTGCCCTTCTCAGGGTCACTTGCTGGATGCTGCCAGAGGATTCCTGGTGTTGCACACACGGGAAGGGGAGCTCAGAGCAGTGGAGAGGGGTTGCAAGACTTGGAAATAGAATTTTTATCCTGGAGTGTATGTTTAAAGCTTCCTTCTGTCTGCTGTGAATGAGCCTTGACCCGCACCTTTCTTTACCCTTTCAGGACTCATTACCAGAAAAGCTGGCAGTCCATGAGAAAAACGTCAAAGAATTTGATGCTTTTGTAGAAACCTTGCAGTGAAGCTGTTTTCCGGTTTTGCTGCAGCATTTCTTCCTCCTCAAGGCATCCTGGAGATGACATCAACAAGTATCTCTATCGCCCCTGCTCTGCCTTTTGTCTCACGTTGACGAGTTTCTTCCATCAAGTGAGCTTTCTTTGATTGCTCTCTTCAATGGCAGATACAGCTTATCTGCTGATTTTCCTCAACTTTTGCACCCCATAATTCTGGACTGGTTTTCCTGCTCACAGTCAGTTTTGAATTTAAGACTTCAGTCTTAAATTCAGACACAGGAAGTCAAACTCCAGTGTACGAAAACTATTTTTTCCTCAGTCTGTGTTCTGTGTGGAGGGGCTTTGTGAAATGTTGCCATATGCTTCCTCCAGGGGTCTTCTGGCGTAAGTTCCCTAGGTAGATCTTCTTGCTAACAGACTTTTTCCTACAGTCTCTGATCTTGTTAGAGCATAGAAAGCTTTGGCTCATTTCCAGGGTCTGTGAGTTCAGCAGATTCAACAGTTTTAAGTCCAGAACATCCATTCCACAGAACGGGGCATCCTGACTTCAGTGTGCGTGCCGGGAGCCCAGGGAGAGACGTCACCTTTGGGACCTGTGTAACACAAGTTCCCTTTGTTTTCCTGCTTCCAAGGAACTGAGTCTCTACACAGTGGTTTTGTGCAAGGCCCTCTGTTAGGTGGCTGATCAGCAGGAGTGAAACTACAGAAGTGCTTTCCACATTTCCCTCTCGAGTGCACTGACATTCGGCCATGATGAGTTCAACAGTGCTGACTGTTGGCAAACCTGCACGTAGCAGCTGTGATGATGCTGAATTCATAGTCTCTGCTTCTGAAACATAACTGTAAATACTAGGAATCCTATTTCTTTAGGGTTATGTATTTAGGAGTCTTAGTCCAAGATTCTTTCCTCTAATCCTTGCAAACCTCCTGCTTTATGGTTAATAGAAGAACTTAAGAATCAAAAAATATTTATTGCTTTTAAAGAAACCTATATTTAAAAGATGTTCTGTTTTCACGTAGTAGTGCGGGTCATTCTGCCCTGGAACACTACAGAGAGCAAATGTGCCATGGAACCCCTGGCCAGTGAGACTGGTTTCTCTTTGCAGGAAAATATCCGAGATATTTATTTTCTAAGACAGACTTGATTAATATTATACTCTGTTTTGGGGACTGCGTGTCCATTACATCCATTAGGGCCCATTGATAGAATGAAATGCACACATCAGTGGAGTGGAGTGGCAGGGACTTGGTAAAAAGCTGTTTTCTGATAGGCGTAGATGAATTGGCAGTGTTCTTCAGCCATTCAGAAGGCAGCTTCTCTAAAGAAGCACATTTTTTGGGAAGCTTATGGTACTTTTTAATCAGCTGGCTTTTGAGTAGCTGAAATTTTATTTTTGTAATGATCTGGCCATCGACAGTGTGACTGGCTGGCAGTGCTCTAGGGCTGTTTTGGCTGTTGTGTGTCTTTTACCTAATGTAGGGATGGGAGGAGAAACAGTGACACTAAACAAAAGCTTGGATAAGGTGGATTTTCTTGTGGTTCTCTCTCCTCCTCCCATGTGCAACTAGAGTGAGCAACTGCAAGACCCCCTACTGTCCTAAAACACTTTTTTTTTACTTTTTCCTTATTTCCTCAGAGTGGCCAAGTAACCAGCCTTCTAGTCAGTGTAGTGTGGCAGCCTCTTCAGTTTTGGTGCATTCATAGTTGAAAGATACTGCCTGCAGCTGACAGGGGAACCCCAGCTCTGCTCCGGAACATTGTGTGCCACTGCTAGAGCAAGGAGCCAAGTTCAGAATATAGCTTAATGTAAGGTCAGAGCAATGCAATGCTTTGTTTTCCCAACTTTTTCCCAACAGTGATGTGTTTGGTGGGTGGCCATGTGAGCTCTCAAACTCCAGGTAAGAGCTTTATTGAAGGAAAGTCACCCACAAGAACCTTTTTAGCTTACTCAACCAGTTCAACTTTTCAGCACCCTCACATGGAAATTGCTTTGTCCTTGCAAAGTAAGATGCACAAACATTTAAGAAAGCTTTCAACATAAGCAGTTCAAAAAACGGCTTAAGTTACGTCAGCTTTAACAAATACTTGATCCCCACCTCCTTGTTTCACAGATGGAAAGGGTTGCAGAAGGATGCATTAACACAAGAAATTAATGGATCAGCTGGCTCTCACCTTTGCTCAGGAAGTTGGTCTGACAACTTTTAGGAAGTAGCTCAGACAGGTGCTTGTCACCTTTCTCTAGTGATACTATGGGCTGCAGAGCAGCAGAGATGAGGCAAAGCGCTGGTTCACCCTGTATGAATGGAGAAGAGTAGTCGAGGTTGAGCATCATGTAGCCAGCACTCCTGCTGTGCTCTTCTCCCACTGACAAGCTGTGGAGCTGGCAGAGCATGCCGTTCTTGCTAATCCCATCTAGAAGGTCAGTGCTCATACTTGTGCTCATTTGTTGATGCAGTTCCTAATGTGGCTGCAGCTCCCACATCTCATAAGGCAGAATTGTTGGTGTGGCATGTTTTGGTTTGTTGGTTTTTTTAACTTTAAAAGGCTGGAATATTGCCTATATAAGCTGCTAGTGTTGAGCTGGATGGCCATAGCAATAAGAGATTCTCCAGGGCTTAGTTAGGTGCCTCTTCTCTGGACATTCCTCAGTTTCAACACATAGTTGCTACATCTAGGCTCCGTGTTCCCTCTGCTTCAGGAAAGATCTAGCTGCTGCTGTGGCCTGCCACAGGTTGTGTTATGAAGGCTGTTTATTTTAGCAGCTGTCTGCTCCATTCATTATTAAGGACAGTATGTATGTAGCTGCTGATTTACAGATACTTTGGGTGGAGGGGAAGGCTCCTCACTTATATTGTTTTGGAAAGTCTCCCATGTACTTCAAGTATTCAAAGAATTTCCAATAAAACTTTTATGTAAGCAACTCTGCTTTTCTCCATGTTTACTGACAGGTCTGGGACAGTCCCAAGCTCATGCTCTTTGTCCTCCAGGAAACAGAATGATCAGAGCTGCCTATCAGTGCATGGAAGATAGAGCAGGTTGCTGCCTCCATCAGAGAGGTAAAATGGACTGGTGCATTACAGCTGGAGCAGTCAGTGGGATCCTAGTGAGACCAGGTACCTGGCTGGTTCCAAATGAAGGTGGGGGGAACAGTCACAGTGTTTGACCCTGGTGGCCTCCCCCAGTGAATTAGGAAACTGAACTACCTGGATGTCCTGCCCCTGCTGAAATATTAACTTGTTCCTGAAGGAAAGGAGTAGGAAAAGGGTGGGGGGGAACCACAGCAGAATTTGCATTGTACTTGGTTGCTACTGCATGCTTAAAGCGTGGCAATATTTTGAGCTGATAGAGGAGACCAGTAAGATGTGGAGAGAGTACCCAAACTTAACAGCTGTATTCTAGTGTTGCTTAAAGTTTACCCTGTGTAACACGATGCCACGCAGGGTGCCAACTCTTTCCCTTTAAAGGAAAGACAAGATGGTAAAAATCTGTGTAAACATAACAACTGCTGATTTAAGCTGCAGTGTAAAGGGAGTCTGGTTATTATAAAAAAGACACAGTGGATAAAATGGGAGGAATGTTAAAAAAGACTATGTAGACTATATATATTGGAAACTTGCATGACAGGAAATATTCCAGCTTGGGGTACAAGGGTAACTATTAAACACAATCTTTTCTTACATCTTCAGGATGTAACACAGTAAACTTGAGTATCCCACTGCAACCTTATCGATACTGATCTGTTTGTATTACATGTGTGCAGTTATTAGTGTAATTTCATGCACTTAAAAAAAGACACTGTAGAGCGGGATGGAAATGAACTGCTGGCACATTGAGAAACCAGCCTGGGGGATCTGAGTTTTACTAGAGGGCCTTCGCTATCCACCCTTTTCACCAAGTCACCAATAAGACAAGGGAATGGAAAAACCATCAGCAGCAGTCACAGAAGTCTGATTAATCACCAAACTCAGGAACAATTAACTACCCTCCCCTTATGAGCCTTATTGTATGTATTTATAGAAAGAAAAATGTTCTCAGAATAACGGCCCTAAGGCTACAGGGCAGGTACTCATGAAAACATGTCCACTTGGCATGGCATTTATGCTGTGTTCTGTATTGTCGATGTGGTCGCACTTAGCATAGGTCCTGTCAGGGACAGATGCACCTGCTATTCAGCTCCCCTGAGGCCAGAGCAGGTGTTGCTCCAGCACAGTGACAGAGAGGACACTGTGACAAAGCCCAGCGACAGGACCAACTGCTGCATTCACAGGTTTGTGATCACAAGGTGTAGTTGGCTCATTAACCACCGTGGCCCCATTTACAGGGGCAAATGTCAACATGAGGAAGGAGAACTGGCAATACTGGGAATCCCTTAATTGGACAGTTTATCAACAATAAAAACTGAAAAGCAGCACAGTTGTAGAAATGTAAGTGCTGTCACCAGCATTAACACATCATCCTGACAACAAAGCCAAGAGCCAGGGCTACTGCCCAGTGCTGATGCTTTTAGCTCCACCACTCTCCCTTCTACTCCTAATTCTTGGATTCTAACCAAAAAGCTTACTGAGATAACCAGCAAATTACAGAGTCTTTAGGAAAAGACAGTTAACTGTATGTGGCCAAGGGGGGAAGTGCAGTGGTTCTAACCAGATAGTGTACCTTGAGGAGTTAGTAATCCATGTACAATAATATGAAAAAGTGCAGACCTTTGCTGCACATATTACCTGGCCACAGGATAAACAGCCAGCTAATCCTAACTGCAAGTGGGTCCCATTTGGCACCTGGTGATACCATAACTTGTGGAGCTGCTGGGTCTGCCTCTTGGAAAGGCAGATTGCTCATCATGACAGGGAGACGGTAACATCAAAGTGCAGCCCTGTTCAGGAAAGAGACAAGTTTCCAATAATTCATTTTGTTTGAACTCTGTTTCCAGCCTGAGGCTCCTGCAAATTAGTATTTCTTCCCCAAATTACTCACATAGGAGACATTTCATTCTCTTTCCTCCATCTCAGCATGGTTGTGGCTGGCAGCATTGCCAGCCTTACTTCTATTTCTTGTAGATGTGCCACAGCTGCTGCCACTTGATAGACACACCTGGATCTGGGATTACATTTTGATTTTTATTGAAATACAAAAAGTGCAAACTGTGAAATATAAGATTGGTGCAGATTAGAAGAAAATAAACAGTGTGAACCGTGAAAACCCCAGGCCTGTACCTGATGAACATCAACAGAAAAGAAGGCAGGGAACACCAGCAACAAAAGCAAAGCCAGAAATTTTGCACAGGAGCCCCAGTGCATTAAAGAGGAAACTGGGACCAAGCTGGCCCTTAGCTCTCTTTCAAGTTAGCAAACATTGCCACAAGGCATCAAGATGGCCCAAACCCCCTGCACCACCAAAAAGATCTGGTGTCAATACACAGCTTGGGCCAGGGAGTGATCAGAGGCCATTAAGACAGCGGGGGGCTTAGCAAAAGGGGAGTGTTCTAGGTGCTAAAAGCAGAAGGTTGATGCAGAACAAATACCCCCACAGGGAGAAATGACTGGAAGATGAGCCAGGGAAGACCCTTGGGCAGCTCTACAGCAGAGGGAAAACGGACACAGACCAGCACCCTAATTGGGTACTGCCACCCACCCATACAAGGCAGAGAAACCCAGACCAGCCAGCACCCTGCCTGTGTGAGGAGGCTGACCAGGTGGCACGGGAATTTAACCCCTGGCCTTGGCAGGGGCAGGCTCTGGTGACCACCCACCCAGCACAGGCTGGAGGCAGGCCAGGTCCTTGCCCAAGTCACAGGAGGGATATTTCAATACAAGGCATTCAGGAGAATAGACTGCAGAAGCAAAAGCAACTCTGGTTACTATGCCTGCTCCAGGGCCCTCAGCAACTCCAGCATGAGGAGCAGCAGAGGAAAGGGGCTATTTACACTGTGTCCCTTCCAGGATTTGCAAGCACTTTCCCACCATGAGCAGTAGCAGTTCCCTGAACACTTTCCAAATCTGCTCCCTGCAGGCACTGAACTGGAGCAAGCTTTTATCCCTGCCTGCAGGGGATGCACCAGTCTCTATTTTGCTATAAAAGGAAATGTTATTTCAAGAATTCACTGAAAAAAAAAATCCCCCCAAAAACCCAAAATAAACCACTGAACTCCAGCCAGGACTCAGACACTTGCAGCAATCCCTGCTCTCCCTCTGCGCAGGAGCTACTCCAGGACTGCTCCCCTGGCAGGGAACAGTCCTGCCTGCTCTGCAGGACTGGAACATGCCACCTTTCCCAGGGAGTACACAGGGCTAAGGCCTCATGCCCCAGCACGCAGGCACTTTGATTCCAAGTTGCCAAGCTTGGGCTTGTTGGTTGCAGGGAAAATTACTTGGGTTTGCCTTGCCCATAGGGAGATGTAGGTGAGGCCAGCGTCACTTCAAGTCAGCAGCCTTGTAGCATCCATAGAGCACAATCTCCCAGTACTGAGAACAGAGCAGATACAGCCCTGTCCTAGAACATCTCTTCCTCCAGCCTTAGTAATTCTCAGTTTCTTGCTAACTGTTCCCACCCACACATTGGGGTACCTCCTCCAAGCCAGCTGGCTGGACCTGTGCTGCCTTGCAAAGCTATGTTTGCACCCATTCCCATTCCAGAACTTAGAAAAAAGAGCAATTTCCTTAATTCCTATGGCAGATGTCACTTATTTTGATTACAACAAGGGCACCAACCTTTGGTCAGTGTTTAAAAGCAGGGTAAAATATTATGAAAAAGCAATTTCTATTTAGCATTCACTAGCTTTTTAAAAACCATTTCTGCTTGGTCCAAAAGATTTGTCCCTGAGGCCAGATGCAGCAGGGAAGGCTGGCCCAGGTATGCAGGGCACAAGATACAAAGATATATCACACCAGTGAAGTAAGGCTAGAAGCTCCCTCCTACAACCCTCCTACAACCTACAGACCCAGGCTAAGGAGAGTTATCTCTTTCAGCTCAGATAACAGCAATGCTGCAACCCAGAACCAACAGTGATGCCCTAACAGTATTGCAGCTGCTCTGGGATGGTGCCAGGATCACCCCACTCTGAGCCTGCCCTGTGGGCTACCTGATCTCCCCAGTTGTGCCCAGGGCATCCAGGATGCATCTGACCAGGCCTTCATGGTAGGATGGAAGGTATGAATCAAGGAGACAGGGCAAAGGCCCTTGGCATGGAATAGCTTTTCCCTCACAGCTTTGGCCTGTGAGTGCTCAGCATCTGGGTAGAAATTCATAATCCAGGCCTGGCACACTCCAGGGTGAGGGCTGGCCATGGTCCCCAGACCTTCCCTCAAGGCCATGCTCTCTGTTAAAGTTCTGCTAAAAAAGACAGTCCATCTCAAGGCGGTCTGTGCCAGTCAGCACAGATACACAAACCAGGGGGGAAGAAGCCGCCTGCTGCTACCAGGACAGGCAGTGATCCTTGTGGTGTTCAGCAGCTCAGTGCCACCAGGGCACTTGCTCCCTGCCATTCAGACTCACCAGCTGTCAAAGGGCCCCAGCCAGCACACTCCTGCACAGCCAGGCCTGGCACGAATCTTCCCAGCCAGGCTGGAATTGCTGCTGGAGGGACAAACATGCCTGAGCTGGGTAATTATGGGAGGCACATCACCCACTGCACTGCACACACTGAACAGTATCTCAAGTGGGTGACCCCAGAGAGGTTGGGCTTTGGACTAAATTCACCTTCATTGTTTTGGAGTCTGATAGGTAGAACAGCCCATTGCCGTGAGCCTGTCCTTCACTTGCCTGCCAAAAGCAGGGCATCCGGAGTGGTGTTTGCAAGTGCAAGACACGCTGCTACCTGAAGCACAAGGGCTGCTGGCTCCCTTCGCTGCTTTAGATGCCTCTGGGGAACGGTTGGATGCATATTCAGTGCTGAGAGATGGCACTCGCAGGAAGAATGTCTCTGTCACAAAACCCACCAAGCCTGCCCTAGCCCAGACAGCCCAGCTGAGGCAAGGAGGGGTGAGCTGGGGCAATTGGGAGATTGAACAAAAAAGACCTTTGCTGAGGAAGGGACCAGGAGGGCAGGAAAACTGCAGGTAAGGGAAGGAGAAAAGGAAGGCAGGTCATCTGATAGGGCAGCAGACTGGTGATGAGCCCTGGAGGAGCTGCACAGGTGGGCTCCACTCTCAGCAGCTGGGAGACCAGCTCCCCTGCCCTTCGGAGCTGCAGGTCTCCTGCTCCTTACTTGCACACTTGCACCACCATCTCCACAGCCCTCACTCTGCTCATCACCCAGAGGATCAATGGTCCCTTTGTACTGGAGACAGCTCGCTCACAGCTCCAAGACAAAGAAGGGGGAAGTGGGCACAGTGTGCTGGTGTGGGCTGGCCTGGATTCAGGCCTCCGCATCCTCAAACAGCTCCTTCTGGTGGTCCAGCAGAAATTTGGTAAAGGTATTGATGGGGTTGATGGCTTTTAGAGTGATGGCTGCGTCCTTGGCCCACAGCAGATTTGGGCCAAACACAACTGCCAGGTTGGCATTTGTCATCTTGTTTCTGTCACTGTGAGCAGAGACCTATGTGGGAAGGAAAGAGACCACTGTGAATCCTACAGAACAGCACAGCAGTTGCCCTCTACTCTCCCCAAAGCCGGAGCTGACAGACTCCCAGGGCAAATGAAAGGACAAAAGCTGATCCAGAGCATATCATAACAGGACTGAGAGCACTGTCACCTCTACAAGCCCAGATCACCACCCATGATCTTCCCTCTTGCTATAATAGCCTTGCAGTGCCTCCCTTGGCAGCAGAAAGTTCTGTAGTGCAAATCTGACACCCCTTTTCTACTCAGGTATTTTGCAGTTCTAGTTCCACCCTGGGGTGCTTTCAGCCTCCCTGGTACAGACCACACAGGCTGTACATCTGCACCTCTTAGGCTTAAGGCTCATCTGCACCTCTCAGTGTTAGGAGCAGCAATGGCTTAGGCTACTTCATCATGATCATTTTTGATCTTTGTACAAGAAGAACATAATGTAAAGAGAGGCAATTCCCTAGCTTTTCCTCTCAGAGGAAAAGGGAGAGCAGGCAGTCAAAAAGCTCAAGCAAGGCACTGGTAACTGAACTAGTATACAACTGCCCACTTTTGGAACAGCTCACCTGCACGAGAAAGGCTGTCAGTAAACGGAGCACTTGGTAGTTTTCTTCCGGCAAAGTCTGGAGTGTTTTGCGAACAACATCCACACGATTCACTTCCTCTATACCTAAAAATCAAGAGAGACAGGACAAGCAGATCCATGAGAAATCCTCAGCACTCATCCTAATGAAAGTCCTGTTTGCAGTCAGAGGGTATCCCAAGCATGCACCCCCATTCCCCTTAGCCAGTGCAACATTCAGGGAGTAGCACGCTTGTTACAACTCACTCTGGAAGCTGACAACATGGCTGTAGAGGCCGAAAGTGAGAAGGGGCTCAGGTAGTTCCCTCAAGAAGGTCTTGAGAATCACAGCAGGGAGATGGACATCTTCATACTGCTGGAAATCTACAGGCACACCTGAGAAAGTAGAGCAGAGACTCAGTGCTCACTGGACAAAGCAGAGCCTCCTTCAAGGATGGGACACGGTGGTCAGAGCCCAGAACTAGGGAAGGAGTATTTTAAAGAACACACAAAACTGAAGTACCACGTTTTCTAGCAGAGTGGAAAAACATGTCCCAGAATCATATGCAAAGCAATGCTAAATCCAGCACTACATCTTTAGAAATCATCAAATGAAACATGACCAAGTTTATTCCTTGTCTTCTCCAGTAACCCCAGTATAATCAGACTAAGATGGTATTATCCCACCCCAAGAAGCAAGAAAACTTTCAGGAAAAAAAAAAAGGACAGTAAGGGGAACATAAGTAGGAAGGAATATGCTTTCCAAACAGCAGAGGTATCAGATGCTTTTCCCTTGCAACTCAGGTCATACCCTGAGATGCAGCCTTGCCTACAGACCTATCAGAGAAGGAGAGGATCCACGATGGACTAGTTCCAACACAATTCCAGTTGGACAGTAGTAGTTAGGGAATGAGAGGGGCTCTGATGCGTTTTGGCACTTACCCATGTTATAGTTTGGCACTTACCTGTGTTATAGTTTTGCTGGACCTCCTTGACAACCTGTGTATTTGCTGACCTCCGGAAAATTCCCTCTGTAGCAAGAGCTGTGAAGTGAGAAAGATCAGCCACGTGGAAGTCCAAAAATGCTGGCCTTAACCATTATAAATCCATGCTGTGGGGCATTCAGCCAGATGTCAACATGTCCCTTTCTTAGATTACAGTAATTCTTTCTGCTTCCACTACTAGACAAAAAATACAAGGAGCATTTTGCTACTCTTAAACAAGTGGGAGTATGGACTCCCAGAAGAAAGAGGTCTCCTAAGCCCCACACAATTTCTCTTGAAGGCTAACTCACCTAGTTCAGGCTTTACAGTTTATTCTAGACTGCTGCTCTTCATCTTACCACATCTTGATGGGTGTTTGGATCGAGGAGAAGCAAATGACATGGAATGAGAGGGGCTGCAGTTTTCCCCAAACACTTACCATGCTCCTGCAAATGAGCGATAGTGTCTCTGACCACCAGAGGAACAGGAGACTGATCAGGGCTCTTCTCCCTGAGACTGTGGCAAGAGACAAAAGGTTACATATCACTGGTACTCCTTCCTCTGCATGCAGCCCCCAAGTCTTAAAGTTGCCAACACAAGCTGTACCACATAGGATCTTGCTATCCCAGTCCCTGGTTCAGCCATTATTCCAGCCTTCTGTCCCCTTCACCCATCAAGCTACATCATTCACTGGAGCAAGTAGGAGCTCATTACTAGACCACAGGAATATTTTTCTATCTTCTGTAAAAACCACAGCCTGTAGATGCCAGGGCAAAGAGTTTACCAGAAGGCAAGGCTGCTAGTTATGAATCAAGTGAAAAGGGTTAAGCTTACTTTTTTCCTTCCCCATAGCATGGGCAGAAAGCAGGTGACATAAGAAAAATAATTTTAGCCACCACACTCCTGTGTTAGATGATTTATCGACATGATAGCTGTCAAGGAAAACCTAGTGATGCCAAGGTATTTGCTGCCACCTTCACATTTCGTTGTCCAGACCACTTGATAGCATGGAGCTGTTCCCCCCTCTCAGGGTAGCAAGCTCAGGCACACAGCATCACAGAAAACACCATGTGGAAATGTACTGAAGCTGGGGAACGTGTTCCCAGATTGCCTCGGAGGATCTGTCTGGCTACACAATACTGAATCCTCCTCATTCTTCAGGGAGAAACTGAAAGTTTTAACTCAAAGTTAAAAATACCTTCAACACTTACTCAGTCTCACTAGCCCCTGCCAGTGTCTGTGTTTGCCTGTGTCACTGTGCAGGAGTGGGGAGTGGGATTCAGTACAAGGATGGATAGAAGTGCTTTTAAAATAGAAATTATGATTTGGAAAAAAAACCAAACCAACAGATCTGCAGCACTGCTCAATCAAAATAGCATAGCCCTAAAGACACCTCCATCAACCTCCTACAAACTCGCTTTGCTTAAAAGGAAGTTTCTAGTGCCATAAAGCTGTTCCCATGGCCCTTATGTTGCTCTTCCCTCAGTGACCCTTAACTGCAGAAACAATCTAACCAGGGGATCAAGAGGATGGAACTGAACTGAGTCAGTCAGGATCTGGAAACGAGTACAGAGTTCCTCAAGGAAAATGACTTAAGTTTTGTAGGAACTCTGAACTGCAAGAAATTTCGCAGCCATTTTTGCTGCTGTTCAGTTATAAACACAGTGAAGTCTTATCAAGCAAGTCAGGGCAAAAGCAACACAGTCCAGAGATACTCACTGCTGGAGTGAGACTCCAAACTGCTGGTTTGGCAGCAGTGGGCGTGAGGGTGTTGGCTTCTGGGGCACTTGTAAAGGTTTCTGCAGGGATCTCAGGTATTCATCGTATCTGTAGCAAAACACAGACTAGTAAAAAGCCATTCCACCTCCCAGAAAGTGCACGAACCCAGCACTGCACACTCACTGATTAAAGTTCCAGCCTAGTGTGATGGTTGATTCCACCTATGCAAAAACAGGACAGACACCTCTGGAGCACAAGAACAAACACCTGGTTGCTAGGAAAAAAAAGCAGGGAGAAAGGAGTATCTATCCCGAATCAAGAGCTGGAGTAGCTGAGGATGACAGCATGGGCAGGAAGCCAGGAGAGCATTGCTTGTGATAAGACAGATGTTTATGTGTGTGTGGAACAGGGAATCAGTCTGGTAGGACTGAGATTATGGCAATTTTGAGAAGCCCCAAAAACACGTTGAACTATGCAGAGTTAGCTAGGCAGGTGCCCAGACACAGCAGATGCATAGCATGAGCTCCAGGTCAGTGTTCAAGTCAGCATCTTGCAGAAAGTCCCCAAGGGCTGAGTGGGAGGGGCAGGATTAGTGCTCCACTGGAGGGGGATTTTTAACTCAGAGACAGAACTGGGCACTGGGGCCAAGGACACACAGGAAGGAGTATGGAGAGAAATAACAGTCTTTAAAGCAATTTGGCACCACTCCCTCCAGAACCACTGCCTGAGTGGAACAATCACTTCTTCCCCTTGCCATTCCTCCAGAAAAGTTCCCTCTCACAGAGCCCTAAGCAAGTGGGAGACAGGAAGTATTCTCACTTCAGCACTTGGCTTGGAATCCCCAACTGTTCCAGCTTCACATACTCCTCCAGCTCACTAAGGTAATTCACATAAAAAATCTTTCGTCCAAATTTAAAGCTGAAAAACAAGAGAAAGGTAGGAATGTGAGGAATCAGGAAATCCAGTAACAGAACTGACTTCTTATACAAAAGGAGAGCAGGGGTCTTCAAGGGACATCAGTAGGGCAAAAGGGGAGGTATGGCCGAGCAGCAGAAATACCACCCACATAGCTCTCCAACTCCATCTATTTTACCAGGAGATGCCAAGACTTTCCAAGTCACATAAGAGCCTAGCAGCAGCAGGCTCCTTAAAACTCTGGATGTCTTCTTTGTATGTTCAGAAGAGTAGGCTTGAGAAAGTTTTGCTTTCAGTTGTTCTACAAAGTTACAAATTCAGCAACACAGTGAATTAAATGTAATTTGGACTGATGCTCTCACTTCCTTTTTCATTCTTAGCAGAGCCTGACCTTCTACTTGGCTGGATAGAAGAGCAGCGCAGAGTGGCAAACTCTGTGGGTTCACAAAGTGGTACTTCTGGTGTCTGAATATTTGTGAGCTCAGAAACAGGAGACAGCATAAAGTGAAAGACTCCAGGGTAGGCTTGGCAGCCTGGGCTCATCTTGTGCCCCACTGAGAACGCCCCATTGTTCCCCCGCAGAGTGAGGATGTGGGTGAGCCTCCTGTAGTGCTTCCTACCTGATCAGAGGCTTAAAGAGAATCAGCAGGGTCTTGATGAACATTGTTGGGTGCACAATATACAAGGCTTTGATGTTCTTCTTGTACCTGCCAAGAGAAGCCCAGTCACAATGAGCTGCACTCTAAGCAGAGAAACCAACCTTTCCATAAGGTTAAGGCACCCTGGCTGCTCCATTCCTTTTGCACTGAGCCTCACTACTCTCCAACACCCACGGCTTGTGCTCTCCCATGCTTTGTAGCTGTGTCAGGCCACTCAACAGCCTAAGGGCAGGCTCTACTGTATTCCAAGACTCACTAGCAAGCAGTGAGCAGCCTCAGCAGGAAGCAACAATTATATCATGGAGCTGACACACTCGCACCAGGTCCTGGTTTTGCTGCTTGCCTGTTGGCCTGAAGGATGTAACGACAGAAGGACTTTTTATCCCATTATTCAGCCTGCATTGAACCACAATCCACCTCTATAAGCAGGAGAATAAGTGAGAGTAAATTATGATCACACAGGGGACCTGGGGAAGAGCATCTATATTAGGCCACAGAACAGCACATTATATCCTTGCTTGCTGCAGCCTTACTCACTTGCGATCAAATTCCCTGTAGGCATCCCGCAGCCAGCTCAGGGATGGCTTATTCTCACTGGTCAGGCCATGGTGCAGATACACCAATGTGTAATCACTCTCCACATACTGGTCCAGTGTGAATTTCAGGTACCTGAGAAGAGACAACTGCTGAACTCACTCTGTAGTCTGCTACAGAGACGCTCTTTTTAGGGACTCATTTTTGTGTACCATAACAGAGCATCTCCAGCAATGGAGGTGAGCACTTGGGAGAACATGTCCAGCTAAAGAAGGTACAGCAGATAGATTTGACCTCAAGAATTCAGCACCTAAGAATTAGGTCAGGTTTAAAAAGTTAACAGCAGTCTGAGACACTACTCACCCCAGCAGTTTCACATGATCTAGCTGATGACTTGGGGGCATCCGGCAGGCACTGAACAAAATTACTTTTCTTCCATATTTGTCATCACCTGCAGATGAAATGCCAGAGATTACATGGAGTTTAAGGACTGCACTGTGGTGTTGGCAGCAAGGGGTAAAGAAAGAATGAGAAACCACCATAACAAGGCAGAAGTCTGGTTTGCTACAGCTGCCAGCAAAGCTAAACCTGATTTTCAGCAGTTACATGGGCCTAGTATGGAAGCAGAAACCTGAATACCAAGGGCCTGGCAAGTCAACAATGAGAATGGAGAACAGAATCCCTACTCCAGCCCTGAAAGGAGAGAATGGACTGGACACCAGAATGCCTTGGGGCACACAGGGATGGAGGCAAGTACAGAACAGAGTGCTGAGAGCATTAATCCTGCAAAACTGCCTCTGGGCACTGCTCCTGCTGCACAGGGAAAACTGCCCCTCAGAGGCACAATAACCACTCCTTCCATCCTGCACACAGTCCCAGATGAACAGCTTAAGAGTCTGGTGCATCTGTTTTTTGCTTCACCTGAACCTTAGTCCTGCACACAGAACACAGGCCACTTCATACCCTGGAAATCAAAAAATTCCTAGAAAAAGAGAAGTCCCAGTAGCATTCTAGAGATGAGAAGCAAGCGTCATCCTAAGTTTCTTCTACAGATGGACCAAGTAGGACTGCTGGATCCTCCAGGGCCACTGTAGAGTAAGCTCTTCACTGCTTCCTAGATTTTTCCATCCACAGAGATTTTTCCCAGCCTGAGCTGGAAGGAGCTGCAAAGTGCGGCACAACAAAGCATTCTTTGTAAAAATCAAGCAGAAAACAGTCCCCATCAAATTGGAGCCAAATAACCCATAAAGCACTCTCATCTCAGGAGGACACAGCCACCACTTGAGGCTTCAGACAAGCCAAGTTTTCCCCAAAGCAAGTCTTCAATGTCAGTGGACTTCTGCCAGCAGAGATCTTAGCCCCGCGAACAAAACCCAAGCAGATGTGCATGGTCAAGCTTAGCAGACATGCCAGGGGAACTAGAGATGTAGATAACTAAGCATCGGGACATACAGTTTGAGGGAAAGTCTGATTCTCTCCCAGACACAACACCCAACCCATTTCTACAAGGATGACTTGCTTTTCAGCATCAGTGGAGATGAAATGGTTCCTTTAGAGTAAAGGGTTAAAGTCTAAAGTCTTTTCATCTTTTTAGCTACTCAACCTGCTCTGAAAGCTGTGTCTGCTTGTCAAACAGAAAAATAGTGGAACAGTGAAAGGGGCTATTGAGGTTATACTCAACAGCATGCTCCCTCCTCCAGTACAGCACATCTCATACAGACCACAGCACAGAAAAGCAGCAAGGATCGATACTTATGCAGGACAGATCTTCAATACCTCATTCCTCTTGAAATAAATCCTTTTCCCCACATGGATTGACAATATTCAGCGCATGCAGTCATTTTCTCACCTTTGCATGGGCTCTGGCCCTCAACTACTGCTTGGCTACACTTGCCATTGAGCAACTGAGATCTTGGAACAGCAAACCTGATGTTTCTGGGAACACTGCCTGTTAGTAACAGATGAGCATTTGGTGCTGCAAATTGCAGAGAACTCACACATACCAGCCGTGACATTAAGATGCTGCTAATCCTCTTTTACCCCCATCTTGGTCAGAAGAACAGATTCTCTTGCTACTTGTTCATTTTTATTTTCTCCTCTATGTTCAATTCACTCACCAGACAACACAAGAGACAGAATTTACCAATGCACACAAGCCAGAAATTCTACAAAAGCTAAGGACACTGAGGCAGCACTAGGTACAGACCAGGAAAGGGGTGGCATAGGCTATCACATTGACATACACATGCGGAGATAAGGGGCAATTAGGGAGGATGCATGACCCAGAATGCAGGACTAGGAGAGAGTGATGCAAGGCTCATCTGGAACAACCAGATACAGTCACGGCCAGGCCACAAGACCAACATCACATTGCATATCCCATGGTAGCCCACTCTCTGCCTAGCCCAGAGTTTCTTGGTAGCTTGCTATGAGCTTTAGGGCCGGGTCTAATGTACTTAAGTTGTCTATAAAACTAAGTGCAGGCTACAAAGTCCTGAACAAGGAATATGGCATGTTGCGACTCCTCCCATTGGTCTTGAGTAACTCGTATGTCTATCTGGAGGACAAAGGGTCCTGCCTGCACAGAGCACCAAGAAGATGGTAGCATTTGAGAATCTAGTGATGAAAGAGAATGGTCAGAAAGAAAACAAATCTTTGCAGATCATAGCTCTATGCTAAATTCAGAACACGTGCTATCTTCAGTTAACTGAGAGGCTGTATTTCACACCATAGTGGACGGTCTGGGGGCCAGAAGCAGACTGCAAGCTTGATCAAGGCAGGCCTTTGTGGTGTTCAGTACAGCACCATGTTCATGCCATGTTGTAGGTGGCCACACAGTCATCTCAGGCTATTGGGCACTGATTTCCAGACCTGACAAGTCACAAGTCAGGAACCACTTAGCTCAAACAGCTTTATCTGGAATGACATAAAAGCTTATGGCAGAGGCCTGTGCAAAGTCAAGAATCTTGTTCCTTATATAGCCTTGGTGAAAAGGTCTGAGATTGCTAGTAAAGAATAAACAGACAATCCATGATTCTGCCAAAGGGGAGATGGCATGTTTCCCCTGGGCAATTTCCAGGATCAAGTACATCAAAAGATAATCTATAGTCCTCTGGATGACTGAAAAAGGAGTGGCCTGTTTTGCCTCCCAAATCAGAATGAATTTATGCATGAGACCTACAAAGGAACCAGCATGCCTGCTACTGAGTTCTGGGGTTTGCTCCAGTTTCATCACACTGAGCTAGCTCAGCCTGTCAACACAGAAACTCTCAAAACAGTCAACTGCCAATCTTGTTTTCACTTGACATACATCTGATGAGTCTGGTTCCTCTAGACATCACAAAATTCAGCATCAAAGCTGAACAATCAGTTGTTCCGGTTTATAAACAAGAACCTCATGCCCATTCCATGCATTCTTGGCTGTGGAAGGAAACTGCCTGCAGGTGGCCTCTCTCCCTCCTAAAGAACAGGCTCTTATCGGGTTTGATCTTTCCCAGATGCTCCATCCCTTGTACTATTACTTTCCTGTTTGCAATATTAATCTTAGGTATCTAGGTTTTCACCCCTTGTTTGCAATTGCAAATAGCTGAAGTTTCCATTAAACACAACTACAGACCATGAAGTAATCACTCAGCTTCTCAGGCTCCTAACCTCTCCCAGATGATGAATGCTCAACAGTTAACAACAAAACAACAAAGAAGCAATTATATACCACCAGTACCCACAGAGCGTCCAAAATTTGCGATATTTTCAATCTACAGAGGAATTAGACTACCTTCCTGTAGAATGCAACACAGGTTATTTTTCTTTTAGCAACAAAGAGCAAGAAAGTAGCCGATATAAAAAGCCTCTCCAGACAAGACAGCTGTCATCTAAATAGATATTAACTTGTAGCACTGACGGACATGCTAATTCTCCTGAACATTGTTATGGTGTTTTTAAGGCCCAAAATCACTTTTTCCCTCTTGCCTGAAGAGCAGCATTTCCAGGGCACGTCTGAGACAAAGGGTAAGGAAAATCACTGCTGTGTTTCCAAGCCATCAGTGCAGGGCCAAACTTCTAAAAGGGTTGAAGTTTAAATACTAAGTCTAATGTTTCAGACCGACACCTGCAGCATTACAAACGTGTCACAGGAGAAATTCAAATCAAGATAGCAGTACTGTCCTGAGACAGGACCTTATTAAATAAGTCTGCACAGCCAACGAAGAAAATACATGCTTGGCTTGCAAATCCTGTTATGTATTTTTAGGTAAATAGAAATATATCCATTAGCCTTTATGCCATGATTGGAGGCACCCTACCTGCAGTACAGGCACACTGCTCACTCCAACCTCCATCAGGTAACCTCAGCTGAGTGCCCACCTTGAAAGATTCAAATGGGGATAGCCTGGTCCTTTGACACTGAGAGAATGGAGATGGATAAACCTGCCACCAAAAGCTTGTGTTACTAGTAAAACAGCGAAGTTAACAGAGTTCAGGGTCAAGGAGAGGGCACCACTAAAGAATACTGAAACTTTACTGCACAAGCTTCACAAAATTGAGGATGTTTATCAGAGCCACTGTCAGTAAAACACTTGTCTAATATAATTTCAGGTTCCTGCCAAGTTGATGGCACAGCTGAGAATTGTTTAAGTATAGTAGATTTTAGTTGCCTATGGAATTGCAGAGTGGATTTAGCTCTGCAGGAAAAGGAGGTAAGGAGCTCAAAATAGAAGTATTTTAATACATGACATCTTCCAACTAGATAGGCCAATATCCAGAACCAGGAAGTCTTACCAATGAGTAAATACAGCTTTAACTGATACAAAATGTACTAGAGGGTCAGATTAAAGAATGCAAAATGGGAGGATGTTTGAGAGCATAGAAAATGTGGGAGAAGAGTCCACATAATGAGGCAGTGAGAATCAGCATTTCCATGGATTGTGTGAAGGTCTTAGCAGAAAGAATTTCACACCAAAATAAGTTTTTGTGTACATTGAGAAGCATGAAGGCACCGGCACCCAAATTCTTACGGCTTAGGACTGAAATCTGGAGAGTATTAACAAATGCTCAGCAAGCACAGGGCAGTCTAGCACAGCTTTGGATGAACAAGGTACCAAAACACGACATCTCTGCAGCCAAATGGAGAAGAAATAGGTAACAGTTGCTTTCAGATGGAGAATCCAGTTTAAGTTCCAGCTGCTTAGCACGAGTGCAGCAGCAGATCATGTGCAGGAATAAGAAGCAATCCCGTGATGAACTTCCAAAGCACACATGATAACAAGGCAAACTGGAGTTCAAACTGAACTGGTCCAAGCAGGCCACCACCATGACAGGAGAGGAGCAGGATTTACACTGAGACCCATGAGCCCCAAAGTGCCCAAAGTAAAGCCCACATGCCAAATTTGTTTCAGATGGTTCTGCCGTGCCCGAGGCAGAGGTGCAGCCCTCAGACAACAATTTTGTGCAGCCTTTGGACTCCTGAAAAGTTGCCAGTGCAGCCTAAGGCTGAGCAAAGTTTGGGCTCCCCTGAGACAGTCCAGCTACAGGCCATGGTCATGCTAAAGGAATAATACCATGATCTACAGAACCAAATGTTAATGCCACAAAAAATCTACCTACCTGGTTGGGCCCCATCAAGTGCACCCTGGTCTGGAGGAACAGAAAAAAAGTTATAGCAAGCCAAGCTTCACACCCTTTCCCAGAAAGTAATCCTGACCGTAAAGTCTCAGAGTCTAGCCAGATTGCCACTGGGATGCATTTAGCTGCTATCTTGCAGCGGACAACCTCCTTCCATTTCATCTTTCCCCAATGCTCCTCTCCAAAGCAACCTAATCTAACTGAGGCAATAACAGCAATCCCTGATTTCCAGATCTTTTTCTTGAATTTGCAACTAATTCTTACAATCACAGTCAAATATCTGGCCCTTACTGTTACACTTCCCCTGCCACCAAAATGGCAGCTGCTATACTGCCACTTTTAAAAGGGTTAATTGCAATTAATTCTGAATGTCAAGTCCTCTGAACAACTTCAGAAGCATACAGAGAACAACATCATACCATATGAATACAACATCCCACAGACTGTTTTGCAAGAAGCTAAACTTCACTAATAACCTGACGATAGGACAATTTAAATCTTAACAAACCCATAGCTTTTTTTTTTTTAAAAAAGAGCAGATTCTGAATAAAAGAATAAACTGCCAATTATAAAAAAATAAAAGGGAAATAAAAGGTTTCTCTGGGCAGGGAGGAGTCTACAAAGGCATTTATTGTCACAGCCAGCCCCTTCTCATCTCTCACAGCTATACACTCAACTGACCCACATGGGCCTATAAGGAGGAGTCTAAGCAGAGCAGGGCTCTAGGGAAAAACTCTCAATTCCCTTGGTCTCTCTTAGAAACTTCTAATTCCTTAGATACTTTCCCTTCCCTTGATCTTGCACATTAAAATGTGGTACACAAGCTGGGCTTGCTTTGTGTGGCCTCAATTCTACAGAGGCAACTCATCATTTCATATAATACAAATACTTTTAACAAAAAAAAACAAAACCAAGAAAAGGTCAAAGCCAGAAACTACATCCAAAAGCAGAAGAAATGCAGGCAGCCTGTATTAACTGAGCCAATAATCATGTACCACACTGGAAAGGAAAAGGACCCTTGTTATCCTTTGCTACTGGACCTTTGCCAAGTCCATTAGCCATCAAAGACACTGCACCACACCTTCAACACAATTTCTGTCTGCCACTTCTACCTTCGCCTGCCTAGAGAAACGACAGCTACTGGTGCTCCAAGATTGATTTTTACTTCCCCATGTCAATCACCAACAGCAAATCATCAGCACTAGTTACAGCTTTGGCACCTGCAGCCAGGAGCCAGCCACAATGTTTTTCGGGTAGGTTTGGTACCAGATTCACCACTGAAAATAGATTCACTGCTGAAACTGCAGCTTCAGTCTAGTAACATGCAAGAAGGTACACTCCCAGCTCTCCACCTTGTTTTTGCACTTCAGTCACAGCTCTTACACAAACTAGCATCACACGTTATCTGCAAGGGCAGCCCTGCAGATGGACAATTAATCATGTGAGGCACCAGATTTCCCACAAAAAGCAGCAGAAACGTGCTCTGGCTTCAGCAAAGCTTTCAAATGACCGGGCAGAGATTGCATAGCTGGAGTAAATAGCAATGGTCTCGTTCCTGAACACTGATACACCAAATTCATATGCCATTCACATATTAAGCCCCAGTTTACTTCTCCCAAAAAAAGTAATCCTGTTACTGTGTAAAATGGGAGTGCTGATGAACCTCATAGCCATAGCTTTGTATATTGACCACAAAGAAGAGACCAGTACTTCAGACTGGGCAGCAGAATGAGGAAGGAACACATTGCCAGAGCTGTTAAAAGCCCTGCTCTTCCCACACAGCTTCAGGTTTCCAGTATGAACTGCCATCTCCAGAGACCTCCTTCAGACTGTTATTAACTATCTGCCATATTTTTGCAATTCAACCTCTGCTGAAATTCAAGGCCAAGGTTATGTAACACCTAGTCTGCCTCAACCACCAAGAAGATGGAAGCAGCACCTCTGCCATATAAGAACTGGCAGGAGGACACAGAAACTCTTAAATGTAACAGAAATTTGGGATAGTTCCTTAACAGCCTTCAACCAGAAGGTTGTTTCCTCCAAATGACGTGATGTCGGCAAGGAAAAAAACTCCACATTTTGCAGAAGTGGTTTGTGCAGTGAAATCAAACCTCCTCTGTTCTAGCCATGTGTAAAGATGAATTTCACTGCTACAATGTTCACAAAAAGAGGCACTCAGAGTCAAGAAGAGCAGAACTACACAGAGACCCTCTGAGAGCCTGTGTAAACCACTCCTGAAACACACACCTTAAGGCAGGTCTGAAAGGATCAGCAGAGCACCATCCTTTTCTTTCAGAGAAGCACTGAATCCCAGAACCAAAAGAAGGTTTACTAAAACTAAGATATTCTGATTCCCAGCAATACTCCGGTTCCAAGCACTCCATAACTGTGGCCTAGATGCCTGTCCATGTCATCCCCCTGTAACACAGCACCACATGGGACTGCAATAACATGCCTGCTCTCTCCCCATGGACAGCCTCTTCCTGCAAGATCCCAGTCCTGAGAAGAGACAGGAACATAAGGCACAAAGGAGAGTCTTTGTGAAACTGCTGCACTATTTTTAAGTGAAAAACAAAATCAAAAACTTATTCCCTAACACATTCTGCAAAATGTTTTTCTGTACTCTTTCTGCTCTTTAGGCCAGAGAACCAGGATATTCAATATATGCAAATCCAGCCTGCCTTGAACTGAATCAGAAATTAAGGTCAGCTAGAAAATGAGTGTGCTAACTTTCTGTCATCAAAACTGGGCTTTTAGTAAGTTATTAACACTATGCACCCATCGCACAAGAAGGAATTACTTTTCTGACCACAGAGGATAACCCTGGGATCATGGAATTCAGCCCGAGGATGGGAACCAGCCTTTTGCTTCCGTCCCAAAATAGCATCATCATCCCAGAATATATTTCAGGGCAGGCAGGAACAGAGTTAGCCAGATGCTTTCTGCTTTGAAGTGCAGAACAGGGAAGGACATGGGACAGAAAGCTAATAAGTCAGGAGAATGGATGAAATTACCCTTGATCTGCTGCCATTTGCTAATATTTACAAAAGAACCAGGGTGTAGCTATTTTGTTTCATGCTCAGCATGGCCAGCATTCATTGTACCTGAAGGTGCTGATCATCACAACTTGTCAGCAGAGCCAGATCCAACAGTTTCATAATAATTGTTCAGTGAGACTTCTACTCTCCAGGCTACTTCTAATAGAATTTTTACAGATTTTCCCAAATTGTTTGCCTCCAACAACAGCCCAGAGAACACTACACTGTCTGATTCTCTTAGCAGTTAAAATTATTAATCATTGACCAAAAAAACTGAACAGCTTCACCCCAGAGTCCAGATTACAACTTGGGCCCCTTTGATAAACTTCATAAATCCTCATTCCAGGAGATGAGACACCAGCAAGTCTCAAAACTGTATGACAGCAAATCCTCTCTTCTGGAGCTTTGCTCCTTGCTCTCACAATGCCAAGAAAGGAATGACACTGCACTCCATGTGTGGGACCATCACGTGCTTTCAGATCCATCAGCTACTGGTGAAAATTGGCCAGCAACTTGCAAGAACTGAAGCTTCTCTGAGCTGCTTCTGCACTATACAGAGACACTGCAGCAACAAAGGGCTTACTAGAAATACAAATTTAAACCATGAGAGGGAAGAGATCCCTTTCAGAACGCAGCCAGACACCATACTACCCTGAAATCTTTGCAGGAAGCGAGATAATTCTTCATTTGCTATCCTAGACAGTGTCAAATGGCTACTTTCCAACAGCCACTGAGACATACCTCCACTCTCCACTCAGAGAACTTGTGGGGGGGAAAAAAAAAGTTACCTTGGAACAGAAATCCCCCAGAAAGAGTGGTGCTTATGTCAGGAGGCAGCACACAAAGTATATCCTTGGCTTGGGCTGACATTCCACTCTTATCAACGTCTCTGATCTAAACTCTCTGCTTAGCACTTTGTTTGAAGCAAACATCAGTATCATTCAACTCACTCATTCCCAGAGTCCTAAAACACCAGTTACCTCTGCCATTCCCATTTCAAATATTCTAGCTACTATCACTGAAATGGTGGACTGCATGCATCTGTCTCTTCCCAGTTTCAGCAGCAGGGAGACCAAGGTGCAGACTCCTATAAACCGCAGTCCTGAAACTCCAGCCCCATGGAAAAGGTTAGTAAGGCATTTGCAAATGAAAGCACTTCTGGTGAATCTCTAAGACATAATGGCCCAAATGTTAAACATCTGGCCTGTCAACCTGAGCAGGAGACAAAAGACAACAAAGTTTCGAGTTTGCCATTATAATTTTGTTCCACAAAAGATGAAACGTGAGAGATTAGGAGAAAGCAAGTTCATTCTAGAAAACTGCCCAGAAAAGAACGATGTCAGGACAACTCTTACCAAAGTAAGTGCACGAGACTCTTCCTTTTGTGGTCAAACGTGCTGTAAAACCACCCTGAATCAGGAGGACTCCAGCTTGTGCCTCTGCTTCACTGCAAACTCACATGTGGGGCAGGGAACAAAGTACAGAGAAATGCCAATAGGAGGACTAGGAGGTGGCAGTAGGAGATAGGAGGTAGCTATAGATAATCAAAGAGGATGTGTAAAGCAAGTCACAATAGGTTCAAAAGGTGCTTTTTTCTTTTTCTTTTTTTTTTTAAACAAGGATTACAAGATAAACTGGGCTTACCCTTCCCTCAGGCCTACCACAGCAACTCAACCTAATAAATACCCCAAAACTTTCTTATGCAGGTCCCAGCAGTACATCACCAAGGGTTAGTGTAAATACAGTAATATGGACAAGACAATAACATGGAGAAAATCCAAATGCTTGTGACCCTGAATGGTCTTTCCTTGCAGTGGAACAAGGGTCTATTCTCCCTATTTCAGATTTCTGTACATGCTGTTTCTGGACAGGATGGTAAGTTCTGGCCATTCAGATATGAGAGTTGCCACCTACTGTGGATTACTCAGTCAGTTGAGGATCTCACAGCTGTACTGCTTAAATAGGTAATTTCTGTGGCACTATCATGTAAAAATCACATTTGTGTTCAGGATACAGTCAAGGGCCACATCTAAAATAATTCAGCAAAAACAACTGACTCACTCTAATAAAATAATCAAGACAGCAAAAGCCAAAAAGGAATGCAAGTTTAACTCAGGACAATAGAAAATTACACATATCACAAACACTCAAGAAGTTTGGTGCTTATTCTCTCTGCGGTGCCACCTGTCATTGCCACTTGGGCCTGGCAAACAGCAGATACCAGAGCACATTAGAAAGGACCTTTCTCAACCAGGCTTCAAAGAGGCTTCCAAAGGAGGAAACAGAAAGACCCCTACCTGCTACTTCCACAATGTGGTGCCTGGCAATATCATAGTAGGGATCATCCCACTGCAGGTGAGTGACGGGTTCAGGGGAGCCTTTGGAGTCCTCTGCACAAAACACAAAGAACAAGCAATTACAAGAAGGATCTGGAGCACCTTAGCAAGGGGCACAAAAGGGATAAGACGTATGAAAAAACATGGCAGTTCTACATGGGAGGGACTAATGTATGCACCTATACACCTTGAAAATCCACTTTTGAAATTCTGAGCAGACAAGAGCAGCAATGACTTCAGAAGAGTCCTGTCAGTCCTATGAGGTCCATGTGTCCCCTCAGACTTCCTCAAATGACTGTTCAGATACGTCACAAATGTTCACAAAGACAAAACCCCAGGACACCATCATGGCATTTTAGAGAAGAAGGACCTTAACATCAGACTCTTGATGGATGCCCTTGAGCTAATTTCCCTGACCTATTTGGGCAGCAGTCCATAGGACAGGATTTCAGAGTAACAACTCAGATCTCCAGCCCCACCTCCCACATGGAAGTTCAAGACCCTTCCAGTCCAGAAGGCAAAACTATCCTGCAAGAGACCATAACAGAGGACACTCAAGGATTTACAGCACGTCTGTACTGTCAGCACCAAAATGTAGTCAGGCATAGACTGAGAAGAGTGTATTTACATCAGCTGGCTCTGCACTTTTTAGTGCTGTTCAATATCAAGGCTGATTCACTTGGGTGTGGTGCAAGTTTAATGTGTCTATAAAGCTTTGAAATGGAGCTGGGGCTCTCTGTATATGTAGATATGACCAAAATGCTGCAAGACAAATAACTGCTTTTTGGCCAAAACCCAGATCCCAGACAAGCAGGATACTTACCTGATTTGGGAAAAACAGGGGCTTCATCTGCTGGCCAGTTATTATCATCTATGGAGGTCAGTTTGAGCTGGTTGAGGGACTGATTGGTATCATCCAAGTTCACATCATCCTGAAGCTCCGAGAGTGGGTCTGTAGCCATGGTCCCCAAATACCACAGTTTATTTTGCAGCGTCTAAAACAAGGACTACAGAGATTGTTAGGTGAGAGAGATGGCAAATTTACCTCTCCATAAAGGCTCTTCCTCTGCTCATTGATTTTCACCAAATACTTCCTTATCTTTACATTCAGGAACTCCTCCTCCTCCTCAAAGCCAGGACCACAGATTCTTTCTGACAATTGCTAATAAAAGGCCATCAGGAGCTGTACCAACCCTTTCAGTGAGTCTCTGCTTGACCACAGCCCTGTACAGAGTAGTTACTCTCCTGAAACAGAAGCAGCACCAAGACACTGAGGAAGGCAACAGGCTATACCAGCCCTTGCCTGACACACTCACTGTACCAGCTCCGAGCTCCCACTCCCTCCAAAGGGCTGGCACAAAGCCCAGCTGTTTCCACAGTTGGCCCAGTCCTGGAAGCTTTCCCAGGAGTCACCCCTCTCCTTCTCCCCGTAAGGGAGAGCCAGAGCTCTCAACAACATTGAAGTGGGTGCTTCAGTGTGCTGGGATCTGAACACAGAAGCAAACAGCATCTTAAAACAGGATTTTGTAGGCTGAGCTAATAAGACATGGAGAACAATACACAGAACGCTCATCTCCTTTCAGCATGACCCAGTAAATCCTTTCTCCTACTAACAGCAAGCAGCACGCAATCACCTCTTTCATTTAAAGCCATACTGCCAGAATGAGTATTTTTCACTAAGCTCACCATAATACTGAGGAGACCAAAGAGTTAAAAGAGTCCAAGAAGCAGAAAGCTCAGTGCATTTGCTATTTGCAAATATTTCTTACTCTCACCTGGAGCAGAAGATGCGTCAAAGCCAGGACTGAGCTGGTACAGCAAGATAGCACCTCCAAAGGGTACCAATTCTTAGGCACAACCCTGGGGAAACAGCTGTTATCCACTGAGGTCAGTGTCCTGGAAGTAAGGAAACACTGGAAAGGACAACTACAAAGATCTGGATTGCTCACACAGACCACAAAGACAGTAATTCAGTGGTCAACAGGCACCAAGTCAAGAGGAACTGTAGAAAAACAAAATGACACCTTGCACCCACAAGAATCTCTGTAAGTTTCACAGAAAGGCTCACTTTTCACAGACAGGCTTGTGCTTATTTTGCATTATGAGGAGACCAAAGGGTTCAAAGACGATCTGAGGAGGCACAATGCCTTTGTGTGAGAAGTACATTCAGAGTAAAGCTATTTCCTTTAGCAGAACTGAGAGAGGGCAACATGTTTTGCATGCCCCATTTCTAGATCTTCAATGTGTATCTTTACCCAAAGAAAACAATGAAACAGTCACTCAGATGTGAGCACAGAGGACAAAACCTGTGAGAGACTGAGCACTGGAAGGTATCACATCCATACTCAGGTCTATACTTGTGACCAAGCTTGAGGATGTGTTTTGAGAGCACAGGAAATTGGATACTCGGTGTCCACCCTCTCCCTCTGGATCACTCCAAGCTTATTAGTTCCTGTCTTCCCTTTTCTGCTACTCACCACTTTGCAACCAGTTTTCACCTCTCTGGGGCTCCCAAAGGGCTGAGAGCTACTGCTAATCAAATGTAATATTTCCCAAAATATGAAATTGGATCACCAAGACAGCACATCACACACACACTGCCTCTGCAGACAAACAAAGACTCAAGCAAAATTATTCCCTGACCTCTAGTGAGGGCTGCAGGAGTTGCCTGACCTTTTCCGATCTCGATGGGACAAGGAGCAAGAAATCAGGTTCCCTTGCACCATGAGCTCATGCCAGAACCATGCAGCAGTGGAGCCAAGGGACAAGGACTCTCCACCCATGGCAGCTGATCCGATTTCTATGGTAACCGCAGGCACTGACTTCTATGACTCAGCGAGCTTAAAGTGTTTCTCACAGCAGCTCAGCAGCCCCAAAAGCCAGCACACAGGCTGAGGAAGCATCTATACCCCACCAAGGCAACCTCGCAGTATTCCCAGCTCCCAGGGACTTCCCAGCCCTGGTGGGGAGAGAAGACCAACCACTGAGATGTCTTTCCTGTGAGATTCTTGGGGATGGCCAAAGCAAGGTCCTGGAACGCTTAGGGACCAAATCCCAATCCTCCCACAGAGCAGTGATGGTACTGTCACAGGGCCAGCAAGAAGCCAAGTGTCCTCACTTTTGCCTACATGGATCACCACCTGGCTTCACAGTCAACTTGCAGCACTTGATCAGAGGCAGAAGAGCTGATTATTAAACAGTACTAGGGGATTTGCCCTGAGGCAAAAAATTAATCTTAGTGTGGCACCATGTGGAAGAAGGAAGTCATTAGCAGGATCTACACTGGAAAAAGCCCAGTGGAGAGTGCTCTTGCCAAAACCTTCCTTACCCCTTGGAAAGACACAGCATTTCATCGGGTTTAACTCAATTTAAGAACCGTATTTATTTTATATAAGTGTCATGACAAGATGCAAGTGGTACACCCTGAACAGCAAATCCTAAGGTAAGAAAAAATAAACAATTTGCTTTAAAAAGTAAAAAGTCTAGTCAAACATTTAAAAACTAAAGAATCACACTTGATATGAGAACCATTTACTTATTGGCAGGCTCTACAGAGCCAACTGTTTCCTTTTTCCAAGCATTTAAGTATGTTTTCTGCACCTGCGCTGCACATGCACACTTGCTGTCTAATAAAGATTAACTTTCTTGATAACAGGCATTCTGGAGAACAGCACATTCTGGTAAAGGAGAGAAAACTCAGCCTGTTAAAATACAATTTTCACACAAAGTCTGATCTGGAGATTCCTTATACAAGATTCCACCACAATTTACCCAGGGAAGACAAGTTCATTTATATCTAGAAAGTCTTGGGAGATCCTGCTCATGCAAACTATTTTTTTCTGCAATTTCAGTTTCACTACTTTTCCATCACTTACTCCTAAGCTACACTTGCTTGGCAGTTTCCTTTTCCTGTTTTTCTTCCAGATGTACTATCAATTCAGAAGGAAATCTACATTTCAAAATATGTCCACGCATACATTACCACACCCTGGACCTGTACTTACAATAAAGAACTACAAAAGCCACGTGGCCCCTTCTTCTGTGCCAGACGAACAAGCAATTGCCAGATCCAAAGCAACCTCAGTTCTGGAAGTATTTTTCTGACTCTGCTGCCATCCACACCTCCTCCCAGCTTTGGTTCATTTGCACAAATGCCTGTTTTTTACACACATCAATCAAGTTCCCCGCACTTTGCTATGGTGTTAAGATCAAGCACATTGCAAGAAAGGGGAGCAGTTACTCAGCAGCCGACTTTTTGAGCGCTCACTGGCATCAATGAGCTCCGGAACCAAGACTCACGCAGAAAGTCCAGTGCCAGCCTCCCCTCGCCATCAAGACTGGCGACACCACGGAGAGTATCGCTACCCTGGTACTACCCTGAGAAAACCTAAGGGTCAGGAGCCAGACCAGCTTTGTCTGGCTCACCGTGACCAGATAACGCAGGACACACACGCTATTGCTCAGGGAAACTGCTTCCATCCTGCATTATTGTAAGGGCTTCTTAACCGAGCGGCCTTCCTTGCCCAGCCCTCCCAGTCCGCCTGCAGAAGGCACCTCCGTCCCGCTGGAGACCCACCCCAGCCAGCGGGCAGTGCGCCCTGGCTGGTTCCCGGCAGGGCCGCACAGCCCGGGGAGCGCCCCGGGCGCCCTCGCCGGGGCAGCAGCACAAAGTGCGGCGGCTGCTCTCGGTGCGGGGCAGGGCCGCCCCGGCACAGGGCTCCGTGTGGGGCAGCGGGGCCGGCACCCCCCTCCTCCC